>CM056055.1:136257868-136560368 GCA_029574335.1 Rana kukunoris
GGCGATCTACGTTCGTGAATCGGCGTATCTTACTCATTTGCATATTTAAAATGGGAACGCCAAATGCGTCCAGCGTAACTATGCACCCACGATACGGCGGCGTAGGCAAGTTACGTCGGATGGCTGAAGCCATGTATTTCGCTTTGTGAATCGCGCAGAGATGTGTCGGCGCACATTAGAAATTATGACGGCATATTGCATTTCTGTGACACATTGAAACACCTAGAAAAGGGGTGCCCAACCAGTGGCCCCGGGGGCCAGATGTGGCCCGCGGAGCCCTCTGATGCGGCTGCGACCTCCTGCTCTAGAATGGCTGGTTGGCAAGCCCAGATTGCAGGTTGCTGACCTGCCATCCCAGAGCATCAGTGTTGTGAATGAAGACGGCAGTAGAGGAAGCAAGCGGCTTTTCAGAAAGTACACCACACCTGCAGGATATAATAGATGTCTATGGCAAAGTGCAGCTAACCGGTGGGAAAATCACAGGTACACTGCGCCACACCCAAGGTGTGTGTAGACCGCAGACCATCAGTGTAAAAGCAGCCTTAGGCTGCTTTCACACGATTGGTTCAACCCAATTGGACCCTCAATTCTCCTCTATGGAGCAGATGTAAACAGACTTTTGTCCATTTATACCTGCCTACCTCCAAACCAATCTGCAAAAAAAACAAAAGTGGATCTGTCCCCTTCCATCTGATTGGATCAGAGGGCTCATAGAGTAGATTGGGCTGTGTCTGTGTCTGCTTTGCATTTGCAGACTAGACATAGACATAGACCTGTCATCTGCCCACTCTTCATTGTGGCCCACGACTAGTTACTACCTCGCTTAAGTGGCCCTCAGCCTTCAAAAGGTTGGGCACCCCTGACCTAGAATATTTTTGTTCATATTAATTCCTGATGTTGATGTTGTCTCTGTTTGGTGTGCACATAAAGCCTTCTGTAGAGATCTAATATTACAGAAAAATGTGCAAGATGCATTCGTTATCCACCCTTTTGAGCACTATCAAATCCCTTTAGTCCCAACATAAAACCTTTCTGTGCCATTTCTGCATCCCCAGTCTATGTGTCATTCTCTGCATCCACAGACTTGCCCTCTATAGCACCCTCAGCCTCTGCTGCATTTTACAGTTGGAACCTCAATGGCAGAACATCTCTGCACCCCCAATCTATGTGACATCCACAGTCAAAACTTCCTTTTGCATCCAAAGTCCCATTTGACTATACCAGTCTATGTCTATGTGGCATCCCCCTGTGCGAATAAGGGTTACATAATATTTTTACCATTTGTATGGTAGGGTATACAATAAATAAAGAGAGACTGTTTTTGAAAGTCCATAAAAAAAGTCTTACAATGTACATCCACTGTCAATCATGCCATTCAGCGATGTAGAACCAAAGTAGTGGGGTCTCCTGAATTATGTCATTGACCATATATGGACTTACCCATATGTGGACATCTATTTTTCAACCCACTCATGCCGAGACCACAAGAAATACTCCTTCTGGCTGCTATCAACTTCTCATGTACAACTATTTCATCCACCTAGAAACCTATCTTCCGTTCAGAGTAACAGATATTTGCCCCAAGTTACACCAACCTTAACATGGGAATCTTCAAGTAAGAATACACCAATGATTGGGGCCTCCCATTCACCGACCTATAACTTTTCAATTATCTCAAAATCACCCTCACTGGCAGTAAAGATAGCAAACTACCACCTTCTTCAAAACAGTGGACAGCAACAGCTAGCTCAAATGCAACAGCTGCTACCACAGGACCTGGCTCAGAAACATCGGGCCAGATTCAGGTAGATGGGAGCATCTTTGCTCTGGAGTAACGTTTCTCATTTACGTTACTCTGGCGAAATTTTAGGAGCAAGTGCTGTTATTCATGAAGCACTTGCTCCTAAAGTTGCGGCAGCGTATCGTAAATGAGCCGGCGGAATTCAAATTGGGCGGGTACGGGGCGTGTATTATTTAAACTAAGCGCGATCCCGCGGCGAACGTACTGCGCATGCGTCGACTGTCAATGCATCCCAGTGCGCATGCTCCAAATTCTGTCAGTGAACGTCAATGACGTCAAATCCCCATTCATGGACGTTTTACGCAAGCGACGCGATTTTTTTTTTTCGACGCGATGACGACGGCTATACTTAACATAGGATACTCCACTAGGGGGCTGCTTTATCTTTACGCCGCGTATCGCTTACGGAAACATCGGAAAGTCACTGCGTCGCGCCCGAATACGATCGTGAATTGCCGATTCCCGCTGATTAACATATTTTTTCAGCGTAAATCAGCGGGAACGCCCCCCGGCGCCATTTTTAAATTAAAGTTGCGTTTCTTGTTTTCTGGTTACAGAAAACAGAAACGCCGGCTTAAAGTGACAGTTAGGCTGGAGTATCACTGATACTCCAGCCTAACTCTACCTGAATCTGGCCCATCTTGTTTAACCAATTCAAAAGACCCTGATGCTGACTGAACCACAGAACCAACCTTCATCACGCAATCACAAATTTTCAAACCCAGATTTAACCACTTGCTTACTGGGCACATACACCCCCCTCCTGCCCAGGTGAAATTTCAGCTTCCGGCACTGGGTCGCTTTAACTGACAATTGCGCGGTCGTGCGACATGGCTCCCA
Source organism: Rana kukunoris (assembly GCA_029574335.1). Classification (NCBI taxonomy): domain Eukaryota; kingdom Metazoa; phylum Chordata; class Amphibia; order Anura; family Ranidae; genus Rana; species Rana kukunoris. The sequence goes on from CM056055.1 coordinate 136,260,510, forward strand.
AACAAAATTGACGTCCTTTTTTCCCCACAAGTAGAGCTTTCTTTTGGTGGTATTTGATCGCCTGTGCGGTTTTTATTTTTTGCGCTATAAACAAAAAAGAGCGACAATTTTGAAGAAAAATACAATATTTTTTACTTTTTGCTATAATAAATATCCCAATTTAAAAAAAAAAACACATTTTTTTTTCTCAGTTTAGGGCGATACGTATTCTTCTACATATTTTAGGTAAAAAAAAAAAAATCGCAATAAGCGACTGGTTTGCGCAAAAGTTATAGCGCTTACAAAATAGGGGAGAGAAATATTATTTTTTATTATTTTTTTTTTACTAGAAATGGCGGCGATCTGAGATTTTTATTGGTACTGCGATGTTATGGCGGACACATCGGACACTTTTGACACATTTTTGGCGCCATTCACATTTATACTGCGATCAGTGCTATAAATATGCACTAATTACAGTATAAATGTGACTGGCATTGAAGGGGTTAACACTAGGGGGTGAGGAAGGGGTTAAATGTGTATCCTAGGTGTGTTCTAACTGTGGGGGGAGGGGGGGTGACTGGGGGGGTTACCGATCTGTGTCCCTATGTACAAGGAACACAGATCGGGCTCCTCCTCTCCAGAGACAGGACGCTGTCTCTGTGTAAAACGGCAATGAGAGATGATCTATGAGATCATCTCTCATTCGCCCACAGATCGCATCGCAAACGGCCACTCTGACTGGTCGTTCGCCGCGATCTGTGATTGGCCGTGTCCAAGGGACACGGACAACACAGGGCTTCCCCGCAGCGCACTCTACAGCGCTCGCTGGGAACGCCCAAAGGGGCGGCCGTCAAAAGACGGCATGTTGGATATTCAGACCCGCGCTGGTGCCGCCATTTGACGGTAGCGCGGGTCTGAAGTGGTTAAAGACAAGAAATTCCCCGATCAATTTGTCAAACCATTTTTTTTAACATGCCAGGACCATTCCACACAAGCAATGTCTCCAGCCATCGACCACTTCAAAATCAGCCAATACAATACCAACCATACCTCAGTCAAAAGCATTATTTCCATACACTGGCACATTCTCCAATTGGATCCACTTCTCAAACCTGATTTATCGTCAAAACTGAGAATAACATTTAGAAGAGTGAAAACTATCAGAATCCACCTGGCCCCCAGTAGACTTCCATCCATCCAGCAAGATCCCTCCCCAGTGATCAATGCAAGCTGGTTCAGCGTGACATGCCTCTCCTGCAAAAATGTGATGGATGCCATTAAATAATTCTACTCAACCAGCACCCCAATCACATGGCCCATCCTATCCCATCTTGACTGCGCCTTTTCAGATTCTGGTGCCAACATAAGTTCTCTGTCAAACCAGGTCCTCTCTTCTGCATCATCTTTTTTCATATCTGCGCAACTATTATTCTCCTCCATCTACTTTCCCCATGTCAATTTTTCTTTTAATAGGCTTGGAAGCACTAGGACGGAGTTTTGTAAAATATAACACATACTATTAAATTATATAATCTACACTCAGAAATTTAAAGATATCATGCAATTTCCGTGTGCTAGGTGCATGACAAAATAAATCAAAAGTGGGCAGCAATAAAGTGCATAAAGTGACAGGTGCTAATAAGGTGTATCCATACAAATAGTTAATTAATGGCAAACAGCACAAATGTGCAAATTGAGTCCAATATGACAATAATATATTGGTAGCTTCATGCAATTGTGCAAAAACACATTAAAGTGCAAAATTCCCATGGTTATTATTATTACATTTCTTAATTAGTGAGCGCCCCAACACTTAACACGTATTTAAAATACTGTTTAGTGTGAGAACACCCAATCGTTGTGGCTGCTGCTATAGTTCATCTGTCTTTAAATAATTGTGTGGTTTGCGCATTTTAATACTATTAAATGTTGTCTTTATAAACAATAATGGCAATAGGCATTATTATCAAAATTGTATAAGCATTTTAATGTATCATTCCTAAAACACAACTATAATGTGCAGGTCATCTTTATTACATAGTTAAAGCCCAACTGTAGTTTTGTTTTTATTAGTGGGGTGAAGGGTTTATAGGTCTGCTAGGTTATTAAAATTATTGGCCCAGATTCACAGAGCGATTACGCCTGTCTAACTGGTGTTAGACAGGAGTAATTTCAAATTTTGCGCGCCATATCACTAGTTTGAATCCTCAAACCATGATACGGCGGCGTTGGGCTTCGATCTGACAGGTTTACGTCTTTGTACGCCTTCGGATCTACGCTGCGATCTTTTTGCGGCCGCTGGGTGGAGTTCGCGTCGTTTTCAGCGTCGGGGTATGCAAATGAGCTTTTTACGGAGATCCACGAAGTTACGAGCGTCGTTCGCAATCGCGTACGTCATTTTTTCGCTACGTAAAGTTAAACCAGCTTTTAGCTGGTCTAACGTTACGCGGCCCATGTTAAGTATGGCCGTCGTTCCCGTGTCGACTTTCAATTTTTTGCGTAAGTCGTCCGGGAATAGGAATGTCCGTAAACGACGCTAAAAAAATGACTTAACGACGTGATTTCGCGCAATGCACGGCGGGAAATTTCTGAATGGAGCATGCGCAGTTCGATCGCTGCGGGGACACGCTTAATTTAAATGCCTCACGCCCCCTATTCGCGTATTTTGATTCTGCCGGGAGAAATACACTACACCGCCGTACCTTACGGGCCAAAATCTCTCTGAATTCCTCCTAGAGCCAGGTAAAGTACGGCGGCGTAGAGTATCTCTGATACTCTGCGGGAATCTAATTCTTTCTGAATCTGGCCCATTGTCTCCATCTCTGTTGGGGAGACTTTCACTCACTGTCTTCAGAAGAAGTGACAAAAAATCTCTTCAACTAAGACACAGATGAAAACAAGTACACATTTTAGTAGGGTAATGATTTGTCTTATGATATTTTCATTGTTGTGTTTGTCTTCCTGTCCCAGTGAGATCTGCACTGCCTGTTTTTAATGTTAGGGGCACCTAATTAGAAGTGATTGAAAATCTCACAAATGTGGTAGCAAGAATAAATAAAAATGGCAGAAAGCCAATTCCAAAAATGATGCTACCCAAAACTTAAAAAAAATGGTTGGAGTGGGGCTTTACTAAATAACTCCTTTGCTTGCCCTATGCACGTGATGTGCCCACCAAATCATTCCTTTCTGAGTATAAGCTTGTACTCCAGACTACTTCTTAAATAAATGCATTATTTATAGTTAGGCCTCATCAGGAAGATGTTGACCCCCCCCCCCCTCCAGAAAATCTGTCCTTCTACATGTGGTTCTACCATGTCTCATCTACCCTTCTTTGTTACAGAAGTATTAAGTATAGGCATCACCAAATTGTATCTGCTTGTTGATATAGCACCTACATGCCCATTTTTTTTTATTGAACCATACTAATCAGCTGTGCTCATTCCAACACCCATAGCATGAGGAATCAGTTTATTTCCTAGCTCAGGGTCCCTATGTTTTAATCAGTGTTTCCTATACTCCTCTATTATTGTTCTCTGAATACTGACCTAAGCTTGCATCTGATCTCTTAAGGTATTGCCCCCTCTCCAACTTGTAGATAACACAGAGGGTCCACTATGTAGTTTGTCAATGTTATATAAGCCCAGAATCCTTACTAGTATTTCTGGGATAATTAAATATGTATAAAATGTATTATATGCTTAAAATTCCTAACACACAGCCAAAAAAATCTGCTTTAGCGAATTCAAAACACTATTTGCTCAATGCACCATTTAGCACAGAATCACAATGACCTCAAGCATTTGATACAATATTTTGCCTAAGAGATCTGAAATCAATGATTAGCTCAAATAATAATAATAAAAAAAACTTCAAATTTAGCAAATTCTTCTTTGTTGATTTAAAACCCTATTTTCTATAATACCATATGCCATCAAAAACAGACACATCTCAGTACTGAATAAGAAATAAACACTGTTTTGATAGTTTCATTTGTGAGTGATAAATATTTAACAATTGCAAGTCTGTAGAGTTTGATTTTGACATATTTTCAAATGGTAAAACTAATTAATTAAGATCTATTAGAATAGAAATATGTTTTATTATATATCTTGCATAGGATGCAGAATCCTGTTAAGGCTACACTGAGATATCGTCTTTAGTTCCACGAAGTGAGCAGCACAGCAAACACAAGATATGAATTTAAAAATAGGATTTGATCACTAATTAAAAAATTAACTTTGCCAGTGTATTGTTTTCTTGGTGCTCCAATCCTGACAAAGGTAGATTTTCAGAAAACTGCATTATGGGCACTAGGATGGAACTGAAAATAGTAAACATACATTTATTTCCTATAATGATCATTTTCATTTAGTGGCCATAATGCAGATTTTCCTGAGTCACTCTATTGTATTAATTTGTATTAATTAATAACATTTGGCCTGGATAGAAAATAGCCTAGTGATATTTGATTCTACCTGGGTTTGCACAGACATGTACATGTAATTCTGCATAATGAACAGTCCTGTGAAATTTTGTTTTCTTTATATACACCCCTTATAGCCAAACTCCAGCTTTCATTTAACTTTAAATAGTAAATTTGGAGCAAGCTGGTCCAAAAAAACGACTTTCTTCATTAATATGTGACACTGTTATCAGCTCTGCATAAGCTTTATGTAACTTTAGCAGTAGTACAGGACTTCCTGTCCCATTCTCAGAACAAAATGTAATTGGTCTGAGCGCTGATCAGCCATTCACAGTACGGCTTGTATTTTTAAATAACAAAGCTTCCTCTGATTGGCAGAGGTGGAGAGGAGAAGATGACATCCCTCAGCCCAACCTGATTTTGTTATGGGAATGGGACAGGATGTCCCTTGAACCCCTGTTAGAACACACTGCTATATACTGCATGCAGGGGAAGCTACATACAGTGTATACAGCGCTAACAGCAACTGCACCGTTAGTGAAGGAAATGTTTTGCTTAAACTAGCTTAGTCTAAACAAAGTATTTAATGTTAAGTGAAAGCTGGAGTTTGGCTTTAACTAAGTGGGTGCCAAATGTAGTGCTCCATGGTGCAGAAACTGTGTTATTGAACAAATTTTGCTTTATAAATCGGGTGTATGTTGGGCAAAGAACATTGGATGAAGGTCACAAGAATTAGGCATACCATATTTCTAAATACCATAAATCTGTGCATTAACATCAAGCTTATTAGTTCATCTTAATGCCATAGCATTTAACCTAATCATAAAATAATGATTGTACTACAATTGTTTTATACAGTAATTACTACTTAAGCTATTTTGTAATTAAAGGTGGACATTACAACACATATCAGGGTTCAGTTATTCCTTAGAACCTCAATCCTACAAGTTTGAAACAGGGCATGTTTTGTTCCTGACATGCTTTATGAAACATTTGTAATTTATATTTTTTCTTTTTTCTTTTAGCAAGGTATACTGTATAGAGGAGTACACCGAACAGCAGCCAACAAAATCAACAGATGTCACACATCGGTGAACATTTAAAGTTACATTTAAGGAATACTTTAGCAGTAATGTATCAACAGGAATACAATGCTACTTGTGTACAATAAAAAAAAGTAACATTATGCCCCAACAAAATCCTCCCATAAACCAAAAAGGTATCAGACTCCACCTTGCTTGAAAAGACATATTTATAATGAAAAAGATATGATACATGAGGGGTCCAAGGGTATGATGGGTCATGTCATTCATTTTGTTTATCACTACAATCCATTGGCCTATAGTAGGCGGGTCAGCATTTCTCCACTTTTGTGGGATGCAGACATTGGCCACATTGAGCAAGTGAATCAAGAGGGATCTCTTATATCTGCATTTGTAGAGTGAAATAATAAGTAGCAGGAACAGTCCTGGATGATCCTTTATGAAAAAGCCTGTAAGTTTATGGATCAGTCACTCCCAGAAGGGAAGCAACTTGGTACACAACCAAAAAAACATACAAAAGGGTGCCAGTATCCTGTTGGCAATGCCAGCTGTGTAGGAGGGTGGGTGTCCTGTAACAGCGTGCCAGTAATTTGTAGCCACCATCTTGGTATCTACTATATATATATATATATATATATATATATATATATATATACACAGTATATAAAGAGAGTGATGAGCAAATAAGAGAATGTGGTCCCTCTGTTTACTCATAAATTTCCTGCCCAAATTCCATTTCCATTTTTGCAAGAAGAGGGGCGGGGGGAACATAGCCCTTATGCAGTGTATAAGGGAGTAAGAAAAAAAAAAAGCATGAAAAAGTAGGGGGGATATCTTGGTAGTGTTGCTTAAATGGTAGGATAGTTTCCAGAAGGGCTCTCCCTAATTACATAGATGTAAAAAAGTATTGTATTTGCATAGCTCACCATAGGTAAAAGGGGGGGGAGGGGGGAATGTATGAAACATTTTTGAAGAGTCAGCAGTACTGTGCTTGAACTTGTATTGGCAGGTATTCAGCAATGTCAGCTTATGTCTATTGTTGCTTTGCCATGGATTATTAGATTTTTAATAAATACAATAAGTTTGTATTTGATGTATTTGGTATATTTTTATTCCTCCATGCAAGTCAATTAAAATGCTGTGTAATCGCATGGAAAATACATGGCACATCCATGACAATACCACCATCAGCATATAATAAAAGCATCTCATAGAGGTATTTTTTCCCCGAAAATCACTTAAAAGCATACTTTCTTATGACTGCATCTGATGTGCTTATAAACCTGATGTCTTGAGGCTCTTAGTTGTTTTCTTTTTTATTTATTTTTACAAATGCAAGATTCTATATTTAAGATGCTACCTTCACAAGGTAGCACATACAGTACATGTGGTAGAATATACATCTTTCCATTGTACAACCAGATGACCATACCCCTGACATGGACCTAATGTTTGCAGACATTGCCAGAACAAATTTAATGTTGTTTCAGTGCTAACCAATCATCAATCCTTTCTCCAAGTAAATTTCTTATCAAGCAAAAGAAACGTTCTCACCTGTCCACAGGCAAGACCCATGCCTCTTTCCCCCATTCCATGGGGACAAGAAAGGTTTAATTCCAGGGCATCTGCTCCAGAAGACTAAAATGGAGAGAATAGAAAACAATTAGAGGTTAATGTTTTATAAGGAAATGTAATGCAAATTAAATTTAACTGCTTAGATGCCAGGCTCTTATTTTATGTGTGTTAATATTTCTATTCTGTTTTGCTGACATGAAATACAGACACAGAGACCTCTACAACAGTAGAAACTTAATATGAGAGGGTACTGTTAGTGATCACTAGGAGTTTGGCTTATAATCCCTTACAAATCAACATTTCTCATGTGGTCACCAGGAGGGGTACATTTCTAATGAGGATACATAAGACAATAAAAGCACTTTCTTGTAGACTGAGAAAAGTTTGGAAACATTTTCACGTTTCTATTGTTGTCCGAGTTCCTGATCAGGAGATTCCTATGACCACACTGAAAGTGATAAGAATTGCGCCTTGGGGACACAGACAGCAATACAAATCTAAGATAAACAAAGTATTGATAGTACCACAACATTCATTTTTAGAGTCCAAAGTAAAAGTTCTTTAAAACCTTTAAATTTCCGTGATGAAGTTATCTCAACCCCTGAGATGTGTTGAATGTTTAATCTTATTAAATGATTAAAGCTGAACTCCAGGAATTCAGCCACTTTGCTGGATTACTATGGTTAAAGGTAAATGAGGTGCAAAACTGTTTACACTGGGGATGCTAACAGAAAAGACATCATCTTTCCACACACAGCATCTCTACCTACCCACCCCTCCACTCTGCTGTCCATTCTCCGATGGCTTTTGTATTTTGTGAATGGATTAATGTGATACTAATGGCTCTGTTAGTGGGTAGGAAGAAGGGGGTGGGGGTACAGCAGCTGCATGCAACTCTGCAGTTGCTTGAGCTTAGACCAAAAAGGAACAGGAGTGCCAAAATATAGCAATAGCTTTTCTCTTGGCGCTGAGTAAAAATGTCAACTGTTAATGAAAGCGATAACTCAATAAGGTAGAATGCACCTTATAGACCTAACCCATAGAAATCCAACAGATTTTGCAAACTGGCTGAACTATTGGAGTTAAGCTTCAATCCTTCAACAAAATGACATGGAAAAAGCTCAGGGGTTGAGAGGGCTCCTCCTTCATCAGGGAAATAAAATGTTTGCTCTTTCCTCATCAGAAATAGCATATGCCTGTCTAAGGTGGCTACCTCATAACCAAAAGTGGTATTTTCTTATTCATTTACATCTAGGACAAAATATATTTCAGTTTTAATTAAAGGAAGGAAGGGTTAAAACCAGTGTCAGGTTTTACCGCTATTCAGTGATCCATTAGACCAGGGATCCTCAAACTATGGCCCTCCAGTTGTTGTAGAACTACACATCCCATGAGGCATTGTAACACACTGACATTCACAGACATGACTAGGCATGATGGGAAATGTAGTTCCTGAACAACTGGAGGGCCGTAGTTTGAAGACCCATGCATTAGACAATGGTTTCATCTACTTTGAAATTAAGGACATTTTTCAGCATTGACATAACAAACAAAACACTGAATGGGGTTGTAGTCGTTCTCTGCTTTACTAAAACTGTTTTTAATAATTTTTTTTGTTACCATTGGAGATTTATCCTTACTTTCTGTTTGGTGAAACCATTGTCACCAAGTGCTGGAATGAGGGGAAATCTCTCTAACACAGCAATGAATAGCAGTAAAAACCCAAGAAGGTTCTGACCCTTCCCCAGTCTATCCAAACAAAGGCAAAGTTTTGGCTGTTGAATGTTAAAGTTTAGGCAAAATCTTTTTTTTTTGGGGGGGGGGGGGGGGTTCCCTTTTCCATTAGTACTTGTGATCATTGTGACTGATGAATAAATTGGAATAAAATAGGGGAAAATCCAAACTGTTAGAATTGTCTCAAGAATAAAAGATAGGTGTACATTTTTCAATGGTGATACCTGTTTTGGAACAGCGATCTAATAGGGGGATTCCCTTCATGCTGGATAATTTCCACTTATTTCCTGTTGTGTGTCTAAGACAGGAAGTGAAGGGAAATTTCATCAATGATAGACAGCACAAAATTAACTGACATGGGTTCTAACCCTTCCCTATTTTATCCCCAAAAAGTTTGTCTATGTGCACTCAAGCAGAAGGAAAAGGACCACGAAAAGGACCAGTTATTAGTATTGCCCATGATCTTCCTGCAGCTGATCTGTTCCCCATTATTAACTTGCCTTGTTCTACCCTGTGTTTTTGTGTGGAGGTTAGCATCATTGAAAAGTGGGGTTTAGATTTCTGTTGTCAGAGCCTCAAGCAAAGAGATTAGTGAGCAGTACAGTAAGTAAAGCCCTTAAATTTCCCTCAAAATCTCCTAGTCAGAGCCATCAGTGCCTTAGATCGCACTCGCAGTTTAGGATTGGGGGTTGAAAGGGTACATGCAACAGGTTCAAGAGCAGCCAAGGGATGGCATTGGGATCGATCTGAACCTAGAAGTTAGCAGTCTTTGCCCAGCAAATGAGCAGTGGGTGAGAGCTCTGAGGAACGGGGCTTGTTCCCCCAAGCTTCTCCACCGTGTGGCATTGGAAAAGGATACCCATCCCACCTGTTGGAGCTGTGTTTTTGATAAGCCTGATTTTATCTGTGTTTGTGAGTATAATTGTGTTGCGTTTATAATAAATGGTTATGGTGGTAATGCGCTAGGTGCTTGCACCTTCTTGTGTGTGTGTTTTCTACAGTGTATTCAAAAAATTAGTCTGTGGTGGACTGCATTGCCATAGTCAATTTGAGAAGTTCCTTGGACTGAGAGCTGGATGGTTTTAAATGATTTTGTCTAATATGGGCATGTGTCTATATCAGATCAATGATGTCAAACATCCTTGCCCCTTTGTTTATGTCAGCCGCGGAGAAGGGAATCCACTACCTGCAGTTTATTGGTCATTGTGCAATGAACGCTAACTTCCGGGTCCGGAGCAAACCCAATCTCATCGCTTTTAACAATAATTAAAATTTCAAAATTAGCCTTATAAATTAGAAGTTCTACTTTTTAAATTCAGGTCCCTTTAATTGATAACTTACAACATATGGGACCTTTACCAACACAATGCTTTCAGAGAAGTTAGTGCTATTTTGGAAATAGAGAAAGATTCCGAAATTTAGTGTGTTTATATTATATCAGTGTTGCTTAGAGAAATTATTCTTTAATAAAATATATCAATTAGCACAAGAATTTAATAAAATATAAAAATATGTTATAGTTTAACATATCTCTTAATATGAATATTAGCATCCCTTTCATTAACTTGTAGTCATCAAGTCTTCTGAGCAGCTTATAACTATTGACCTGGCATTTCTTTGAATAGGGGATACTTTGGAATAAAAGAGCATTACCTGTCCTGTACTGATCACAAGCACATAATAAGAAAGACATCTTCAAAGAACAACATGTGCCCTTACACAGCTGATACAGCATGCAGAACATAAGCACGATCCCATGGAGTGAGGATTAGTACCACATGGAGGGAGGATTACTCCACACTGTTCTTTTGTCTTTCACATAATACTGGAGCAAATAACTACATGAAGGTTACTGCCTATAAAACAGCTCATCATTAAAATCACTGTGGAGGATTTAGCATTTCTTCCTTATGAATGTGATATAAATGGTAGCTTCTCGGTAACCAGAGCTGATGTTATGGGGCTCAGGAAATTACAATGGCTTTCCCATATGTGGTGCATGCCCCTAATAATGACATATTTTAAATATGTTATAAATAAATACATTTTGTCTTGATGTTATCACCTACAATTTGCTTCAAAATAAGCAATAGACAGCAAGAAGGGGTGTCATTACTATTAGCCAATCATGCTCTATTGGATTGCACAGTGGTGTCAATCCACTGCTAATTTTCTGGTGGAAGAAGTGAGCTGTGTGAGCAGATAAAACGCAGATAAAATCAGGCTTACCAAAAACACAGCTCAAACAGGTGGGATGGGTATCCTCTTCCAATGCCACACGGTGGAGAAGCTTAGGCATTTGGGGAAACAAGCCCCTTTCCTTAGAGCTCTCGCCCACAGCTCATTTTCCCGGCAATGGCTGTTAACATATGGGTTCAGATCGAACCCAAGGCCATCCCTTGGCTGCTCTTGAACATGAAGTTAGAAGTTGATTGGCTACCAGGCACAGCTCCACCAGATTTTGCACTCTCCAGTTTTAGAAAATTGACCCCAATATATCTTATTTTGCAGTCAGCAAACTGGGGCTGGGCCCTAGAACAGGTTCTACTGCTTAAACATAGAGAAAAGGAAAATCAGCGACCTGGCTATGCTGTTGGGGAGGAACGTTTGCATTACAAACAGAATTGTAAATACTTACAGGCAGGTATACATTGCTGTATGTATTTAAATAATAGCTCAACTTCAGTTAGCCTTCATGTTCCTAAACATGAAGGCCAACATTGTGTACCCATCTTTTTTTCTCCAATAGTCTGAATCACTGCTGTAGAACAGACATGAAGATAAAAGGTGCCTGCTTTGCTCATACTTTACTAATCTGCAAACTTGATTCAGAAAGTATTATAGCAAGCAGTCCAGCTTAAAGTGGATGTAAACCGATTCATAAAATTTGAGCTGGACACATATCTGTAGTGTTTTCTTTTCTTTCTTCAAAGCCCTAAGTCCCGTGGCTTTCTCCTGTACTGTTCTTTTGTTATCAGCATGATAACTTCTGACAGGTTCTCAGTCAACTGTGATAAAACCAGGCTGAATTTTGTGTCAAGGTGAGTGCTATAAATATGTAGCACTACCCCCGAAGGAGCCAATGGTTGTTGTTTGGGATCGGCGTATTAAGTTACCCTGTGGTGTGTCTAGGGGTAGTAGCAGTGAGTAGTAGCAGTGAGCGAATGTCCAGTCATCAAATGGGTTTTTCAAATGCTTTATTTCAGGGCCTGGTACGGCCAATATTAACAGGAGGTAGGATAGGAAAGGTTGATGAAGCAGTAGAGAACAGTGCGGTATCAGGCCTGAATAACAAGGAAAGCACGCCTGCTTTCAGTTATATGTAGAACTTGTCGCCACTCTAGCCTGAGTGGGTGAAGTGCTCCCGGAGAGACCTCTGCCACAAGTCTGGCAGCCAAAACGTCACTTTTAGGCTGCTAAGAGGAACAGACCCCTGCCACAGGCCTGGCTCGGGCCTCTGCCACAGGCCTAGTACTTCAGTACTTCAGAGAACAATTTAGAATTAAGCGAATCATCCCAGTAAATGCAATGAATGGTCACTGACTGACAACCGACATATACCTGTCATGTCCCGGTGACCAGATCCCCGATGGTTCGTTCAAGCCTTATTGGACATTCTGCCTCCAGGTTCTCCTCATGCCGATCCCCCACCGAGCGCCTCACAGCCTGGGATCTTTCAGCAAAGTTGGGGGCCCAGTAAGTCACTGGGGCCCCTTCAACATATGGATGGGTCTCCATGAAGCATGCAGCTCCGGCCAGGTGGGCCATGCCGGCGGGGTCCGTGGATGTGCGCACCCTGAAGGTGGATGCCGCACCTGGAACGTGGAACCCGTGCAGGAAAATAAATAAGACCCCCCAAGATGGTCCCTGTCACAAATATACCCCTCCCCAGCATGCCCCGCGAGGTTTAACTCCTCCAATTGGCTGCTGGGGAAAAGTGGCTCTGCCAGAACCCCTCTAGCACCACCTGTTGCCCAGGGGTGGGATCGCACCCCTGGGATACAGGCTGACCTACAGGACAATTCTGGAATGACAGCAGCCCATCAATTTTAACAAATTATGAACAGGAGCAAAATAACTCTCCCATTCCCCTCTAACTTTAGCGTAGTACCCATACTGAAAGTAAGGGGGCGCTAGAAATATATTAGCAGAGAGCTGGTCAATTACCATTACAGCTCTGCAAGTCTCTGACTATGTGGAGAGGGGGTGTGTACCTTTCTTCCAATCAGCTGTCTCACAGTGTATGGCAAGAATCCACACCCACAGGTGAATCAGGAAGAGACAATTCTAACACAATGTGCACTTTCTAAACAGTATATCAAATCTAAAGACTGCAGATATACATGTAAAACTTATGTAGGAAAATGCATTTTGTCTCTGTGTATTATCTGAGGCTGTTCACTTCCCTGGGTATATGTGAGGGTTTACATCCACATTAACTGCCAGTAAGCTAACCATTTATTTTTATTTTTATAGAAGGTGGTTAGCAGTAGCATTCTGTGTATTTCTTTTATGATAGGTTTATTTGGCAAATAATTGTTCTGTTATGTTGCCATATAGATGTCAATAAAATTAAAAACTGCACTGAGAAATGACTGTTATAGGACAATTACTTGAACCTGAATCAGAACTTGAGAGCAATGCAGAACAGCCTTTTCCTAAGACAAATGATAGCTGAAGCTTTTACAATCTTTTTTGTGACTCAGACACATAGTTCATATAAAACAGCACTATACAATCAACAGGACAATAAAATCTTAAACATATACTGTAAATAAACAACAGGCAGAATAAGCTGTCAAGTAATGTTACCATCTACTCTTCCAGAATGCAGCGTGGATCTTTTCTGAATTGACATTGTAGCAACGTTACTATTTACTTTAAGAACACTGTGACTCCTCGAATCAAATAGTATCTGACCGGTGGTATTGCTGACGCGTTTCCCTTTCCTCTGAGCCTTGGAGGCAACTGCAGACCACCAAGGCTCTGAGGAAAGGGGTACGCCCCCAAAACACGTCAGCCATACCACCGGTCAGATACTATTGGATTAGAGTAGTCACGTGTTCTTCTGGTGTCGCTGTACATTTGCTGTACTGTCTGTCAAAGCATGTTTTACAACTCATTTTGTGAGTATAACCATTGATTTTAATTATTTTAATAAAGCCCCCGTTATACTGTATCACACTAGGTCGGTGCACCCTCCTTTCTTTTCTCTTTTTTTAGCCATATTAATTCCCACAATTATGAGGAGGGCTGCAAGACTTGTGAATATACCTTTTAATTGGACCACGCCTCCCCATAGTAGGAAACACCAGAACTAATAAAGCAGTGTCTGCACAAAATAGAGCTGGACAGAGCTGTGCCATTGCAGAAATGATGGCCACTAGGAAAGCCACTTTCTGAGATAATGGCAGCAGTAGGAGCTGTGATTTTAACTGCCAAACCAGCTGTTGACAAGTTGACCTGTGCTTGTGATTACAGTCCAGGTTTATTTCTAGTCACGTTGTTCTCAATCTCAATACCTGAAGGAGGCATTTTCGGTAACCCAAAATGTGTTGGTTAATCTTTGTTGTATTTCGACGTTTTGATAGTGGTGTGGCACTTCACTTTACATTTTCTTTTTAATATCTTCAAAAGGGAAGTTTATGCAATACCAAGAATACAACATTAAGGTCCCGTGGTGAAAACAGTGGCTTGACTGAAGCACCAACATAAGTAAGGCCACGTACACAGGACCGGTTTCCTCGGCAGAATTCAGCAAGAAACTCGATGGGAGACGTATTCTGCCGAGGAAACCGGTCGTGTGTACACTTTTCGCCGAAAAAACCCGTCGGGAAACTCGTCGAGCCAAAAAGAGAGCATGTTCTCTATTTCCTCGTTGGGCCATGGGAAAATTTGGCTCGACGAGTTTTTTTAACTGCCGAACTAGGAACTCGACGGGTAAAACGATGTGTTTCGCCCGACGAGTTTCTCGGTCGTGTGTACGCCGCCTAATAGATAGAAAAACTGATAGATGAGAATGGTGGCACTTCAGGATAGAGGAGAATACAAGTTTCTTTATTAGATAATCCAGTTAAAAATCACAGAAAATACACACAGTCCCAGGACAGTAAGTAAACACATTTCACATGTCAGTACTTATTCTGTAATGTATGTCCTGTGATTTTTAACCAGATTATCTAATAAAGCAAAATGTATTCTAATCTATTCAGGAGTGCCAGCATTATCATCTCTCATCTATATTGAAAACGGCAGCAGACCTGACCAGAACCCAGGTGATCGTCAGCATATGCAAATGTGTTGTAAGCCAAAAGTTGTTTGGAGTGGTACCCACCTTGTTTGCCCAACATATGTAACTGAATAAAGATGTGAACAAGTGAAAGGAGCAGCCACAGCAGATCAGGTTTGAAAATCCTCCAAGAAAACTTGTCATTTACACCATTGGCTGTGGGCGTGGATGGCGCTGAAAGACAACAGATACCACCTCACACATCCCACAGAGGGTCTGGAGGGAGACCTAAAATCCCCAGGCGTGTTGAGATCACTGTAATGGTGGTCACATTGACAGAGTAAGGAGACTGCAATACCATTTTTGGGTGCTTTCCTGTTGGATGAAGGTCTTTCTATCCTGCAACCTCTTTCTTTGGGTGTTCATTTGGATTTAACCCCTTAAGGACTGGTTTATCCTAAAAAGAAAGATTTTTCTTATGTTCCTCCATATATTCAATTCAGCTGAACTTTTTCTTTATTCACACATGTTTTTTCGTGTCACTTTCACTGGTTTCTCTATATAATTTGCCACTGCGAGAATTTTTTCTCATATATGACCTATTATCACTGTTATATATAAGATCAATTCAATTTATTTTAGATCTTTTTCACATGATTCTTTTGAGCGCTGTACTGTATATTACACATGTTTTAGGAATTTTTGTATCACACATTTTTTGGTAATGGCAGCTAATTATTAATTCATCACACATCATTGGTGTATAATATTCACAATTTTATCTAGCGCAGTGTTTTCCATTTTTTTTTAAGTGGCAGTGATGCCAGCAGATGTTGGCACAAAACCACCAAGGCCGACGTAGAACTATAGGAACTTTTTTTTTTTTGGATAGAGCAAGGGAGGGTTATAACCCCTGGCAGATTTTATTTTTCTTCCATCTGTGTCCTATCATGGAGATTTCCCTTCACTTCCTGTCCCATAGCCAAACAGGAAGTGAGAGGAAATCCCTACAAATTAAGGGAATTCTTTGGTGACCAACAGGTCACCAGACCTAGTGTCCCTATTGGAAGATTTCTCATCTATTACTTTTCTGGGGACAACCCAAAATGTGGGATTTTCTTTTACTTTCAATCATATTAGTGAACAGGACAAATAGAGAGGGTACATTTTTATAACTGGATCACAGACAGCAATGAAAACTGGTAAGTGTTCTAATCCCTCTGCACTCTTTCCAAAAAAAAGTTTTGTCTTTAGATTACTTTAAGGCCAGCTGCTTTCCCACTCCGCACTAGAGAGAAGGTCAGGAGATGGGCAGCTTAAAAAAATAATGAGGGTATACCCATAGGATTCATGTCATACAAAATGCATCCAACAACCCTCTTTCCCTCATTACTTAGCTTTCAACAGCCAAGGTGTTACAGTCAGTGGAGTGGTAAAATAGGATTTTTTATGACAGCTTACCTGTAAAATCCTTTTCTTGGAGTACATCACGGGACACAGAGCGGCAATCCATTACTATGTGGGTTATAGAGTCTACCTTCAGGTGTGGACACTGGTGTAATTAACTACACAGGAAGTTCCCTCCCTATATAACCCCTCCCATACTGGGAGCTTCTCAGTTTTTGTAGCAAAGCAATAAGTGTCCCAATATCCCCAAACAAGAGGGGCGGGAGCTCTGTGTCCCGTGATGTACTCCAAGAAAGGGATTTTACAGGTAAGCTGTCATAAAAAATCCTATTTTCTTTATCGTACATCACGGGACACAGAGCGGCAATCCATTACTATGTGGGATGTCCGAAAGCAATGCTTACTGAGGGGAGGGAGACACAAACAACGCAGGCCGCCATCAGATGTGAGGATCTATAATGCTGCCAGATGCATACTGCGCCAAAAAGCTGCATCCTTTTGCCCTCCTATGTACATCTGACAAGAATCAGTGAACCTAAGCACAGACGCCAAGTTGCGGCCCTGAAAATCTGCGTCATAAAGGTTTGGTAAAGCATCGCGCATAAAGTGCTTACTATCCTGGTACGGAGCACCCCCCCCCCCAAGAAACAGGGGGAGTCCCACTCTCCGAACCACAAGCCTGAATAATACCCTGATGAATCAATCTTGAAAACAGTTGATTTTAGACGCTGCCTGCCCCTTCCTGGGGCCTCCTGGTAGCGCAATAACATCAGCTTTCCGTATCCGAGCAGCCGCTTCAGATAGGCCTTGACCCTTCTACTCCAAAGGAGAGAGTGTAACCATTTTAATAGCTGAACTGAACACTGCCTGCCCACATCTATGGTCTTCTGGCAGCACAATAAAAACTTCAGATTTCTATATCTGAACCTTCAGATAGATATTTAACTGCTCTCATCTCTACTGAGAGAAAGCAATAACCTTTCCTTCCGAAAACAAGGTTTTGAAAAAGGGGGAGGTAAGAATATCTAGATTCAAATGAACACTAGATCCTTATAGTAAATAAGGCTGGGTGAGGATTAACATCACCCTACTAGTAAGAATAAGTATGGTTTTATACCAAGAGGTTGCCAATACTGAAACTCTCTTGGAGGCTACCACAACCAAGAACACCAATTCCCTTGTTAAAGGCTGAAGGGAAATATGGTGCATCGGCCCACAGAGCTGACCCTGTAAGCCGACAAAACTAGAGCCAATCCTCCAAGCACAAGGGCGACTAAACTGGTGGACTTATGCGCATCACCCCTTGTATAATGGCTCGGAACAAAGAGTGTGAAGCAAGCGACCTTTGGAGGCAAGGCCGAGATCAGATCCTTGATGTAACTTAAGGCTGGCTCCGTCTCCTTTCCAAATGCAGGAAGGCAGGAATTTTATCTTTGACAAACTTCCAAGGATGCCACCATCTGTTTCATACCAGGAACATGGGCTCTCCCGATCCTGGGATATCTGGTCCTGGAGGCCAGCCTTCCTGTATGAATCAAGGAAGTGCCGTTGATTCTAAAAACCCTGATCCTGAAGAATGTGGGCTAAAATAGCCAGACCATTAATTCACCTGTTGCACGACAGGATGTAATACCCCCTTCGAAGTAGGCCTGGACAATATGTAAGGGACCGTGGGTCCTCTACTACCACCCCTACTGTCCCTGCACAGAAAAGGTCGTCAGGGCTATGCCGGAGTAATCAGGCCAGCTTCCGCCATCCTCTAATGTTGCATGGAAGCCACAAACGCCGCGGCACTGGGGGGAGAGACATAACCAGTGACCACTGGTCCCACCAGATTACTAACACATCTGCCCCGCATGCGGGTGGATCCCTTGTCCTTGACCTCAAGCTGTTCAATTTCTTGTTGAGCCCGGACGCCAATACATCTTATGTACAGGGTACTATTTCTGTGGCCCTTGGTCAGGAAAACAGTCGGGGTGTAGAGGTCCTTCTTCTGGAGACACTTGTTGACGGCTACAGCGAATCGCCTGCCAATTCTGCATTTCATGAAATGACGAATGTCAATAGGCAAGGCACAAGCTCCTCCTTGGTAAATTAAGTAAATCACTTAATATGGTATAGTCTGATTGAACTCTGACCGAACCAACCAGCCCCTGAACGTTCAGGCCCCTAAGCCAGATGCTCCATCGGTAGCTCTAGCTGACAGATAAGGCTCCATTGGAGCTCGACTACTTCCCCTGAGCCAAGGTCTCTTCCTGACCTGGCAAACCCTTTAGTTAAGAACCACCAAGAGGAATTCCAGCCTATCTCTGGGACCGGTTCTTTGGATAATGCTAGGTCAAGATCCACTCCTTCTAGGCCAACACAATACTGTTTATAACAGTCCTGAATAAAAGTATAGGGAACTGTCTTGAATGAAGCAGCATCTTCTCTAGTGCCTTAAGCAGAAGGCCAAAAGTAAGGAACTGTTCCTTGCTGTAACCACCTAGACCAGCTTTCTTATAGCGATGGTCTTGTCTTAGGCCAAAAGTACTCTCCTGGTGCAAAACATACCCAGCTTCTTGTCAATGAAGAATGTATCTTTAGACTGGAATCCTAACCCAGGAGATCCAGATACCTGACCACGCTGGACACCCTTAGGTCCAGCCATGCTGCCGACTGATCCATCAGCAGGAGTCTGCTTCCGTATGCCATTACTGCTATACCCTGGGCCTACAGACCTGCTAGAGGCGGGCCCTAGCACCCTGACAACCCAGACACGGAGGCTAACCCAAAAGGGCAAGACCACCAACTGGAGATAGTGCTGTTCCCCTGCACAACGCAGACAACCTCTGCAGTCCCAAGTAAATAAACACATATGCAACTGGCTCCCCATATGTGTATGTGGCAAGTGTTAAAGCCATATGCCTCAATGGAGGCGTGTGTACATGGCAGTGTGTGTTCATGAAAGCATGAAATCATATAAATATGTCTCACGCCAAACATGCATATAGCATGTGTGCTCTGGAACGAGCATCCTTGCAAGCAAGCAAGCATGTGCTATAAACGTGTTATGCAACAATGTGCAACATGAACCCATGCAGACACGTATCTCTATGCAAACGCAAGGCATCCTGTATTGCTTAATTAAGCCACCATGTGCAACTTTAAAGTAACCATGCATGCGATTCAGCATCTTCCATGCGATCAACATCTTATGCATTTTAAGCACTACTGTGCGGACAAGAACCCTTGTGTGACCAAGCACCCCTGTGCGTTCCAACATCCTTATGCACCCAAGCATCTTAATGCGACTTTAGGCATTTCTGTGAAACAAGCCTCTCTATGTGATCAAGTATCCCTGGGTAATCCAGGACTCTGTTGATCCAACAACCATGTGTGATCCAGCTTCTTTTTGCATTCAAGCATCTTTAAGCGATCCCTTTAGGCCTTGAGTAATCCAGGACTTGGGTGATCGGGTAATCCTGTGTGATTCAGCATTTTTATGCCTTCAGGCCTCTTTATGCGATTCTAGGCATTTCTGTGGGAACAAGCCTCTTTGCGTGACCAAATATCCTTGGGAAATCAAGGACTTGGGTGATCATGTAATCCTGTGTGATTCAGCCTGTTTATACCTTCAGGCCTCTTTATGCGATTCTAGGCATTTCTGTGGGAACAAGCCTCTTTGCGTGACCAAATATCCTTGGGGAATCAAGGACTTGGGTGATCATGTAATCCTGTGTGATTCAACCTTTTTATCCTTTATGCGATTCAGCATTTTTATGCATACAAGCATCTTTATGCGACTTTAGGTACTTTTGTGGAAACAAGCCTATTTGTGTGACCAAACATCCTTGGGTAATCCAGGACGCTGATGATCAGGTAACCATGTGTGATCCAGCATCTTTTTTGCATCCAAGCAACTTTATGCGATTTTAGGCCTTTCTGTGGAAACAAACCTCTTCTGTGTAACCAAACATCCTTGGGGGAAACAAGGACTTAGGTGATCAGGTAATCATGTGTGATTCAGCATTTTTATGCATACAAGCATCTTTATGCGACTTTAGGTACCTTTGTGGAAACAAGCCTATTTGTGTGACCAAGCATCCTTGGGTAATCCAGGACGCTGATGATCAGTTAACCATGTGTGATCCAGCATCTTTTTTGCATCCAAGCAACTTTAACCTCTTCTGTGTAACCAAACATCCTTGGGGGAAACAAGGACTTGGGTGATCAGGTAATCATGTGTGATTCAGCATTTTTATGCCTACAAACGTCTTTATGCGATTCAGCATTACAAGCATCTTTTATGCGACCTCTTTTGTGGAAACATGCAGCACCATATAGACAGAAACATGTATGTTTATGCGATCCACAATAGAATCTGCTCTGTTACTTGTTTTTATCCCACATGCATTCCAAACTCATGTATGTTATGCAACATGCGGACTGGTAAAGAGGAAATTATCCTCTGCAGATGTGTGTTTCCTCAATTAAGAGACATTAGCAATGTGTGCCCGCAACTGTGCATCCCTCCGATGCATTTGGTTAGCCTGAAGCCGACACCAGGCTGAGGATTATATGGAGGTCTTACTAGCCACCTATAGGAAAACCTCTCTTTACACTCTAAGGAGAAGATAGAGGTGTAATCAGAACCTGTAGGGCTTTTGATAGCTTCTCCTTGTTAGGCTGCAGCTCCTGTCTCCTGTCCTCTGACAGTGAAACTTTTATCCCCAAGCTTTCTAATCCCTTTGTTTCAGGATTAAAGCAGGAAAAGGGGAACACCCCCCTTTTTTTTTTTTCTTGCAAAACACAAAACACATGCAGAGTGATTGCAATGTTGGGGGAAGGCTGCATTGCCTGACAGGTCTGATGGCTCAATCTATGAGCTGTTTAAGTCTCTTCAGAGGAGAATAAGGGTCCACCAGGTTCAGGTGGCGATCCCTCTTTATATTCCTACCCCTGACCTTATTCAATGGGGAGACCAAGTCCTAAGCTAAAGCAGAGGCACTTAACCCAGGTGAATCAAATAGCTGAATTTAGTCTGACACAATGCCTGCTAATCTGCACAGCTAGATGCGAGTAGGCGTCTTAGATGAATCTGTATCCAACTCACACAAGGTGCTTACGTTTGTGTCCCCCTAGCTTTACAGAGCTCTGACGTCCGGGCCCTTTGAAGAGCCTTCTCTGCGACTGCACTGAGCCGGTGAGCACGTGCAACATGGTAGAGTCTGAAGCGGAGGAAGTGGGACACAATAGATCAGCTAACACTTAAGCTTCCGTTTTCTGGAAAGCATGGTAAGCAAAAACATCAGGCATGTCTTCTACTGCCCATAGTAGTGGAAACACAGATAAGACTTGCAACTACTCACAGAAGACAATCCTTTGTATAGGATTAAGGGCATATTTATTTTTATTTTTTTTATTTATGTACCGGCCCCTTCAAGGGGAGATATATAGGTACTGCAGCCATCCTGTCTAACAGACATGGTGGGCCAGGCTGCATGCCGGCTAGGGGAGGTATATGGGTGCCCTGAGCCATCCTGTCTCAGAAGACATAGTGGTTTACATTGCCCATGCATAGAAGCATAATATAGGCGAGACCCAAGTCCCCCACGGAGGACCTACTGTCGAACCAAGTCCCGTAGGCCCTCCTCTTACCTTCTCCACGCTGCAGGGTATTGCCAAGCAAGAGGCCCAATCTTCCCCCTTCACCGTGGGTATTGTCCTAGACCTTCAGGGACCGGGGTCCATGGCAGGAACACCAACTCCCCTGGACCTATATAGCATCCTGGCAGCAGAAAAAACATTTGGTCCTTAGAAGGCACAAAGTTCTGGAACCCAGGATCCAGCCCTCCGCAGAGAGGCATTATAGGCTAAACCTCGTTCTTCGTACCGAGGCCCGGGTACCGTCCACTTTGGCTATGAAGCACCTTGGACGGATCCGGATTTATGGAGGTTTTTTACATCCAGCATGGATCCCTCCAGTGGAGCTCCTAAGCGCACATGTTCACTCGTGACCAACACCTTAGACACTGATGAAAAAACTGAGGAGCTCCCAGTATGGGAGGGGTTATATAGGGAGGGAACTTCCTGTGTAGTTAATTACACCAGTGTCCACACCTGAAGGTAGACTCTATAACCCACATAGTAATGGATTGCCGCTCTGTGTCCCGTGATGTACGATAAAGAAATAGGCCTTTGATACAGCAGGTCTTCTTGGAGCTGTAGCTGCTATGGATCATCCAATACCAGATACAAAATATGCTCATAACAGGACCTTTGATGTCAATCTAGAGAAATTAGGATCACTGCTGATAACCCCTCAACCTCTATTTGGCCTAACAGTCCCAGCAACAGTTTTGTCAACAGGTAAGAATAAATGAGAGAGCTCTTGCTCTTGCTCTGTCCACCTTCCAATTAAGATGTAATGCCAGGGGATTGTCATCTGGGGTCCCCCAAAGCTCACAGATTTTCTTAGATAAAGGGTCCACTCTCTGATCCATGGTTTCTTAGGCTGAGATAATCCACCTGCCAGTTTTCTATTCTTAGTATGAATTCTGCCAACAAAGCTGAAAAGTGACGTTCTGTCCAATTCAGGATAAGGGACCATTCTAGCACTGCTGCTATGTTGTTGGTCCCCCCCCAAAGCTTTACATAAACCAGGACAGTGTCACTGTCTTGTTGTACCGAAGAAGATCATCAACCCAGGGTCTATCTGATCATTTAAAGTTCCAGCACATTCATGGGAAGCAGATAATATTTTGGTCTCCTTGACCCCCCGGGTGGATTGTAGGCCCACTACTCATTCCCAGACATGCAGGCTGGCATCCATAATTATTATCTTCAATTGCAGAGGCAAAAAAAAATTCCCAGCAAGTAGTAGGCGAGAGCAAAGCCACCAAAATAAAGATATTTCTGTTCCTTGATCTCCATGTCCAGTGATGTTCCACAGCAACAGGTTTTCATACTGCAATATCTTAGTGGGATGTAGCTCATAGAGAATCCTCTCAAAGGATAGTGCCATATGACTTGTGAGCACATAGTAAGCAGACCTGAAGCTGTAACTTCTGTAGTTTTTCCATTGTAAGGAGTACCTTCACTTAATTGGTATCCAGGCCAGTTCAAAGTATTCCAGGTTAAGTGATGAATTAGTGAAGATTTCTGTAGATTCAGTATCTATCCAAAATCCTCCAAAACATTTTGTGCATGTCAACCCATAATGATTTAAAATCCAAGTAGTATTAATCCCCTAATCAAAAATGTAATGTATTGCAGCGTACCCATCCTTAGATGTGGTGGCTGCATTTTCTTTTTTAGGCCCCTTTTCTCCTAATTTCACCCAGTAAAATTAACACACAGCAAGTAACACACTTTCTGTCTTATGCCGCAATCACACGGTCACACAAATGTTGTCGGAAATTCTGAACGCGGTCACATACAACACTACGAAGAGCCGAGTTCAATGATTCCGAGCATGCATAGGATTTTTGTGCGTCAGAATATAATACAGACGATCAGAGTTTCCAACAAGAACTTTTTTTGTCTGAAAAATTAAGAACCAGCTTTCAAACAATTGCTGTCGGAAAATCCGACAGCAAATGTCTGATGGAGACTACACACGATCGGAATATCTGACCAAAAGCTCACATTGAACATTTGTTATCAGAAATTCCGACCATGTGTACGCGGCATTAGAGTGTCTGTATTCTGGATGCAGAAATAAAGCAGGCACATTTGGAGAGCAGCATTATCAGCATGGGGAGAGGATAGTATCAGATTAGCAGAGTTAGATGGACTTGACTAACATATTTAAGCCAAGCTCTAGCGAACGCTTTTTAAGCAGTTACAGCAGTTATTTTTTTTCTTTTTGGAATAAAGGTTTTACAAAAAATAATAAAACTTGATTACTGTAAGAACTCCTGTCAGTGGTAAATGTTTTTTCTCAACACTAACTGCTACATTGTCTGGACAGCTACTGCTGGTCTGTTAAAAGAAACTGAACAACAGACTAACTATAATAAGGCTTACCTGTAGCTATCCTAGATATCTCCTAAACCTGCACGGTTTAGGAGATATCCCCTGTATCTGCATCGGCACATGCGCCCTGAAACAATATGACATACCTGCCATTGCTTCAGTGAGTGTGCCGTTACCAGCAGGTCCCGCGTGGATGCCTTAGAGTGACATCATCGCAATGTCGCTGGCCAGTGCTGTGTACGGGCACTGCAGTGGGGGCTTCAATCTCAGGTGAGTAATACATAATGAGCCAGTATGCTATGCATACTAGCTCATTATGCCTTTGTCTTGCAGGTGTTTTGTTATATGTGGGTTTACAACCACTTTAATAAATGTTTGTTTTGGGTTTAATACCACGCACAATGTGTACAGTCAAAAGCTTTTGAATTCTTGTTTGTCAAAGCAATCTTCAGCTTTTTTTTTTCTATTAGGAGCCAAAAAGTTTCAGAGTGGCTCACAGGGCATGCTGGAAGTTGTGGATCCTCTTAAGCTTAACCCCCCCCCCCCCCACAAAGCCCTACTTCCATTATTTAATAGTGGGTCTAGTTTATCATTTTACATTATGTAACATCATCACTCAGCAATTAATACCAAAGTCATCCCCTGTGATTTAGCAAAGAACATACTGCATTATTCACAGAGAACCCATATGTCTACACAAAACAGTTTGAGAAATGGCTGGCAAATGAGACTTAGAATTAATATATGTAATCCATTTTGTAAGTGGCCTAAACTACTACTTAATGCCCCTGCTATGCTTTCAGCTCTTGACCCCTGCCTAACGTGGCACTTTACTTTGAGAATTATTGTTTAATCAATAATGCACAATTGACTACTTTGGTGCAAAACAGGCCTGCTCTAAATTGCTTTGGTGAGTAACAGAGGCCTTATATTGAAGTAAATCGACACATACGATGGAAACTATAAACCAATATACTGTCACATCCATAGCAGATCTCTTCTCAGCCTTGTTCTGCTTGTTAAATGAAACACGGGTAGAAAAACTACATTTTACGAATGACTGTCTTTTTTTTTAACATGGTATATAATACAGCTCATTGAATTGTAAATCTACATCAAACCCCCATCCAAGGCCCCCTTTTTTGCAAATTGGCATCCATTAAAGATGAAAAGAACACTAAGCGCTGCATCCTTCTAAAAAGAAGAACACAACATAATACAGTCATTCATCATAGACTGCTTATAGTAGCAAAGCTCTTGTCAAGCATGGATTTTACAAAAGATTTCATGGTCAATTAGGTAAATACAGGTATAAAATGGACCTAGTCCTGAAGATCAGAAAGCCAATTACTGATCACGTTTAATCCCATTCCCCTAAATCCCCAAAGTATGTTTTTCCCTTCCATTAGTAGTTTACATTGTAAGGAGAAAATATAAAATAAGCAATATGTAGTTAGATACATTAAACACTTTGTGAAGCAAAACCAATTAGCAGGCTGTTATACTAATGTGAAAGTATAAAAAATTCACTTAGGAAAGGAAAACAAAGGCGATTTTTAAGATGGTATACTATACTTATATATATATGTATATATATATATATATATATATATATATATATATATATATATATATTTTTTTTTACATTAAAGGTTTTGAATTTAAATCATTTATATCGCTGAAAGAAAACAAAATTCTTTGTTTTTGGTCACATGTGATTTCCATTAAATGCCTTTTAAACTCAAAGTGTTGCTAAACCCAAAGTATAAAATGTTATACGTTAAAAACCATGCACTGCTGTTTAAGTTCAGCCACTTCCTATTTTTAAGATTGCTGTCATTTTTCTAATATTACCTGGTGATCTTGCCAGATATATATATATATATATATATATACACACATATATATATATATATACACACTTTTTTCAGCTGGAACTTGGTGGAACTCAATTCCACCCCCTTTGGCTCTGGCCTTTTGCTCCCTCCTCATCACTATCACTTGTAAACACAGAAGTCTGGATTTCCGTGTTCTCCAAGTGCAGTATGAGGACAAGGGAGATGCAGGTGCCCAGGCTGCAGTGCGGATGCTGACAACTCCCCTGGATGATCTCCCTGCAAGTGAGAGATGCAGAGCTACTTACAGTGTGAGGTACTAGAGAAGAAGGGTAAAAGTGAGATGTGGATAAGGGATGCAGAAGTAAGCAGTTGTGGAAGAAGGCTGAACTCTGCTCTCTGTGTATAGCTCACCCCTGAACTCTGCACTCTGTGTGTAGTGCACCCCTGAACTCTGCACTCTGTGTGTAGTGCACCCCTGAACTCTGCACTCTGTGTGTAGTGCACCCCTGAACTCTGCATGTACCTGAACTCTGCATGTAGTGAACACCTGAACTCTGCACTCTGTATGTAGTGCACCCCTGAACTCTGTATGTAGCATACCATTGAACTCTGAACATTGTGCATTCCTGGTATTTAGTGCCCCTTTATGACCATCCCACTGTGAGTGAAATTTAACCATACCCACTATTTAATGCGTTTTGGAGGGTGTGTGTGTTGGGGGAGGGGGTTTGGGCGGGTTCTGGTTGAGTTCCTGCACCTATTTTCGGAGAAAAAAAACCTGTATATATTTGTCACAGAAATTTGTATAGTGAAAATAATTTATGCAGATCTTCACATACTGTACAGTGCCTGTCCTCAAAGAGTTTACAGTCTAAAGTCCCAATTACACATTCATACATGCACAAACTAGGACCAATTAAGATATGAGTGAATTAACCTACCAGCATGTCTTTGGATTGCAGGCGAAAACTGCAGTACCGAGAGGAAATAAATACAAGCACAGAGAGAGCATGCAAACACCATGCAGATAGTGTTTTGGTTAATGTTTGAACTATGCCACATTTACACACATTTAAAAGGTGGCGATGCTCACTTGCTGCATTACAATATGGCCTCAGCACCGTCACCTTTGCATATGCACTGTCAAGAGGAGTTTGTAGGCAAGCATGCTCATACTGTACATGACTGCTGGGCATTGCCATTTCACACAGAGTCATGGTACCGATATAGTGGTTTCCAAGGCAATAGCCACACCCCTGCAATGCAGTGGCGGATATTATTCATGGGCTAGTTCGCACCAACAGGTATGGCTGTGTTATAGGAAGTGATGTTGGCATGCAAGTTCACTATGATGAAAGAGATCCCTAAAGTACTGAAAGAGGTCATGGTATCATTGTTTTAAAGCTCACAAATGGTATCTATGGCTCTATATACACACTAAATTATCAAAGTATTGGGACTTCTGCCTTTACACACACATGAACTTTAATGACATCCCAGTCTTAGTCTGTAGTGTTCAAAATTGAGTTAGCCCACCCTTTGCAGCTATAACATCTTCAACTCTGCAGGGAAGGCCATCAACAAGGTTTAGGAGTGCGTCCATGGTAAAATGATTTTACCATGTGCTGACAGGTCGGATAGGCCATGGATTTTACCATGTGCTGACATGTCGGATAGGCCATGGAGACAGAACATTGGGCCATGAGTATATGGGTAGTTTTGGAAAAGGAGGTGTACTGGAGCGCATACTAGAAGGCATATTAAGGGACTTACTGAAAGACAAGAGAGGCATTGGTGCGGGCTTACCGATTTATATCATAGGTGTTTTATTGGGTTTAGGTCAAGTTCCACCACCCCAAACTCGCTCTTCCATGTCTTTATGAACCTTGTTTTGTGCACTAGTGTGCGCTCACGTTGGAATAGAAAGTGGCTATCCCCAAACTGTTCCCACAAAGTTGGGAGCATAAAACTGTCCAGAATTTCTTAGCATGCTGATTCCTTAAGGCCGCATACACACGAGGAGACATGTCCAATGAAAACGGTCCGCAGACCATTTTCAACGGACATGTCTACCAGGATATTTTGGTCTGATGGTGTGTACACACCATCAGACCAAAATCCCTGCGGACTGAGAAGGCGGTGACGTGGCGGTGACGTGGCGGTGCTGGTGACGCAGTGACGTGCGCAAACAAGGAAGTACAATGCTTCCACGCATGCGTCTAATCAATTCGACGCATGCGGGGGATTTCGGTCCGCTGGTTAGGCGTACTCTAGCATCAGGAATCGGTGTAAAGATACGACGGCGCACATTTGGACTTACGTCGGCGTATCTGGAGATACGTCGGCGAAAGTCTTTCGTGAATCCGGCCCATAGTCAGCATTTTTCTTTCTCCAATTACAGCAAGTCAAGTTAATGCCAAAGAGCTCAATTTTGGTTTCATCTGACCACATCACTTTCTCCCAATCCTTCTCTGAATCATTTAGATGGTCATTGGCATGACTATATATGTGCCTTCTTGAGGAGAGGGACTCGCCATGTTTGAAGGAAGAAAAAAGCCGACTATGACCCTGAGATCACATCCTTACAGTCAAGCACAGGGGTAGAAACGTTATTCTTTGGGGCTGTTTCTCTGCTAAAGGTACAGACCGTCTGTCTGTGTCACATTGAGTGGCCAATGGATGAGGCCATATATTGTAAAATTTTGGCTGAGAAACTTCTTTCCTTAGCCAGAACACTAAAAATGGGTCATGCGCACTGGAGTTCCACTATCCTGGAACCAGGCTCCAGCCACTGCATCTTACAGATGTCAAGAATGTACACTAAAATAAGAATGTGCTACTGGCAGTAAACATAACATAAACATGACATAAAATGTCCCTAGTATAAAACAGAAGTAGTATTTTGGCAGAAGAGACACACAAGGTTTTTTCTACCAAAAATTGCATCATCAAATTACAAGTGACAAACGTCTTTGTTTTTCCACTATAATAAAGTTGAACCCTGCTTCAGATCTCATGTAGTAACATCTAATGCCCTGTACACAAGATCAGAGTTTCCTTCGGAATAAACTCCGGAATTCCAAACTGTCTTGCATACACACTGTGACACCAAATTCCGATCGTCAAAAACGCGTTGACGTACAACACGTACGACGATCCGAGAAAAATTAAGTTCAATGCTTCCGAGCATGCGATTTGATTCTGAGCATACATGTTTTTTTCTCCGTCAGAGTTCCATACAGACAAATGGAATTTCCTTCCGAAAAAAAGAGAACATGTTCTCTTTCTAAGTCCATCGGAATTTTCGATGGAAAAAGTCAGATGGGGCATACACACAGTCTGAATATCCGATGAAAAAAGTCCATTGGACTTTTTCCATTGGAAATTCAGATTGTGTGTATGAGGCATTATGCCGCATACACATGATCGGAATTTCTGATGGACGGAATATTTTCATCGGATATTCCAACAGCGTGTATGCCCCATCGGACATCGCAAATTCCGTTCGTCTGTATGGAATTCCGACGGAGAAAAAACACGCATGCTCAGAAGCATTGAACTTCATTATTCTAGGCTCATCGTAGTGTTGTACATCACTGAATTTTTGACGGTCGGAATTTGGTGTGTCTGTGTGTATGCAAGACAGCTTGAGCGGAATTCCATTGGAAAACGTAGTCAGAGTTTATTCCGAAGGTAAATCCGATCGTGTGTACAGGGCATTAGAGTTTCCTGTCTAGTCCAAGCCAAGTCAAGTTTTCTCTGCTATCAGAAAATGCTGTTAAGTCTACAAAAAAAAATCCTGAGATTGGTTTTATGCGTTTGGTGCTGTTAATAATTGAAAAAAAAAGTTTCCCCAAACATCCCTTAGATTCCAGCCATCAAATGAAAGAAAGTCAGATTCTTTGGTAAAAGCAAATCAAAAAGGGGCACATAATTTTTTTATAGCTATTAAAGTTAATATCAGGCATGATGCAGTGCTTACCTAATAGGCAATACTGTAAAGGTTGATTATCAAGGTTCACTTTAACCCCCCCCCCCTCCAAAAAAAAAAGAAGAACTGTCATACGTGCTGAAAACAAAGACCCTGAATGGCATAAACAAATACAGATTCCCAGAAATATGTGGTTCCAAATACGATCAAGTAAAACCTTAGCCTTCTAATAACATCATGACTGTATTATTAGCTTGTTGAAGCACGTTTGAAATCTAGACCCAAAAATTATAGACGTAGGACAAGATTCACGTAGAGTTACGCTGTCGTAACTCAGAATCTGAGCCGTCGTATCTTTAAGCATATTCTCAAAACGAGATACGCTTAAATCTTGCTAAGATACAACCGGCGTAAGTCTCCTATGCCGTTGTATCTTAGTTGCATATTAACGCTGGCCGCCAGGTGGCACTTCCATAGATTTACGCGTCGAATATATAAATTAGCTAGATACGCCGATTCACGAACGTACGCCCGGCCGTCGCAGTATTGATACGCCGTTTATGTAAGGCGTTTTCAGGCATTTTCAGGCTTACGCCAGCCCATTTACGCTACGCCGCCGTAAATTAGCTTTGTGAATAGAGCACTTGCCTCTCTAATTTACGGCTGCGTATAACATTATGCCGATCTACCTGAATCTGGCCCCAGGTATAAATACTGTATGTAGCAAACCTGTATGCTGCCTGCTAATAAATAACATTATTTGCAAATTAAAAGGTGATGGTGGTAAATTACCTCAGCCATTTGTGATAGTGTGGTCCAGTCATCTTTGTTGTAGCTGCACATAATGCTCGCAATGAGAATCTAAAAAACAAGATTACACTGTTAGAAATGTTGGCAGCTTAAAACTTCAATGTTTCTTCAAAGCTTGGCCACGTTACTTTCTGAATTTCAATTTTTCATATTGGCAATTTATGTGACAGACAAACCACATGACCAGGATGGAGGCGTAGGAGGAGGTTAGATTAAAACATAGCTAAACCCAAAAACGATATTTTAGCATATTGCAGGTTTAGTCCTCAATGTAATGTAGCGCTCACCCCCGCAGGAGCCGCTGGGTAAATTTGGGATGGCATGTTACCTCATGGCTCTATTGAAGTGTCTAGGGTGAACGATGAATACAGTAGCAATAAAGGAATGTCCGCAAATAGGAAGTCTCTTTTATAGGTGCTCTTTATTACCCATCCGGGTAAAAACAGTCAACAGGTGAGGGAAGGACAGAAGAAAGGTTTTGAAGGAGAATAGCAGACTCAGGCCTTGGATATGGAAACAGTCCAGCTTTCGACAACGATCCAACTTAAGTGGGTATAGGGTACCTGGACAGGTCTCTCTCACAGACCTGGCAGCCAGAACATCACTCGAACCCGAGAAGGATGCCTCTGCCACAGACTCTTCCAAATGACCGTCAGGAAAGCGCCTCTGCCACAGGCCTTCCCTGAGTATAATACAGAGGAACTCCTCCAGAGTAGTGTTTTGCCTGAACCTTCCTTTAATGTCACCAGAGTACTGACAGAGAGGAATCAATCCCTCAGTGTCCAGTACCTCGATCCCCGATGGTTCGCTCCAGTGCTGTTGAACCACCAGCCTCTCTTTGGTGTTTCTCAACTGGACTCCCCACCGTACGGCTAAACTCTCCTGGGATCTTCCAAGATGGGAACCCCGTTCTGCTTGAATTGTTCCGGACCAAGTTGGCTCCGGAACCAGGAACTCCGCATAGCACCCACGCCCCGTAGGCCATAACGCTCGGGTGCCACACTCCAACCAAAAAAGAAGACCCTTCTAAAATGGCATCTGCCTCATAAGTACCCTCTCCCAGCATGCCCAGCGAGGCCCAGGCCTCCCGATTGTCTGCTAGAGGAGAGCACCCGAACCTCAGCTTCCACTGCTGCCACCTGCTATCTCAGGGTGGAACAACACCCCAAGCACAGCAGAATGAGCCCACAGCACAGCCAAGCTGAAACAGAGAGCCCTACTATAACCATGATTGAGATCAGAGTCACTTACATTCTGATCAATCCGGCTAAATTTCAATAGCACTCGTACTTGTAAGTACTTGGGCGCTACAGTAATATATTGCAGAAGTCCTTAAATGTTGTGGCTACATTTGTTTTTATCTTTTTTAAGGCTTTGAACATTGAAAATACCTGTTTATTTTGCCAGATATACAGTTCCCGTGTCACTTTTTGTGAGCTGGACTAGAAGCATTATACAATCTTATCTTTATTCTGTAAACTAATAACCCACCCCCCACTTACCATGTAAAGAAGATGAAGAGAAAAAGATACATGTATGTCTAGTCTAGTCCAGATTAACAACCTTGGCTCCCTCTATAGACACAGTGGAGTGAGTGAGTGTAACCAAGAAATGTGTTGTTTGCAGGATTATGGTAAAAATAAAGAAAAAAGCCCCCCCCCCAAAAAAAAAAACACCTCATCTAAGAGCTGGTAAGATGCAACATTATTATTATTATTATTATTATTATTATTAATATAAAACACACAATTACTTTTACAGGAACAAATTAAAATATGGATACTGAAGTTTATTGTGTTTATTGTATTTTTGTTGTATCACCCACATTTGAATCTGATATTCATGAATATCAATCAGTTTCAATTATATGCTAAAACAGGACTTTATTTATTACATCCATATACATATTTAATATTTATACCCCAGGGTCCATTTTGAGTTAAATGCAGGGCCACTTTAAGACATAGGAAGTCCTAGAACAATCATATACTGAGTAAAGTAAATTATGCAAACAAAATTGTAGTCTGAATAGTTTCTCATCAGAGTGATTAAAAACAAATACCATATTTTTAAATCCGATCCAAATTTTTAGAGAAGAGTCTGTTTTGTTAAGGGAGCTGTATCTAAGATTTATGTTTGCAATAGTTATAATATATTATAAATAAAATAGGAAGCAGCATCTTGAAAATATCATCGTTTATGGTCACGGCATACACTTTCATTTTAGAACATCAGCTTTGTAATAACAATACAAAGAACAGTTATTTTTGACAAACCAATATTGGGTTACTTGAAAAATCTCCTTTCATGTTGTAAGTTCTGCCTGTCTGCTGGCCATTTCTTTCCACAACTTTCTAGGTTCCCTACATGCCTTACAGCTCATCCTCTGTTTATTTTCAAGGACTACATAGCACATTGTACCTTGCTACCTGCAAGCTGTAATTCTTGTACTGACTCTGCCTTACCCTAGGGTGACCAGACATCCCCGGTTTCCGGGGACAGTCCCCGGATTGAGGACACTGTCCCTGGACCAAGTCTGTCCCCGGTTTTGTCCCCGGATTGGATTTCAACAGGGGCTGGGGCAAATTCGAAGACAGTCAGTGCAGAATAATAAAAAAAAAAGAATTCTGAATTCCACACCCCCGCTCTGCCTTTCCTACTTGCTGAGGGGGGTATTTTTCTCCAATATCTGTGCCTCTTTCTGATGATCATGTGCTGGTCAGAACAGAGGAAATATTTCTTCAGTTTCGGGTGCATGCCCATTCAGCTCCGCTCGCATGTTCTTCTCACTTGGCTCAAGTCCTGGCCAGCCGCCTGCCTGCTTATCTCCTTGCCTTCCCTGGCGGAGTGATCTTCCTCCGCTCCCAACCCAGTAGTAGCCGGGGTTTCGGAGAGTAAGACTTGACAGGCTGTGAGGCAGGCGGTGGTGGCGATATGCAGAGAGTCGCTGATTGCCGCCATTACTAGTAAAAAAAAAAATATGTCTCCGGATTTCATTTTAAAAATCTGGTCACCATACCTTACCCAAACTCCTTCTTTCAGCACCTCTGTAGTTCAGAATGCAGGCTCTATGAATTTTGTGACACAATAGTGCCGACTTACTTACAGGGCATAGTAAATATATATATCACAGAATTTAAGGAAGTAAATATGGCAGAATCCTCACAAAAGAAGCTTACAAACATCAAGATCATTAAGATCAATAGGAGTAAGGTAAAAATATTTGAAATGCAATGTGGAAATTAATAAATGATTTTAAATGTTTGACCATACATTCTATACACAGAACGTTTCTCACCCATAAGTGATCATTATATACGCATTAAAAATGTTCTTCTCATATAAGTTGTCATTATATTTTGCAAGGTAGAATGTCATGCTGCTTGTTTATACCTTTATGGGGCTTCTTGATAACATACTGTCACCAGATGTCTAAATTAAATCCATCTACAGAAGCCATTGCAAAGTAATGGCTGCAGGCTACCTTAATGGATTCTGCAAATGATTTGAGAATGAGGGTGTGAGAGACTGATGCCGTCATTAGACGATGTTAGACAGGGCAGAGAGACAAACTGCAGCCAAGAAACCTTGCTGAAAATGCTGGCAGGTGATTCAACCCTCCAGAATCTACTTATAACTCAAAGGTTTGGGTGTCTTTTAAAACCCAACAGAAGTTACAAAACTAGATACTCAGTCCTATAATTTTTATCTTCATATGCTTTCTACCACTACCACACGGAGCCTTAAAATGGAACAGTAGCCAGAAAATTAAGTCCTGATAGACCACTTCAGGCTGGCCCTTTTTGCAGGTAATAAAACATTAAAAATAAATGCCTATACTGTTTTAAATCCAGTAACGCATGGTCTCATCCAGTGGCGTAATTATAGGGGTGCTGAGATCGCCATGGCGACCCGGCCCCTTGCTGCAGGGGGCCCTTGAGGGCCCCCTCTACTCTTTGATAGGAGGAGGGGCGGCTGAGATGAGTTTCACGATCGTCAGCTGCACAGTGTGCAGGGAAGGAGCTTGTCAAAAGTGAAAGTAGTGAGTGCTGTGCTCTTGGTCTCCCCCTAGAGTGCAGTACCCGGCAGGAAGTGCCAAGGTAAATGTCTCACGTTTTTATTTATTTTTTACTATCTACTGTATGTGTATATATGTATATACTGTGTGTGTATATATGTATATACTGTGTGTGTGTGTGTGTGTATATATGTATATACTGTGTGTATATATATGTATATACTGTGTGTGTGTGTGTGTGTGTGTATATATATGTATATACTGTGTGTGTGTATATATATATATGTATATAGTGTGTGTGTGTGTGTATATATATGTATATACTGTGTGTGTGTGTATATATATGTATATACTGTGTGTGTGTGTGTGTATATATGTATATACTGTGTGTGTATATATATGTATATACTGTGTGTGTATATATGTATATACTGTGTGTGTGTATATATGTATATACTGTGTGTGTGTATATATGTATATACTGTGTGTGTGTATATATGTATATACTGTGTGTGTGTATATATGTATATACCGTGTGTGTGTATATATGTATATACTGTGTGTGTGTATGTATATACTGTGTGTGTGTATGTATATACTGTGTGTGTGTATATGTATATACTGTGTGTGTATATGTATATACTGTGTGTGTGTGTGTATATGTATATACTGTGTGTGTGTATATGTATATACTGTGTGTGTGTGCATATGTATGTATGTATGTGTGTGTATGTATGTATGTATGCATGTGTGTATGCATATGTATGTGTGTGTGTGTGTATATGTATGTACTGTATGTGTGTATATGTATGTACTGTATGTATGTTTGTGTGTGTATATGTATGTACTGTATGTGTGTGAGTGTGCATGTATGTGCATGTGTTTATCAGTGGCAGTGCGTCCATAAGGGCGCATGTGTGCCGATCCCTCTCCCCAGTCACTCCCTCTATGCCACCGCTGCCACCCCCATATTTAGGTGTCCGGCTCCTTTTCGGGCGCCTGAATCACAGGGGGGGTGTTGAAGCACCAGATTAGAGCCATAGTCTCTAATAGGCTTCAAAATAGGTGAACCGCGAGTGCCATGCTGGGCGCTCACAGTCCACCCAGGTGTGTTAGAAAGGCGAATTAATATTCACTTTGCTAACACTGAACCACCTCTCCACCAATCAGGTGTGCGGGTCTGTTACCCATGACCTGATTGGCTGAAACAATAGGAGCGGCTATTGGACACTTATCGGGAGATGAGGACGGCAGGAGATGCATGGAGGACCCTGGCAGTCACCCGCAGCCCCACGAGACAGGGTAAGAGTCAGACGGGGCGAGGGGGGATTCACAGTGGTGGCATTCGATGGCACAGTTGCAGCATTTGATGGCACACTGGCAGCATTTAATGGGCACACCAGTATTTTCTGGGCACACTGGCGGCATTTGATGGGCACAGTGGCAGAGTTTGATGGGCACAGTGGCAGAGTTTGATGGGCACAGTGGCAGAGTTTGATGGGCACCGTGGCGGCGTTTGATGGTGCAGTGTTTAAATGGGCACAGTAGCAGCGTTTTGGCACAGTAGCAGCATTTGATGGAAACAGTGCCAGCGTTTGGCACAGTGGCAGAGTTTGGGCACAGTGGCAGCATTTGCTGGGCACAGTGGCGGCGTTTGATGGGCACAGTGGTGGCGTTTGATGGGCACAGTGGCGGCGTTTGATGGGCACAGTGGCGGCGTTTGATGGACACAGTGGCGGCGTTTGATGGACACAGTGGCGGCGTTTGATGGACACAGTGAGAGCTTTTGATTTGCACTGCAAATTATGTTTTTTTTAAGCATTTTTCCGTTTGCTCGCTCCCCCCTAAAAATTTTGAGTCCCCTATTTGTGTACAATCAGAACCTAATTGTTATTTATTTTTTTTGCTTGTTCATAGGATCTTAAAAAAATGCTATGCCTCCGAAAAGCGATCCATGCTTGGATCGTTTTTCAGAGACATTTGACAGCCGGTGAAGAGGCAACATGTTGCTTCCTGACTGCCTGTTTTAACCCCTTAAATACATCATCACTATGCTGCAACTGTATGCAATGCACACAGTTGCAAGGGGGTTGCAGTGTAGCCACATTCACCTAGGGGTATACTTCAAGGGTGCCCTGACTGGAAAAAGATTGTGAAACACTGACATAGAAGAATCGATCTCTCCATTTTCCTCCAGCAGCCGCTGAATGCCTGCGGGAGGGAGAGGAAAAAAAGCAAGGGGAACTGGAGAAATCGGTTCATTTACATGCAGCCGCCTACTTGCGACCGTGTCCTGTAACGCCACCGGTCTCAGAGAAAAGAGCCCTATCTGGGGGTCAGGGGGGGGGCCCTTCCTGGTTTCTTGCATCGGGGCCCTGAAGGTTCTAGTTACGCCACTGGTCTCATCCTGCTCTGCACAGCATCAGCTGTTCCCTATTCCATGTTCTCTGCACTGTGCCAAAAATAAGAGTCACTAAAGGATGATCTACTGACAGCCTAACAATTTTCTACTGCTCAGGGGGGCTTTTTTTTGTTAAAGCGGGGTTCCGCTCTTTTTTTAAAAAAAGTCAGCAGCTACAAACACTGTAGCTGCTGACTTTTAATAATGACACTTGTCTGTCCTAGGCACCCGTGAGGTCAGCCCCCTGATCCTGGCAGCTCCCGGCACCTCCATCCTTACTGAGGGAAACAGGCATTGGAGTCTTGCGGCTTCACTGCCCGTTTCCTACTGCGCATGCGCGAGTTGCACTGCACTTTTGTGAATGGGTGGCTGCTTTCTGGGATACACACAGTTCCCAGAAGGCAGCGCGGGATCGGACGAGGAAGAAGACCTGCCGTGGTATGGGAAGAGGCAGATTAGGAACTACCGCATAGCAATTGACATTTCTGGCAAGTAAAAAAAAAAACATATTTACATTTTTTTTTCATATTTTTGCAGAATTTTGATATTTTTGGAACTCCACTTTAACCACTTTACCCCCAGACCATATTGCTGTCCAATGACCAGAGCACTTTTTGTGATTCGGCACTGTGTCACTTTAACTGACAATTGCGTGGTCGTGCAACGTGGCTCCCAAACAAAATTGGCGTCCTTTTTTTTCCCACAAATAGAGCTATCTTTTGGTGGTATTTGATCATCTCTGCAGTTTTTATTTTTTGCGCTATAAACAAAAATAGAGCGACTATTTTGAAAAAAATGCAATATTTTTTACTTTTTGCTATAATAAATATCCCCCAAAAATATATAAAAAAAACTTTTTTTTTCCTCAGTTTAGGTCGATACGTATTCTTCTACATATTTTTCGTTAAAAAAAAATCGCAGTAAGCGTTTGTTGATTGGTTTGCGCAAAAGTTATAGCGTTTACAAAATAGGGGGTCGTTTTATGGCATTTTTATTAATATTTTTTTTTTACTAGTAATGGCGGCGATCAGCATTTTTTTTCAGTACTGCGACATTATGGCTGGCACTTCGGACACTTTTGACACATTTTTGGGACCATTGACATTTTTATAGCGATCAATGCTATAAAAATGCATTGTATTACTATAAAAATGCCATTGGCAGTGAAGGGGTTAACACTAGGGGGCAGGGAGGGGGTTAAGTGTGTTCCTGGGTGTGTTCTAACTGTATGGGGGGTGACCTCACTAGGGGAAATCACTGATCTTCTGTTCATACATTGTATGAACAGAAAATCAGCGTGTCCCCCGCTGACAGGAACGAGAGCTTTGTGTTTACACACAAAGCTCCCGTTCCCCGCTCTGTAACGAGCGATCGCGTGTGCCCAGCGGCGATCGTACCCGCCGCGCATGCGCGCGGGACTCGGGGGCGAGCAAAAAGAGAGCGTGCTCTCTTTTCGCTCGACGGGATTCCCGACGGGCGAGGCGAGCCAGGAGCGTACACACGGCCAAGGTCCTCGCTGGAATGCAGCTTCCAGCGAGGTTCTCGCTGGTTTCCAGCGAGAACCTCGGTCGTGTGTACGCCGCCTGACACTTCCTAGGATGTTGAGTGTTTATAATATTTGCCCCTGTAGTCCACAGTGGTGCCTCCTGCTGACCATCTATGTTATCTAGCAAAATCAATGCCAGTGTGGGGGAAACCACTGAATAGACATGTGCACGATCACGGCGTCATACAGTTTCGCTGCTCTGTCGAATCTTCTTTGAACATTCGACAGACACCATAAGCATTCAATGACAGATTCAACCTTAA
The DNA here is from genome assembly GCA_029574335.1 of Rana kukunoris. Lineage (NCBI taxonomy): Eukaryota > Metazoa > Chordata > Amphibia > Anura > Ranidae > Rana > Rana kukunoris. Next base: position 136,299,669 of record CM056055.1, read on the forward strand.
ATTCATTTGGATTTTGGACAAATGCAATTTCTAATGAAAAAATAAATTAATAAAAACTAATTTCGGAAGTAACTAAATTAATTAATTTTTCGGATTAAAACAAAATTCCGAAACAAAATATTTCGGTGTGCACATGTCTACCACTGAACACTGTGAAGTTTTGAACTAAGTTTAATGTGTATGCACATAAATATTTTTCTTCAATAGCTTTTGGGATAACTGACATATTACTTTTTATCAAAATTTTTCGATTATGCTACAGTATTCAGTAAAAATATGTGTGTGTTGCAAGGCATCAAAGAAGCAATCTTAATAGAAAATTAGAATCAAACTGAGCAACAATTTTAACACACTGTAAGGTCATCATAAAGGCAGGGCTCAAAATTTCAAGTCTTGAGCCACTAGCCAGGCCTCAAGGGTTACTCGCCACCAGTTTCCCCGCCCAACCCCTACCATGCCCTGCCCCTAATTCTGCCACTAATCACGCCCTCATAAATCATCTCCTGAAATCACACTTAAATGTTTTATGCAGAATTAAGTTGCAAAAATAAATATTAACAACTTTATCAGTTCCCCTCAGTACAACCTCACCTGTGCCCATCAATGTAGGCTTGCGGCGGTCGCCTGTGGCGGGGGGCGTTGGGGTGGAGGGGGGAAGCGGTGTCGCTGGGTGGTGTGGCCCTGCTGTGGTGGCATAACCAGGGTTGGACCAAGACATTGTGCTTTCATGTAAATTTCATGTATTGGGCAGTTAGAGTTACATGCAACAGTGGTGGTTGGGGGTTCCATCCAATGCAGATGTGGTGGTGGTGGGGGGTTCAGTCAGAGGCAGTGGTGATAGTGGTGGGGGGGTTCAGATAAAAGCAGGGAGGGTCAAGAGGGCACACACCAGGGAGGGGTCAGAAGGGTATACATCAGGGAGGGGTCAGGAGGGTTTACACTAGGGGAGGGTCAGGAGGGTATACACCAGGGGAGGGTCAGGAGGGTATACACCAGGGGAGGGGTCAGAAGAGTATACACCAGGGGAGGGGTCAGAAGAGTATACACCAGGGGAGGGTCAGGAGAGTATACACCAGGGGAGGGGTCAGGAGAGTATACACCAGGGGAGGGGTCAGAAGAGTATACACCAGGGGAGGGGTCAGAAGAGTATACACCAGGGGAGGGGTCAGGAGAGTATACACCAGGGGAGGGGTCAGAAGAGTATACACCAGGGGAGGGTCAGGAGGGTATACACCAGGGAGGGGTCAGAAGAGTATACACCAGGGGAGGGGTCAGGAGAGTATACACCAGGGGAGGGTCAGGAGGGTATACACCAGGGAGGGGTGAGGAGAGTATACACCAGGGGAGGGTCAGGAGGGTATACACCAGGGGAGGGTCAGGAGAGTATACACCAGGGGAGGGTCCGGAGGGTATACACCAGGGAGGGTTCAGGAGAGTATACACCAGGGGAGAGTCAGGAGGGTATACACCAGAGGAGGGTCAGGAGGGTATACACCAGGGGAGGGTCAGGAGGGTATACACCAGGGGGCAATGAAAACCTGGAGACAGTGACAATCATTTAGCCTAATTGTAAGCTAACAGGCAGCACTTCCATGCTGAACTGCAGTAATCCAGCAGATTTAGCATAGAAGTGCCTGCAAGCTACACGAGGTATGGCAAGATTATTTTACCTCCACAGTCCACACACACTGGCTTGTCTCCCTCTGCTCACTGTCACATGAAATGGGCACGATCTCGTAGGTCAGGTGTACCCCCACCCCGCCCACTCAAGCAGCAGAGGCCAGGAGGCTCCACCTCTGGGATGTCACTGTATTCCTGCAGGACAGTGGCCGTGCTTGATAAAACAACTGGAGGAGAAGTGGGGGGGAGGTACAGGGGGGGAGATGTGAAGACTACAGCGATTGATGTAAAATGTAATAAGCAATGAAGTAGTGGCTGTAATGTGTCCCGACCCGCTCCTGTCACCTCTAACAGCAGACAGGCTGGCTTGCGGGCGGCAGTTCTGCCACTGCATGGCATTGAGCTTTTCTCTGCTCGTTCTCACACACAGCCCCGCCTCCTCCTGGCGGCTCCTGTAATAGACGGAATGCAAGTCTAATGCTGGGATGCGTTCTGTAATGCAGGCGCGGGATTGGGAGGGGGCTGTGTGTGAGAGCGAGCAGAGAGGGATTCAGTGTTGTGCTGTGGCAGCGGGCCATGACGCTCGGTGGTGCTGCGGTCCTCCTCTGCCTCGGTGCTCTCTGCCATATGCGATCGCTGGGAGAACAGCTCCGATCAACGACGGCCACCAGCAGTGCTCGCCCCCCCTCTCCCAGGCAGCCCAGCTCCTTGCCAGACCTAATTTTCCACTCGCAAAATGCGAGTAGGCGAGTGGAAAATTTGAGGTCTGATAAAGGGATCGAATTCCTTATAATACAAACACAATAATAAATATTCCTTATATAAAGTATGAAAATACTTGACTTCTGTATTGTCTTTTACAGCTAATGTTACAGATAAAAAGGAGTCATTTATTTTAAACTTAATATTATTATTTTTTTTTAATGCAAACATTGAAAGTAGTTAAGTTTTACTTAAGTTTGTCTCTTGAAATTCAATTCACTGTATAGCAAAGGCGCTAATTTGGACATGCTAAATGAAGGAAATAGACAAAAGGAGATACACTCATCAGTCTGCAGCTTCAGCTTTCAGTGTTTCCTAACTGCCAGTTTGGCATTACAAAGAAGGTCTAGCATTAGAATTATTGCTCTCGCTATAATGTTTGTGGCGATACCTCACATGTGTAGGATGAGCATTTTTTACACATGCATGTGTGACCTAAATATGCGTTTAGCTCTGTGTGCAAGCATGGGGGATGTAAAACTTTAATTTTTCATTATTTTATTATGTATTTTTACACTGTCCCTTTCATTTTTTATTAATCACTTTTATTGCTATTACAAGAAATGTAAACATCCCTATAAGACCCCAGATTTCTCTTCTAGCCTTAAAAGCATGAGAAAACAAAACATTGATGTCATGCTTTCTAGAAAAAAACATTACATTTTCCCTAACTGAAAGTAACAAAATGCTTATCTCCTGTCTCCTAGACCAGGAATCTCCAAACTACGACCCTCCAGCTTTTGCAGAACTACACATCCCATGAGGCATTGCAAAACACTGACATTCATAGACATGACTAGGCATGATGGCAATTGTAGTTTCAAGACACCTGTTCTATACCATAGACAAGATCAGAGATGTTCTGGTCCTCAATCACCTCTATTGTAAGTTGTTGCAACCGCTGGATCAGATTCGGGCTCCAGGTGCGACAGGAAAACCTGGAAAAGGTGTCCAATCATGTCTTCGACAGTGCTAGGTGCCATGATTGGGCAAAGCTTGTTTTGATTCAGCCAATCAGGGCTTCTAATGCACTGCACAGTTCATTGTGGTTGTTCAACAGGCCAAACAAATGGGCGAACAGCCAATGTTTGACCTGAACTCATGCTTGGGCCAAACTCTTCTTCTAACACTTCTAGTGGGCATGCATGCATTTTTGATGTAATATGTTGGGTGGAAGTTTTTATGTCTTTCCGTACTGTTGAAATTCGGGTTGAGGGACATAAGTGGGTTATATTTTATGTGTGTTTTTCTGTCAAAGTTGTAGTCATCTAGCTCTCTCCTGAACATACCTAGTTTGCTCTGAATCATGTTACCTTCTTTCTTTTTTCCATGACTTTTAAACTGTGATAGCCATTTTTGAAAAGGGTAGGATATGGCTTCCTGGATAAGGGAGATTTCTTTCTCACAATGGGAATCAAATTTCCTTTTTTCTCTGGGTGACACTCAAATTGATCCACTTATGTGAACAGAACTCTGTCAGGTGTTTGCATTCAGTACACAAATTTCTGTCCAGGAAGTCATATCTTTTTTGGATATGTAATCCATGTAGGGAAATGTTCTAATTGTTTTACCACTATACATTGGTGATGATAATGGTATCTTCAAGCTTCTGAAAAAGCTATTATAGTTTCTGTACTTGTTCTGTCATGGGGTTGGGTGTACCATAAATAATCCATTGTGGAGATATGTCTTCAAAGTATAAGATCATGTCATTCAAGTCTTGTGGTTTAACACCACGTTGGTTTTGGGGTGTGGGGATGAGGTGGTTCATGGAGAGGGGAGAGGGAGGAAAGAAGGAATGGTTTACCCACTCCACTCTGCAATAATCCACAAGCAAGGCTGCTTGCCCTTCTTTTCGCTACCATTAAGTACACATTTTACAACCAAATGCAGTTCTCCACCAGTACACCACCACACCTGACTCTCAAATTGATCATTTTTCATGTATCTCTTTCTGCTGAGTCTTGTTGTCCCACTGCTGCAAATATAAATAGACTTGTCACATAGGAAGTGGGTTTGGCTTGAGAAAAAGGCTTGGGTGACCTCAAAAGTAGTGTTGGGAGAACAGTTCGGCCCAAGCATGATTCACAGTCCTTCAATTATACATGTTGGGGCGTCTAGTCCCCCCCCCCCATCGGGGCACCCTCTTGTCCCCTTAATGGCAGGGGGGCTTTCTCCCCATCTATTCTTATAACTTATTTTACCTCTGCTTATCCTATTCCCCCAAAAACAAAATAACCCCATTTTTTTTTATTTTATATACATAGTATGGATGCGCCATTTTAGAGGCAGACTAAGGGGACCCCCCAAGGCACTATATTTAAAAGGTATTTTTTATTTTGTATTGTTGTACTTTATGCATTATCAAAATCACAGCTCCTGAAAAAACAATAATTTAAAAAAATAAATGTTTGCATTGATACATGTCCCCCAGGGCAGTACCTGGACCCCCACGCCCCTTTTATGGCAAATTGCTTGCAAATAAACCTGATTTTTTTCTGTTCGGTTCTTATAGACTACAATTCTGGTTAGAATTTTTCCCTTGTTTGAGAGTTCTCCTGCGAACTGAACAGGGGGTCATTTGGCCCATCTCTACTCCTAGTAGTCCAGTGGCTTCCTCCATCACAGGCAGTTGTGTGCCCTACTAAACAACAAGGCTGCAAGTTTTACAGAAGAGACTCTAAGCTCCACATTAAAGATGGGCCAAACACCCTCTGGTCTGGTTGAGCATCGCAAAAGTTCAGGGGTCAAAAAACAAACCCCATTAAAGTCTACGGGACGCAATTTTGAAGGTTTATATGCACGTTATTGGAGATTCAAATGGTATAGGTGTCCAGGTAACGTCTTTGGGGAAATGTATCAATGCAATTTTATGATGCTTAAAGTGAAACAATAAAAATGAAAATTTTCTTTAACCACTTGTCCTCTGCCCACCGTCAAATGACGGCGGGTGGAGGACTCCATTATCCTGACATCACGTCATATGCACCCGCCGCTCTGCTGGGATCCCGGTGCGAGTGCCCGGCGGCAACGATCGCCGCCGGGCACACGCGATTGCCCAGTAACTGAGCGGGGACGTGGAGCTCTGTATGTAAACACAGAGCTCCACGTCCTGTCAGGGAGAGAGGAGACCGTTGCTGTGTCCCTTGTACATAGGGACACAATCGGTCACCTCCCCTCCCCCTACAGTTAGAACACTCATAGGACACACATTTAACCCCTTTCCCGCCCCCTAGTGGTTAACCCCTTCACTGCCAGTCACATTTATACAGTAATCAATGCATATTTATAGCATTGTTCACTGTATAAATGTAAATGGTCCCAAAAATGTCAGAAAAGTGTCCGAAGTGTCTGCCATAACGTCGCAGTCCCAATAAAAAAAATCGCAGATCGCCGCCATTAATAGTAAAAATGCCATAAACTATCCCCTATTTTGTAAACACTATAAATTTTGCGCAAACCAATCGATAAACGCTTATTGCAATTTTTTTTTACCAAAAATATGTAGAAGAATACGTATCGGCCTGAACTGAGGAAAAAATTATTGTTTTAATATATTTTTTGGGTTATTTATTATAGCAAAAAGTCAAATCAAAATCAAAAAAGTCAAATCAAATACCACCAAAAGAAAGCTCTATTTGTGGGAAAAAAAGGACGCCAATTTTGTTTGGGAGCCACGTCGCACGACCACGCAATTGTCAGTTAAAGCGACGCAGTGCCGGAAGCTTAAATTTTGTCTGGGCAGGAAGGGGTGTAGGTGCACAGTAGGCAAGTGGTTAAATATAGTTCCTGGGGGGTCCCTAGTCTGCCTGTAAAAAAGGCAGGCACGGGTTAAAAAATAAAAATAACACACAGCAACCAAAAAAAGGGGCTATACAGCACTGCACACTGCAATATACTGCAGTAAAACTGCACTGACCTACTACAGTATACTGCAGTAAAATTGCACTGACGCACTACAATATACTGCAGTAAAACTGCACTGACCCACTACAATATTCTGTAGTAAAACTGCACTGACACACTTTAATATACTGCAGCAAAACTGCCCTGACACACTACACTGACACACTTCAATATACTGCAGTAAAACTGCACTGATGTGTCAGGCCCCGTGCACACGGCAGAGAACCTCGACGGGCGGAACACATCGTTCCGCCCGTCGAGGTTCTCTGCCGGCCGTCAGAATGGGCGACCCGCCCGTCGGGAAAGGCAACCAGCCATTCATCCCGACGGGCCGTCGAGCAAATAGAGAACCTGTTCTCTATTTGCTCGACGGGTTTCCCGACGGGCAGGGCTCGCCGAGAGTGTACACACGGCCGAGGTTCTCGGCAGAATGCGGCTCCCAGCGAGGTTCTCGCTGGTTTCTGCCGAGAACTTCGGCCGTGTGTACGGGGCTTTGCAATATACTGCAGTAAAACTGCACTGATGCACTTTAACAAACTTCAGTAAAACTACATTTACGCACTTCAATATACTGCAGTAAAACTGAACTGATGAACTACAGTATATTGCAGTAAAACTGCACTGACACACACTACAGTAAATTGCAGAAAAACTGCCCTGACACACTACAATATACTGCAGTAAAACTACATGGCCGCACTACACTGAAACTACAGTAAAACTGCACAGATGCACTACACTGACACTACAGTAAAACTGCACAGACGCACTACACTATCACAATATTTATACTACACTGACACTCTATGTTCACAATAGAATCACAATAGAAAACTATAGCACACTTACTTGCTAGTAGTAATGAACAGAGCCCTGTTCTATTTATCTCTACTTCGACATCACACTACAAATAACTCCTCTGGGAACGAACCTTTTATCCTTTGAGGTGAGCAACGAGACATGATTGGATTAAGTCATCATGATTTTCTCCAATCATGGCTCTGACAGTGCTCTGTGCCCTGATTGGGAAAAGCCTTCATTGCTTCAGCCAATCAGGGCTTAGAATGCATTGTGCAGTGCACAGTGCATTGTGGGGCATTCAGCGGGCTGAACAAATGGTTTAACGCCCTGCCAATGTAGGTGTTCGCCGAATGGGTGAACAGCCAATGTTCGGGCCAAACTTTTGCTCAGCTAGCCCAAAACACTACTCCACATGCCTGAGCCAGCTGCTGACCATGGTGATAAATAAAAACAGTGCTATTTCTTATGTACTATTCCTATGTACCATGTTACACACGAGCACATCTAGTGTCTTCCCTTGTACCAAGGTGTCCTGCTATGCTAACCTATTGATGAGTGAGTTCTTTTAACTGTTTGTGTAAGTTGCCAATTGTCTTTCTATCCAATTTTATACATTTACTACATTTTTTTTAACCATAAAGATTTTATTAATAAGGAAGCAAATACAGAAACATTTATGTCACATCCGCATCGGCGGGTATAACCGTAAGATCCGAAGCAGTTACAAAGCGGTATTACATATGAGATGCATGTATAAATGAACAAGTACCATGTGATCAAGGCAATAGACCTAGTAACCTAAGACATATCTTCCAAATGCAAACCGTTCGAAGGGAAACAGGTCACCAAGTGGAAGGGAGAGAGGGCGTCAGGGAGTACTTATTAATATGCATAAGGAGTTTCCTATACCTGACACTTACAACTAGCTAAGGGACCTTGCCTGTCATTATACGCTCAGCAGCTACCGCTCAGGTTCCCCTCTATACAGGATATGGGTGGGCTAGCCAGCCGGAGACCATCCCGCCCACCCAACCCCGTACGCCGAGGGTACAAAATAAGGGGGAAAGGGAAGAAAGAAAGACTGCCAGATAAGGGAGAGGAGGAAGAACAAAAGAGAAGAAAAAAAAAAAGGGGGGGGGGGGAAGGAGGGAGGGGGAATCAGAGGGAAGAAGCGAGATGCAGGAATGTAAGCCTAAGAGGGCAGGGAAGTAAGCTCACTGCCCCCTTGTCCACCAGACACCGGAATGAGCACACCCCAAAGCAAACCGGGATCATGCAATCGTTAGAACAGAATTATTGATCATCGGTCAACGCACGAAACTCCGCCGAATGACGGAATACAAACCACCCGTCCCAGACTCCAGTGAAGGCGAGGATCCTGTCTTGTGTAATGCTTATCAGCTCCTCTATCGCGGCCAAATGATCAATGCGCGTCACCCATTCTTTGATAGAAGGGGGCACCGCAGATCTCCAATGAACGGGGACACAAAGTCTCGCAGCATTGATCATGTGAATCGCTATTGAGTTACGAAACGTTTTCTTGGGAAGTTCAGAAAGATGAAGTAAATATTGTGCTGGTGAAAACTCCAGGGGAAGCTCAGATACTACTGCCGTCACCTCATGAACCTTCTGCCAATAGGAGCGGATCAGTGGGCAATCCCACCAGATGTGGAGGAAAGAGCCCAATGCCTGTCCACATCTCCAGCACCTGTCTGACACCGAAGGGGCGAATTTGTGCACAACATCTGGTGTCCTATACCATCGAGTCCTGATCTTGTAACCGTTCTCCTGAACGTGAACACTTGGTGAACCCTTAAAGATAAGCCAGTTTATCTTCTCCCACTCCTTCAGCTCAATCGACCTTTCCAACCGGGCCTCCCAGAAAGCTCTTTCGGTTTGCAGAGCCGCAAAGGGAGCCTGGAACAGAGACGCGTACAGTATCGAAATAACATGTCTCTGGGGCGAGGAACTCAGGCACAGCGATTCAAACGCAGTGGGTGGCCTTGCGAAGCTTTCTCGTAGCTCGGGGTTGTCGAGGAAGTGTCTCACCTGGAAGTAGGCGAATAGCGGGAATGTCTTAGTTGGGGATCTCATTTCCAGTTCTTTTTTAGACAAAAACCTGTCACCTGAAAAGAAATGTTTAGCCAACATCTCTTTATGTGGCCAATCATCCCTCAAGTAGCACCCGTCTCGTCCCGGCACAAAATCTGGGTTGCCCCTAAGAGGAGTGAGTCCACATGCCGTCCCAGAGATCGCCTGTGTAGAGCAAGCTTTGAGAAAAACCGACAATGTCACCCCTATAAGTGGGTGAGCATGTGCATTAGACGGCCAGTGTCTATAGGAAATCCAGGGTAATTTCCCTAGTTCAGATCCCGCGATCTGATTTTCCAGTCGAACCCATCCTTTACAGCGGGCGTGGACTCGCCAGTCCACTATTCGCGCTAAGTGGGTAGCCCGGTAATATCTCTGCAAGTCCGGAAGGCCAATACCCCCCTCTGTCTTTGGCAACACCAGTTTCGCCCAGCTAATTCTAGGGGCTTTGGATCCCCACAGAAATTTCCTGCATAATCTTTTGTATGTTGCAAAAAAGGAAGGTGGTAAGGCAACCGGAATCGTCTGTAGTTTGTATAGGAGTCTGGGAAGCACCGTCATTTTCAAGATGGCGGCCCGTCCAAACCAAGAGATCGAGGGAGAGTCCCATTGCAGTAGATCCTGTTGTATGGACCTCAGTTCCGCAACGAAGTTCTTCTCGTAGAGATCCGAGAAATTCCCTGGAAGCCGAATGCCCAAGTACGTGATGTCATCCGATTTCCACCGAAAGGGGAAATGTTCTTGGCAGCGGGACACCAGTGCCGAAGGTAAGGAAACATTTAAGGCAAAGGACTTTGAATAGTTGATCTTCAGGTGGGAGATAAGACGGAAGTGTTCAAATGCCTGAAGTAGGTTTGGAAGGGATATCAAAGGGGCCGATAGAAAAAGCAAGATGTCGTCGGCGAAGGCAGCAAGCTTGAATTCGGTGTGATCCGTTTTAACATCCCGTATGTCCGGATGCTCCCGAATGCAGCGTAGGAGCGGTTCCAAAGTGAGGATGTACAGTATGGGGGAAAGGGGACATCCCTGTCTGGTGCCATTGTGGATGGAGAAGGCCTCCGACAGGTGGCCATTGACTCGTACTCGTGCGCTAGGGTTTGTGTACAGGGCACCTACCAGGGCCCTCAACCTGGACCCCAACCCCAGGGCTTCCAAAACCGAGCCCATATAGTCCCAGGCCACCCGGTCAAAGGCCTTCTCCGCATCCAATGATAAAAAAAAACCTTCACTTTTAGTAGAAGTGAGCCAGTGGTGTAAGTTTAGGGCCTTGATGGTGTTGTCCCTGGCCTCTCTGCCAGGGACGAATCCCACTTGGTCAAGGCCCACCCAAGCCGGGACATGTAGAGCTAATCGCGTCGCCAGAATCTTTGAAAAGATCTTCACGTCTACATTTAGGAGTGAGATTGGCCTGTAACTAGCTACTTCAGAGGGATCTTTACCCTCCTTAGGAATTACCGAGATGTGCGCTTCCAAGAGGGTGTTAGAGTTGTGAGATGGGTCCTCTAGCGAGTTGAAGGCCTTTAGAAAGCCTGGCGCCAACAGTTCTGGAAAACATTTGTAATATTGTGCCGTTAGGCCGTCCGGACCTGGGCTTTTGCCTGGTTTGGTAGCCTTAAGAGCTCTCTCCCATTCTTCTGTTGTCAATGGAGAGTCTAAGATTTGCTGGTCTTCCACAGAAACCGCTCGAGGGCAGTACCTCTGCAGAAAATCTTTTGTCAGGGACTCCCTGAGAGCCGGCGAACCTACCCCTCCCTCCCTTGCCTTAATATTATAGAGATCACTATAGTAGTCCTGGAATTGACGAGCAATATCTTCCGTCTTCGTAAGGATCCTGCCGTGTTTATCTTTCACCTGGTGGATAGTGGTGGCAAGAACACGTTTTTGCGTGTACCTCGCTAGAAGCCTGCCCGGCTTATTCCCTTGCTCAAAAAATACTTTCTGTGAGAAAAGCATGCGTTTACGTGCTTTTTTATACAGTTCCTCCTTTAGGAGTGTCCTAGCTTCCGCGAGATCCGCCGCCACCTGGGCCGCCCTGGATCCTTTATGTTGTGCCTCTAGTCTAGAGACCCTGTCTGTGAGCCCCTGGATAAGGGCAGCATGTTCTCTTTTCCTCCTTGCTGCGATAGACAACAAATGGCCTCTCACCACACACTTGTGTGCCTCCCATATGGTCAGGGGCGATACATCAGGCGTGTTATTCAGCCGAAAGTATTCCTCAATTGCCTGTTTGATGGCAGCACAGTCTGCAGCATCCGTAAGTAAAGAAGCATCAAGCCTCCAAACTTTCGTACGAGCCTCCTTCTGTGGGAACCGTAAAGTCATCGTAACTGGATGGTGGTCGGACAACACCATACTCTCTATCGTGGCGTCATGCAGGTATGAAAGATCATTCTGGGAAAGAAAAATGTAGTCCAGCCTTGAATACCGTTGATGTGGCGGCGAAAAGAACGTGTAGTCTCGACCTCTGGGGTTTAAAGTGCGCCATGTATCATGGAGAGCCAGAGATGCCAAGCCAAGTTTCGCTTGCCTCAGGGCCGAAAAGGGAAGGGACGAAGCCCCTGTAGAGGTGTCGAGAGTCGGATTTAGGGCCATGTTGAGGTCCCCCCCGAGAATTAGGAGCCCCGACTTAAAAGCGGTAAGTTTCAAAAGCGTCTCCTTCAAAAAGGAAACCTGTTTAGTGTTGGGGCAATACACGTTAGCGAGGGTTATGGACCTGTTTTTCCACAATCCCTTGAGGAAGACGAATCTTCCGTCAGGGTCAACCAATTGATCAGTGAGGCAGAAAGCAAGTGACTTCGCGAGTAAGATCGCCACCCCTTTTGTCTTAGACCCAGCACAAGTGGAGTGGAAAACCTCAGTGTAGCGTTTATCAGTGAGGCGTTGAATGCTGTCCGATCTGAAATGCGTCTCTTGAAAAAAGACGATTTGAGCTTTTTGGTTGTGAGCTTCAGCAAGAAAACTGGAACGTTTCTCCGGGAGATTAAGTCCCTTGGCATTAACCGAGAGAACCTTAAGCGATAGAGGAGCTAGAGAATGCACCACAGAAGCCATGTTTGCTCAACAGGTGCAATACCAACCAAATCCCACGTGGACGAGGAGGGCTGCGAGTTGGGAAGGGGCGAATAGAGGGGGGGGGGGAAAGAGGGGGGAGGGGAAGTTGGGGGATAAGAGAGAAATAGAAGGAAAGAAAAGCAAGAGGAAAGAGTGGACAGGACTTACTACAAGAACGGGACCCAGAAACTGAGACCCTAGGGAGATATTCTACCCACCTTAAACTGAGTGCCTATCCAAGTCCCGGTAAGGAAACCCTACAATAGGGTTATCCGGGTATGATAAACCGGAGGTAAACTAAGCCCTGCTAAGTTACCTAAAAGAGAAAGAAGAAATAGGAAAAGAGAGAATACGTAAGAACACGAACAGAAACCCAAAAGTATACCGGAAGAAACAGGGGGAGTACCAGCTTCTCCTGCGGTGGGGACGAGAGTCTGTACCCGAGAACTACCGCCCACCCCGCCGTCCAGCCCCCCGATCCCAGATAGCTGTAATCCCATACAGGAGCCCTCTGTCAGATACTAGGACAGGAGGAATGGCTCGCAGGAGCGCACCTACCTACAGGCAACGGGTTCCCACAAACCCCCTCCCCCCAAGTCTCGGCTTCTCCAGCAACCACCCTAATGTCAGCATCAGGGGGAGGTGCGCCTCACATTGCTCGGTTTGTCAGACATATCCCCAAGCCGACCCAGCTCCAAAGGTGAACACTCCCATCCAAGGAGCCTGCTTACCCGATCTAGGTTTGGGCCCTCCCTAAGTGGGAGGGGGTACCAGAGTCCCCGGAATCCAGAGGCCCCACCAAATAAACATTAACAGCGATTCAAGATATATCAGGCATCAGTTAACTTAAAGGAAAAGGCATTTCACAAAACATTAAATAACTATCCCTGAGAGGGCAACACAACGAATGAGGAGCTACACCAGTGTCTCTATGCCAACAGTCAAATGCCCCCAAAAGGGATTCAGACAAATTGTTGAATCCAACATGGGGAAAATCACAGCCGACTGCAGTCAAATGTTGCATAGGTAACTTGTAGCCTTGGGAATGTCCCTCGAAGCCTCCGTGCTCCACCCAAGGTGGAACCCCAGGGACACCAGGGATCCCCAACACCCAACATCAGAAAAACCTTTCCAGGTAAGAGTACAGCGACACAAGTTTATTCCCACTGCATACTCCTCCAGCCCCTCACCTCGCACAATCCACTATATTACCAGCCCAATTTGGATATGGTCACTATCCGTAAAGGCAAGGGAAGGAGGAACGGGCGAGGAAGGTTGAAAGGGGGAAGGAGAAGAAGAGGAAAATAAGAGGGAGGGGGTGGGAGAAGAGAGGGGGAGAGAGAAAGAGAGAGAGGGGGATCAGGGGAGGGGAAGAGACAGGACGGAAGGAAAGAGAGGAGGGGGGGAAAGAGGGGGAGGGGAAAGGGAACCCAGGGAACTCCCACCTCCCATGTCAAAGGCTCATCACGGCATAACAATACAGTAATAGACCTCCATTCAAGTTCATCAAGGGCATTTGTATGGGAAGAGCACAGTGAACGTTCAAATAACAGAAAACAAGCAACAAAAAAAAAAAAAAAAAAAAAAAAAAAGAAGCCCCCCGAGTGAGTGAAGTACAAAAAGGTCTTCAGTAGGTCGCCGTGGTATCAGAGGGGAGGTAGGTCAAGTGGCAAACTCCCATGTAGCTCATGTTCGAAGCATCAAGTTACTAGACCCAACATAGGAAGGGGTCGAGCTCGAGGGTGACAAAAGCCATCTCCATACCACGCCACAGTCTGTTCAAGGAAACAAGGAGATCTACTTCAACGTTCCGATAAAACTTGCAGTGGGTTTACCACATGGTGCCCCAAAGCTCGGGGTAGGCTTGTCGCAGTCTCCAGTGAAGGTCCTTTAGGCCCCATAAAGAACATTCCTGGCCACATAGCAAAGCCTAAGGTGTCAAGGGTACATGGGAGTCATCTAAGGGGCAATCCTGGGGTGGCCCAGCGTCCATCCAAAAGCCAGTAAGATAGGATTGTGGGTGGTAATAACCAAAAAAAAAAAAAAAAATTAGGGGGTGGAACATTCAGTCACAAGGAGAAGCAGGGGTCAGCTTACCGCATCCTGAAAGGAATTCTCAATGCTCTGTTCGCCGCCGTACTGAGGATGGCGACACTCGTGGGTTCTCCTCCGTTTCCATGTCTCCTCGGAATCTGGGAGGGGAGACATCGGATGACCTGCGTCGTCTTTGCCGGTTCTTCCGGGACCTCGGGGTGTCATCAGGCCGGGTGGGGATCCAGGGCTCAGGCCGGAAAAATGTGCTATACCAATCTGGCACATTGACTACTGGAATGCCAAGTGTATCACAGAATTGCTGTAGATCTGCCGGTGTTCTCAGAGCAGCCGTGCGATTACCCGCAGTAGCCTGCAAGCAAAAAGGAAATTTCCATTTGTACAAAATGTGCCTGTCCCGTAGAGTCTGTAGGAGGGGTCTCAGGTCCCTTCGGTGCTGCAGTGTGATGGCAGACAGGTCCTGGTACAGCTGAATGCGTGCCCCCTCATATTCCAAATTGGCATGTGAGCGCGCTAGGCGCAGTATGTCTTCCTTTTGGACAAAGCTAACCAGTGCGCATACTATATCCCTGGGGGGGTCTGTGTCTCTGCCTCGGGGCCTGAGCGCTCTGTGACAGCGCTCCATCTCTATGGGAGCATCAGGCGGTCTGCCCAGTACCGTGTTAAACACAGCCCAGACAGCTTGTTGAATGTGTTGGGGTCCCTCCACGGACTCTGGGATACCCCTGACACGTAGATTCCTCCTGCGTCCCCTATTATCTAAGTCCTCTAAATGCCTGTGCATCTCCATGAGGTGGTGGGCATGGGAATCAGAGGTTTGCTGAATTTGCTGTATAGCCGCCCCCTGTGACATGGTAGCAGCTTCCACGTGCTCCACCCGGGTGGTGATCGTTTTGATCTCGCCCTTTAGATCTGCAATAGCAGTCAGCATGGCTGTCTTAATGTCCAGCGCTACCTGTTGCAGGTCCGCCATACAAAGCGGGCGCGGGGTGTATGAGTAGGGTGTACCTTGAGTTGGGCCTGAGGCGGCCGTGGAGGAGGTTGCGGGCGGCTCCAAACTCCAGTCCGTGGTTGGAGATGCGGCCTGCACGTCCGTCAGCTGCGTGCGGAACATCGCCGGGATGGTCTTGCTCAGCTGAGTAGCGGGATCGGGCTGCTGCCGGGTGGTTGCCTGGTTCTTGCCTGCCATCGTGGCAGGTTAGATTTGAGGGGAACCGCGAATGGTAGCTAATCTCAGGGTCTGGACGGCAGAGCTCTCCTACTAGGCAGCCATCTCGCTCCGGATCCAGGCCACGCCCCCCTGTAGTTCTGCATTTACTACATTTTATATTACACTTAGATCATGTCCCCCCTCCTCTCTCTAACTTACAATTATTAAGACCATCAAATGTCCATGATCCTGTCCCCTCCAGGTGGGAGCTCAGGGGTAGAAAGGGTAAATTTGCAGGGCTATATATGCTAATGGCTTTACTAGCGATTCTGCAAATCACTATTTCCTGAATATGGTGCGATTCCAAGTTCTAACACTTTGACGCAAACAAATTTCTATTTTGCATGGCATTTTGCAGCACCTTTTGCTATTTATCACATATTAAAAAACTGGTAGTGGGACCAATGAACTAAATAAAAGAAGCAGACAAATTGAATTCACAATGAAAAATCCAGAACAAGGTACAGGATAAGATTCATGTCTTGCTCAGACGTGGTGCGCTGATGCTAAGCAGCCTGTAAATAGACCTCAGTGACGTGACTGGAATAGAATTCTATTGTCAAGCACATTGGAAATCAAGGCAACTATTTCTGTTCAGGATATACGCTAAATTTTTTATTAGACAAAAGTACAAGAGAGTCAGAGGTGAGCTGCTGTAAATTAGAAGTGGCTGAGTTAGGTTTTGTCAAATTATATTCATGAAGCACGGAAGTCCTCTGGGATCTCACCAAAAAAAGTGTAGAGTCTGGAATGTGATACCTTCAACAGCTGTTAATTTCATTAACAAGTTTATTAATTAGAGAAACATTGCCCTGTTTAAATCTTTATTACAGAACATTGCATGGTAATGTTTTAAGGTGGAAAACAACACCGACACGTATCTTCTGCATTGCAGTATCTAAGAACTGTTCACTCTACTTTCTTTATCTCTAGGTGAAAAATAAATATATTAGGAAGAGGGGTTGACTTGAAAGAGGATGACTAACTTTTTTCTACTACAATTCCTACATTTTACCCACACTTCATTCAAAATAAAAAATAAAATTGGGGGAATAACTTTTGACATTACATATTTATAACAAGTTTTATGTTTTGCCTAGCCCACAGTTGGCTGATATAGACCATCAATCTGTCCTAAGGACTTAACAGTATTTTCTTTTCTTTACCAACTACTAAGCTTTGATACCATTATGCCGCGTACACACGGTCGTTTTTTGCGATGAAAAAAAACGTTGTTTTTTAAAACGTCATTTAAATTGATCGTGTGTGGGCAAAACGTCGTTTTTTGTCTTAAAAAAAACGACCAAAAAAAAATTCCAACATGCTTGAATTTTTTGTGTCGTTTTTCAAAACGTCGTTTTTTGTTTCACAAAAAGTCACCGTGTGTAGCAAAAACGTTGTTTAAAACGACGTTTTTCAACCCGTGCATGCCCAGAAGCTAGTTATGAAGCGAGCTTCAATGGAAAAGAGTGGTGAACGTAACCTCGCTTTTTGTGAAAAAAACGATGGTGTGTATGCAACATCATCTTTGAAAAGTGACGTTTCAAAAACGTCGTTTTTTACTTCACAGAAAACGTAGTTTTTTTTCATCACAAAAAATGATCGTGTGTACGCGGCATTACAAAGGCAAGGTTTACACAAAGATCGTCTTAGTAATTATTGTTTAATATGTACAAATGAGAATTACTTGCTTTCCCATTGGCATGAAGATTTTAACAAAAAAAAAACGGGTCAGCTGTTGTGCACATAATTACAGTGAGTGACCACGATATTGTGTCAAGCTCGCTACCATTCTCGGCGAGATTGACCACCTACAAGCCCCATCGCGGGAGCCAGCACTGAGCCGTCTAGCCGCGATGGGAACAAAGCCGCCATAGAAGCGACGGGGATCCGACTTGGACTCCCGCCAATTCTAGCCGCGGCGTTTGGTATGAATCATGAGAGGAAACTCCAAGCCACATTTTTAATAAAAAACCGGCATGGGTTCCACCCCAGGGGCATACCAGGCCCTTAGGTCTGGTATGGGTTGTAAGGAGAACCCCCCTATGCTGAAAAAACGGTGTGGGGGTCCCCCTCACAATCCATACTAGACCCGTATACAAAGCAAGCTGCCCGGTCGGGCATATGCATAGGTCTATTTATTCTCTGCATAGAATATCTACCTCACTTCCAACATTTTCAGAAACCCTCCTTAACCACTTAAGACCCGGACCAATACGCTGGTAAATGACCCAAGGTGTTTTTGCGATTCGGCACTGCGTCGCTTTAACAGACAATTGCGCGGTCGTGCGACGTGGCTCCCAAACAAAATTTGCGTCCTTTTCTTCCCACAAATAGAGCTTTCTTTTGGTGGTATTCGATCACCTCTGCGATTTTTATTTTTTGCGCTATATACAAAAATAGAGCAACATTTTTGAAAAAAAAACACAATTTTTTACTTTTTGTTAAAAAAAAAATCAAATAAACTAAATTTTAGTCAAACATTTAGGCCAAAATTTATTTAGCCACATGTCTTTAGTAAAAAAAAAAAAATCGCAATAAAAAAAAATAGCTACCTAGCGGGAACAGCGACACTAATACAGCGATCAGAAAAATGATCGCTTAGTGACGCTGGCAATAGGGAGTGACAGGGTTAACTAGGGCGGTGATCAGGGGGTTAAAACTTTATTAGGGGGGGTGGGGGGGCTATCCTGAACCTAACACTAACTGACTTTTACACTGCCTGTCACACTGACACTAAATGCAGTGATTAGATCACTGCATTCAGTGACACTGTGACAGGGGGGTGGGGGGGCAGATCGCAAGGGGTTAAGTATGCCTATGTGTGTGTATGTCAGTGTAGTGTTAGTGCACACTTACTGTGAGGTGTTCCTCTCATCGCAGCGGTTGGAAATACCGCTGCGATGAGAGATTACATCACTTCCCCCTTCCTGTGTAAACACAGGAGGAGGAAGTGACAGGGCGGGAGAGCGCAGGGATTGGCTGGGAGCGATCGCGGGGGGCGGGCAAACACGGACATCCGCCCGCTCGTCCCGGATCGCTCCCGGAGACACGGGGACCGCCGCACGCCGCGGAGGGGGTCCCGATCGGACCCCCGACCCGCTACTGGGTGAGGGCGTAAATTTACGCCCTTGTGCCCAGCCATGCCATTCTGTGGCCGTAAATGTGCGTGCGGAGGTCCTTAAGTGGTTAAAGGGTTAGTAAAGGAAAAAAAATCATTTAAAATAACAAACGTGTTATACTTACCTCCACTGTGCAGTTTGTTTTGCACAGAGTGGCACTGATTCACTTCTTCTGAGGTCCATCGGCGGCTTTCTCTGGTCCTCCCCACCAGTATTGACCACAGTCATGCAAGAATTGTGGGCGCGCTCCCGTGATACAGCGAGCGCCCACAGCAGCTCACTGTATCACTCGGCCCCCTCAATCCATCCTCTCTAGCCAATCCACAGCCAGGCTGAGCGGCAAAGAGGATCTCGGGACTGAGCACGGGACTTTGGAGGGGTCAGGTAAGTATAACGGGGGCCCGGGGGGGGGGGGGCCTTAGCATCAGATGTTTTTTTTTTACCTGCATAGATTGCATTAAGGTGAAAAAATGTTTTACTTTACAACTCCTTTTAACTGCTTCAGGTGCATTTTATAGCAGTTTTACTGCTACAGGGTGGTACCTGTGCGCCAGATCACATATATATCTGACACATCAAGGTAGGGGGTGCACATTCGCATTGCCGGTAGCTCACTTCCGCTGTGATTACACACAGTGGAAGCCAATCTGGGGATTATATCTGATGTCCTACGGCACCCGCAAATTGTTAGGCATAATAGCGATCTGCCTATGTAAACGAGGCAGATTGCCATTCTGACAGGAGGCAAAATATGAAGTTTGTGTCCCTGAATAAATTCCATCTCTTTTCCTACTAAAATCACCTAACACAGTTTAACTTCTTCAGCCCCAGAAGAATTGGCTGCTCAATGACTGGGTAATTTTTTGGGATTCAGCAATGTTTTGCTTTAACTGACAATTGCGTGGTCGTGCAACGCTGCGCCCAAACAAAATTGACGCCTTTTTTTCCCCACAGATAGAGCTTTCTTTTGGTAATATTTGATCATCTCTGCAATTTTTATTTTTTGCACTATAAACAAAAAAATAGCAGCAATTTTGAAAAAAACACAACGTGCGCCTGCTATACTGCAAAAAAGGGACCGACGTACAGCTACGACAGTTCACGTTATCTTGCTGACCTGCCAAAATTTTATGACAGTGGATGGTCGGCAAGAGGTTAATAAAACACTAGTATTCCTTTGATCACCCCTGTTAACCCCTTCCCAGCCAGTGTCATTGGTGCAGTGCCAGTGCATATTTCTAGCAATGATCACTGTATTAGTGTCTCTGGTCCCCAAAAAGTGTCAAAAGTGTCAATTAGTGTCAGAATGTTCACCGCAATATCCCAGTCCTGCTATAAGTCACTGATCGGCACTATCACTAGTAAAAATAAATAAAAATATCCCATAGTTTGTAGAGGCTAGAACTTTTGAACAAACCAATCAATAGACGCTTATTTTTTTTTAACCTAAAAATATGTAACAAAATACATATTGGCTTACATTTAATGTACAAAAATAAATAATAAAAAAAAAAAAACGTTGGATATTTGTTTTTTTGTTTCAGAAAAATATAATACAACATTCCATTGTAGTATTAAAAAATTAACATTTACATAGGATTGGTCAAGTAATGCATTTTACATATGGAAAATACGTTTTTAGTAAAATAGAGATATATTTTAAACATTACAGAGATTTGCACATTATGGCCCGGATTCACAAACGATTTACGTCGGCGTATCAAAAGATACGCCATCGTAAGTACAAATGTGCACCGTCACATCTTTGCGCCGATTCACAAAGCGAGATACGTTGAAAAACTTCAGACGTCCGACGTAACTTGCCTACGCCGGCGTATCGTGGGCGCATAGTTACGCTGGACGCATTCGGCGTTCCCATTTTAAATATGCAAATGAGTAAGATACGCCAATTCACATTTGTCCGGCGTAAAGTAACCCCTCATATGGCAGGCGCAGCTAATGCAAAGGTATGGGCCAGGGAACGTCGCCGTCAAATTTTATGTTGCGTACGCCGTTTACGTAGCACTACGTAAATAGGGCAGTGCGTAGGTTACGTTCAAGTCGTAGGCAGTGCGCCAACGTATCTTAGGGAGTATATGCGATGTGATTCTGAGCATGCGCGTGCATGCCCAGTTTGACCGGCCATTCATTTCCAT
The DNA here is from genome assembly GCA_029574335.1 of Rana kukunoris. Classification (NCBI taxonomy): domain Eukaryota; kingdom Metazoa; phylum Chordata; class Amphibia; order Anura; family Ranidae; genus Rana; species Rana kukunoris. Next base: position 136,320,440 of record CM056055.1, read on the forward strand.
GGGGTCACGCTTAAATTAAATAGATGACGCCCACCTCCTTTCTACTTTGAATTAGGCGGGCTTACGCCGGCCAATTTACGCTACGCCGCCGCAACTTACGGAGCAAGTGCTTTGTGAATACTGCACTTGCCTCTCTAAGGCCGTGTACACACGATCAAATCTATCTGCTGGAAAATTTGGCCAGCTGACAGATTTTAAAGCATGCTTAAAAATCTGTCGGCTGGGAATCCGTCCGCCCGATATGTCTGCTGGTTAGTACGCTAACCAGCAGACATATCTTCTCGCACATACGTCGAATGGATTCGACGCATGCGCGGAAGTAATTCACTTCCTGGTGCAGTGACGTGGCGGCGTCAACGTCACCGACACATCAGCGCGCCGTCTGCCGGCGGGGATTTTGGTTTGATCGTGTGTACGATCAAACCAATACATCCCAGCAGACAGATTTGTTCAAATCGGTCTGTCCGACCGATTTGAACAAATCTGTTTGCTCGTGTGTACGGGGCCTAAGTTGCGGCGGTGTAGCGTAAAAAAGATACGCTACGCCTGCACAAAGATACGCCAATGTATCTGAATTCCGGCCTATGTATATAATTGTATTAACCAACCCTGAATGAAGTTTGTGATATTTGTTTTAATTAGTCCATAACAGTATGTTTATAGTGAGCTCTAGTTTGCATCTGAATTTAGTTGTAAAGGAAATAAAATTATAATATAAACTAATATACAATAATAATAAAAATAACAGATTATATATAATATTGGTGTTTGTTGGGTTAGGTAAGGATGGGGTGGAATTGTGTTTTAATTGCCCTCTAGTAGCTGGAGTATTCTATAAATAGAGTACAGTAGGTGACCGCGATATTGTGTCAATTTTGCTGCATTTCTCGGCGAGATTGTCCACCTACGAGCCCCGTAGCGGGAGCCAGCACCGAGCTGGCTCGCCGGGAAGGAAAAAAGCCAACTTGGATTCCCGCCAATTCCAGACCTTGAGTTTGGTATGAATCATGAGGGGGAACGCCACCCCAAAAAAATGGCATGGGTTCCCCTCCAGGAGCATATCAGGCCCTTTTTCTTTGTTTTCTTTGTCTGAATTTCTCATTTCCTGTTCCTCCTCTGTAAGGTGTTCAGTAAGCTGTTCTAAATGACTTTCCACCGCTCGATGATGGTGGAAAGCTTACTGAGGAGAAACAGGAAGTGATAAATTCAAACAAAGAAAAAAAACATTTAGAAAGGAAATGGAAGGAAAATGCAAGTGAACCAACAATGCACTAGCTTAAATGAACCTATTTTTATCACATCAGCTGTTTTACGAAACAGTAGAGACCCGCTCATGGTTTTGTGTATCCTTCGTCTCTGGTTGCGGTTCTGCATCATCTGTGATAATTTACTAATTTATTTAATTAATAAATATTTTCTTTGAACAACAAATGATTTACAATATTTATTAGTGACCCCAAGGCCTGCCCTCGAGGTAGGTATCTCTTAACATTATTTTCTCACCCCCCCTCCCCCACGTGGCCTCCATTACTCCTTCTGCCTGTTTTGGTGTTGCATCTATTTGGATCTTCAATTCATGTATAAGGATTGTTTCCCCAGGTTGAATCTGCAGTTTCCTCACAGGGGTAATCTCAGTTCCTCAGTCAAACTCCATGATTTTTTATATTCCTTCCATTTGGCCTCCGGGTCGTTGTTACTTTCTACTACATTCTCCTTCAACTCTTCCATCCTATGGGTTTCCTCAACTGCATCAACCCACTCCCAAGTCTGGGGGGTATCCGTTTCCCCCCATTTTTTTGGTATGAGCCTTTTTGCAGCATTAAGTAAATGAGGTATTATAGACTGCTTGTACTTTTTTATGCCTTCACAGCTACCATGGAAGAGGATTACCCAAGGATCTATCTTTATTTCCTTCCCCGTAATTTATTTTACTTGATACAAAATAGTATCCCAATATTTTTGAATTTTTGGGCATATCCACCAAAGGTGGGCCATCGTGCCCCTGTCGGAGCATCTGCGCCAACAACGGGGGACTGTCCAATTTTATATTTACAAGATTTATCTGGGGTGATGTACCAGCCCAAAATGCACTTATAATTTGACTCTGCTTTCCTTATATCTATGGCAGAAGCATGGGTCAGATTCATTATCTTTTTAACCGTGTTTCCCCTCCTAGGTATACCCAACTCCCTTTCCCATTTCTCAACAAATGGTGCTTCCCCTCGTGCCCCTATTTTAATAAGTATTTTATATCATTTAGAAACCGTGCCCTTAGTGTTCTCCGCTCTACATAACTTCTCGATGGGGGTTAACTCCAGACTCGACCGCAAGGGGCGAGGGAGTTGTTGCACAAAATGCCGTAGCTGGGTATAGCGCCACCCATCGAGGTTCCAGATATCTACTCTGGACTTCAGCTCTTCGTAAGTCTCCAATTCCCCGTTTCTTAAAATATCCCCTAAATACACTCTATCTTTTTTAATCCAGTTCCCCCCTGTTTTTTTTTCACCAGGTGCAAAATATGTATTGTCATTTAAATTAATTAGTGGAGAATTGAATTTACATTTAAGCAGTGTCTGAACCTTATCCCACATTTTCAAAGTGTCTCTTGTTATATCGTATACATTGTGCTCCATTACTCTAACTCGTGTAGGTATCCATAAAATCTTACTCAGCTGTGTTATGCCTTGTGACTTTTCAATTTGCACCCATCTTTTACCTTGCCTATCTCTTGCCCACTCGACTGCCCTAGACAGAACAGCTGCCCTATAGTAATTTTTAATATCAGGGACCGCTAGGCCCCCGTCTTGCTTACCCTGTTTAAGGATTGAGTGGGATATTCTATGTTTTTTATTTTTCCAGACATAGTTTAATAGTATGGAATTTAGAGTTCTTAGGTATTGTAAAGGTATAGCTATTGGCAATAGAAGAAATTTATATAATATTTTAGGGATGTATATCATTTTCAACATATTTATACGGCCCACCCAGGAAATGGGTTTATTTATTATTTTCTTTAATTCATTTTTAATCTCGTTCAACAGGGGTATGAAATTGATTTTATATATCTTCTTCATCGAGTTGGCTAATTTTATGCCTAGGTATTTTAATTCTTTGCACCAGGGAAAGGGACACATTTCTTTCACCTTTCCCTCTTCCATTTTATTAAGATTTATATTTAATACTTCTGATTTTGCGACGTTCATCTTAAAATTAGAGATGGTGCCATATTGTTGTAATATCTTTAATAGCTTCGGGAAGGTTTTTACTGGATTGGTGATGAAGAATAGGATATCATCGGCAAAAGCAGATAGTTTATGTTCCTCTTCCCCCACCTTTATCCCGCAGATATCAGGATCCCTGCGTATCGTTGCCAACAGTGGTTCTAATGACAGGATAAAAAGCAAAGGGGACAGGGGACATCCCTGTCTTGTCCCGTTCTTCATCACGAATGGATCCAAAAGGAATCCTTTAATCTTGATTCTTCCTGAGGGCTGGTGGTATAGTGTTTTAATCCATTTAATTAACCTTGCCCCTATTCCCATCGTGGCCATGGTCTGCATTATGAGTCCCCAGTCTACCCTGTCAAATGCTTTTTCAGCATCCACCGACAGGAATAGGCCTGGGGACCCCTCCTGCCTAATCTTCTGTAGGAGTGCTCTAATACCATTATCCTTACCCTCCCTGTTTATTACAAACCCTACCTGGTCCGAATGGACCAAGGAGTGCATGACTTTTTTCAAGCGTTCCGCTAGAACTTTCGCGAAGAGCTTAGTGTCTATATTCAATAAAGAGATAGGTCTATATCCTGCACAGAGAGAGCTATCTTTCTCATCCTTCAAGATAATTGCTATCGAAGCTGTTAGCGCTTCCTTGCTAAATTCATACTCGGTGCCCATCCCGTTGAAATAATTACAAAGTATTGGTATAAGGATGTTACTAAATCTCTTATAGTATAGTACTGTAAACCCATTGGGGCCTGGACTTTTCCCACCCTCCATACTATTTTAAGCTTTCCTGATTTCCTCTTCTGTTATGGGCCTGTCCATAATTACTCTTTCCTCCTCCTCTATCTTTGGTAATTCAGCCTTCTCTAGAAAGGCCAAGACCAATTCCTCTTTTTCCCCTGCCAACCCCTTTTTGGTTGTTTGATTGAATATAGGGTCTCATAATAGTTTTTAAATGTGTCTGTTATGTCTGATGTTGAATATACCAGGTCTCCATTTTCCCTTTTAATTTTTTCAATATAGTTCCTAGTTTTCATTTTTTTGACCATTTTGGCTAAGTGTTTACTGGGTTTATTGCCCCACATATAGCTCTCTCTTGCTATGCTATTGACATATTTCCTAGCTTCCTGTTCCATAATCTCTTTAAGCTCCTCTCTTTTTACTACTAAATTATGATATGTCTCTTTTTGTCCCAACTCTTTATGTTTTTGTTCCAAAAATATTATTTCTTTAACCAATGAGTCACGCTGCTTATGTCTCTCCCTCTTTCTCCTCGCCCCCTCTGATATTAGTATCCCTCTGATATAAGCCTTGTGAGTCTCCCATAAAGTTGCTCTTGAAATTTCCTCTGTGTCATTGACCTGGAAGAATAGCTTGAGTTCCTTTTCTATCCTCTCTGCGCCAACTTCATCCTGAATCAGATAATCATTCAGGTGCCATGTCATCTGTTTAGTCTTTTGAAAGTCTGTATCCACTTTCATGGCTATCGGGGCATGATCTGATAATGTCATAATGCCGATCTCAGTCTCTGTGATCTGCTCTAATAACCTATGGTCTACTAATATGTAATCTATCCTCGAGTACGTGCCGTGGGGATGGGAAAAAAAAGTATAATTTAATGTGTTGGGGTGAAAGACCAATCTACCAATTTACAATCATACAACTTACTTTTAAGTCTTTGTAGTTGTATATTGGTTGTCTCATTCCCCCGGGACGTACTGTCTTTTCTCTGATTCAGGACGAAGTTCAGGTCGCCCATCAAGATCGTATATCCTTCCGAGAAACTCCTTAGTTTCCCCAAGATTTGACCTAAGTATTTTATTGGGTGCGTGTTGGGGGCGTATACGTTCGCTAAAGTATATAGTGTATTCCCTATTTTTCCTTTCAGGAATAGGTATCTGCCTTCTGTATCTGTCATTCTCTCCTCTAAGGCGAAATCAACTCCCCTGGCAAAGCCAATTGCCACTCCCCTAGCTCGATTGGATATAGAGTCTCCGTAGAACCAGGTGGGATACGTTGGCGAATAAAGTTTTATATTAGACTCAAGGGATAGGTGAGACTCCTGTATAAAGACCACATCGGCTCTATATTGTTTAATTTCTTCCAGAATTTTAAATCTCTTACTCCTGGAGTTCAATCCTTTGACATTATAAGATAACATTTTAAGACCAACCATGCCTTCCTACCTCTCAGCTAAGCCTGGTTTACTTATGGAGTCATAGGATGCCACGTCCCCTTCCCCTTTCCCTCCTGCCCTCCCACCCCCCCTACCCTCTCCCCTAAACACCCTCCCTTCCCTCCCCTTCCCCCCTATCCTAGGCCTAATTTTTGCCTCTGAACCAAGGGGGTCATCGTGCCCCATTTCCACCGGTTCTCTTGTATTGAGGTGGGAACCCCGCCGCGCGCAGCCTATACCTTGGCCTCCCGACCTTCGGGAGCTGATCTTATGATGGTAGGGCTGCTGACCCTGCCTTGGGGGCTCTTCACTTTCCCCAGTTCCCCCCACCCCCTCCCCCCCGTGCCCTCCGGACATCTCCTCAAGCCTACTCAGCCCATCCCGGTAGGTCTACTTCTTGTAGATCAAACTTGCGACAAAAACCTGACAGTTCTTCAGGGAATGTTAATTTTGCCGAGATCCCATCCTTCTGACCAATGAGGCATGCTGGGAATCCCCACTGATATTTGATATTGTGTATCCGTAGTTGTTCCAGTAGGGGTTTAAGCAACCTGCTCCTGGTTAGGGTGTCCCAGGCTAAGTCAGGGTAAAATTGTAACGCAATTCCCTCGTAGCTTAAGGGTGGACCTCTCCTCAGTTTTGACCAAATCTCGGCCTTATCTTCATAATATCTGAACCGGATTATTATGTCTCTTGGTCTTTCGCCTATATTATCCCTGAATCTCTGCAGACGGTGCACCCGCTCGATTTTAAGGGGGTCCCCAGCGGTGTTATCTAAGAGGGGACTGAGCAGATTGTTGATGATTTTTCTCAGGTCCTCGCCCCTTTCTTCCTTGATAAATCGGATTCTCAAATTTTGCCTTCTGTTCCGATTATCCTGGTCTTCTAATCGGTATTGTAGAAGTCTCTGATTTAATTTCATGGTGGAACATTGATTTTTTTAGTTGGTTTATCTCAGAATCCTGTTTTTCTATTCTTTTTTTTTTTCCATAATAAATTTTTATTTGGTTTTCATATTTAACATTTGAAGACAAAATATAACGGTACTCCAGCAATATAATACAATCAGATGTCACAGGGTAAGATAGGTTACAAATCAACATGTTGAATATAACAAGTTAAAGCAAGAGATACATTGGTAGTGGGGATCCATATCTTTCCAGGCATGGATTACCTGGGAGGTTCAATGTAGGGAGGGGGGAGAAGCCGCTCCCTCGGACACCCCTTATGGGATCATTACTGTGTCCGGGGGATTAGGCCGGTCCCCATCCCCTGATTTAGAGTTTATACCTATGACATAAATAGAGTACAATTCAGAAAGGGGAAGGCAGAGAGCAGGAAGTAGAAAGCAGAAACTTGGTACCAGTTTCGTAATAAGATCACCAGAAAGGGAAAAAGAGAATCAAAGATACATTCAACCTGGTTCAGTGTCTCCGGGCGGTGTAGGATGTGCGGGAGGTAAAGGAATCTGAGGGGAGCTATCAAACCAAAGCAGCCAAGGGTGCCATTGATTGAGGATCTTATCCCTATTTTTGTTCTGCAGCGCCAGTGTGTATTCATAGGTGAAATGTAGGTGAGTAGTTTGGATCACTTCTCCTAATGTAGGTGGTTCAGGGTTTTTCCATCTCTTGGCAATATTTAAGTTCACTGAAAGAGTTATGTGGGCTAAGGTGTGTTTCAAGTGTTTTGGGTATTGGTCCAAGTCCAGAAGTAGGAGAGCTAGAGTAGGGGGTAGGAGCAATCGGTATTTTAGAAATTTCAGACATCAGTCCGAAGACTGAAGTCCAGAGGCAAGAGAGGGAGGGGCAACTCCAGAAAGTATGGAGTATGTCCCCTCTCTTTCCGCATCCCCTCCAGCATTTGTTGTCTCGTGATGCGCTAAATTTAGAGATTTTGTCGGGCGTCAAGTACCATCGTTGTGCAATATTCATGTACATTTCCCAAAGTGTAGAGCAGCATGTAACGTCGAAGATGGAGGTACATGCTTTGGACCATTGTTCTGTGGTATACGTGCGGCCTAAGTCTGATTCCCAGTGGAGCAGAGGCGCCGTTTTGACGAAGACACTCTTTTGTTGGAGGGTGTTATAAAAGAGTGAAATGCCCTTTTTTTGGGGATTAAGGGTGCTAAGAAAATGCCAAGTTGAGCGGGGTATACTACGTTCCCAAGAGGGATAGCGTAGAGGTAGTGCCTAGTCCTAACATAAAGGTATGCGTCAGAGTCGGGGAGATTGAATTCTTTTGAAGGTCGGGGAAAGATTTGAAGGCCTTGTTTTTTAAAAAGGTCATCTATATGTAAGAGTCCCTTTTCTGTCCACTGTGTATAGGAGATCAAGTTAATATTGTGTTGAAGTGTAAGGATTGGGATTTTTAGGTTGTGGGTGTCGGGGTGGCTGTGGGTGGTGGTTACAAATTTATTCCATATTCGGACAGTGGCTAGCATGGTAGGAGGGACAAAGGAGGGTAGTTTAGATGAGGGGGAGGTAGAGAGTAGCCATGTGGATAGGTCCCTCCTTGGTACGTAGGTAGATTCAATTTGCCCCCATATGGTATTTAGGTCAGGGGAGAACCATTCCCTGGTCTGGGTGAGTACTGCGGCCATGTAGTAGTCATAAAAGTCCACATATCCCGAACCCCCTGCCTTACGGTGTTTGATCATTCTAGAGTGTGCGCCCCTTGCTTTCTTACCTAACCACAGGAAGGAGGAAAGTGCAGTCTGCAAGGATTTAAAGTAGTATTTTGGGATAACAATGGGTAACGTCCTGAACAGGTATAGTATTTGAGGGAGGTGGGACATTTTAAAGGCAGCGAGGCGGCCCATCCAAGACAGCTCCAGAGACGCCAGCCTGCTCAGATCTTTTTGGAGGTTGTCGCGAAAAGCTATGTAGTTATATTTAAAGAGCAGCTGAGAGGCTTTGGTCAGTTGAATACCAAGATACGTTATGCTGTGGTCAGCCCAGGAGTATGGGAACTGATGTTGCAAAAGCATAGCCGTAAGGGGATCAACTCCTAAATTCAGAATGTGGGATTTAGATTCATTTACTTTATAGAATGAGACCCGACTGAACCAGGCAAGCGTCTCCTGAACCGCCGAGAGGGAGGAGGTAGGGTTTGACAACATTAAAATAACGTCATCTGCAAACAGACTATTTTGTGCTCCAGGCCACCTATGTCGATTCCTCTTATATTCGTGTTGGACCGTATGTGTTGTGCTAGGGGCTCCATCGCTAGATTAAATATTAGGGGAGAGAGTGGGCATCCTTGCCTGGTGCCATTGGAGATGGGAAATGGGGTGGACAGGGAATCTGCCGAATACACTCGGGCAGAGGGTGTAGAGTATAATGCCATAATGGCTTTATGTATGAGTCCTGTGAATCCAAATTTTGAGAGCGCCGACGACAGGTACCCCCAATGCACCCTATCAAACGCTTTTTCAGCGTCTAGGGACAGGAGAACAGAGGGGGTACCCGAGCAGCCCACATGGTGGATGACATTAATCATCCTCCTCGTGGCGTCAGAGGCCTGTCGACCCTTTGTGAACCCAGATTGGTCCGCATGTATAAGGGATGGGAGGATATTTACTAATCTATTGGCGATAGTTTTTGCATAAATTTTTACGTCTACGTTAAGCAGAGAAATGGGGCGAAAATTCTGGGGCGACGTTGGGTCTTTCCCAGGTTTAGGGAGGGTGACTACAGTAGCACTCAACATTTCCTGAGGGAAGGAGGAAGAAGAGGCAGCAGAATTAAAAACCTCGCATAGTGTGGGGGCCAGGATCGGGTGGAACATCTTATAATATTCCCCAGTGAACCCGTCAGGTCCTGGGGATTTGGAGTTGGGGAGGTGTCGGATAGTGTGCAGTACTTCAGCGGTCGTGAAGGGAGCATTAAGGTAAGTTAGTTGAGAGGGGGATAGTGAGGGAAGATCCACCTGAGCTAAGAACTCCTCTATTTCGTCTTGGGAAGGTTGGCATTATTTGCATCTCTTTTGAGGTTGTATAGATCCGTGTAGTACACGCTAAAGGCATTGGCTATCTCATGGGGTTTTAATAATTTTTCTTTAGAGTGAGGGTGATAAAGAAATGGAATTTTGGATTTAAGCCTGTGCCCTCGAATTTTCAGGGCCATCAATTTGCCCGCCTTATTGCCTGTGGCATAAGATGTGGCCCTCAGTTTAGTGTAAACTTTTTCATGTATCTCCAACAGGAGGGTTCGGAGCTCCTGACGCAACTTAAAGATTGTGGTCTGAAGTATGGGAGAGGGGCATTGTTTATTTTGTGCTTCAGCTGTGTCAATATCTGCAGTCAGTTGGTCTATTCTCCGTGACCTATTCTTCCTAGCTCTAGCACCAAGTTGAATGAGGACACCTCTAGATACCGCTTTATGGGCATTCCACACGACCATCGGGTCAGGTACCGAATGGGCATTTAATGAAAAATAGTCGGTCAATTGTTGGCGTATAGAATCTGCATAGGTGGGGTTGCGGAGGAGGGAGTTATTAACCCTCCAAAGGTGGGATTTGGGATGGTGTAGGTGAGCGTCAATGGTGATGCTGATAGGAGAATGGTCCGACCAGGTGGCCGTGTGGATTACCGAAGACGATATTCTCTGCAGTAGGTCCTTGTCGGACAGGAATAAATCGATACGAGAGTAGGTGTTGTGACGCGGCGACAGAAACGTATAGTCTCGTTCAGCCGCATGACAACACCTCCACACATCAAACATATCATTTTTATAAATGAACTTAGCCAATGGTGAGATTCTTCTCTTGGCTACTGCCGAGGAGTCTAGGGCATAGTCAGGAACCAGATTGAAGTCACCGCACATTAGCAGATGGCCCTTCCTCAGACCGGCCACTGTTTTCATGACCGACCTGAAAAAGGACATCTGTCGGTGGTTCGGCGCGTACAGTGAAACCAAAGTGTATTGGACATTGTTGATTTTACATAATAAGATAATAAATCTACTCTCAGAGTCCTTTACGCAACTTTGAAGTTCAAATGAGACGGTGTCCCGGATGGCTATCAGGACCCCCCTCTGCTTTTTCCCAAAAAGGGTAGAAAAAATATGAGGGAACATCTTGTGTTGGCACGCAGGGGAAAGGTCCTGAGCAAAGTGTGTTTCTTGTACACATAGTATGTCGCAATTAAGCGATAGTGCAGTTTTCCAGAGAGACGAGCGTTTGGCTGGGTGATTCAGGCCTTTTGCATTCAAGGAGACAACCGAGAATGACATGGTGGCTAGTGGTGTAGATGAAGTTCAGTGACTTACGGTTGGAAGCAGAAATGGGGAGAGATCTCCAGAGGAAGACTGCTGGTGCCGGTCAGGTGGTGTTTCCAGGCAGGGCAGGTGGTTAAGAGCAGGTACCAAGATGCAAGGGTGTGCAGAAGGCGGTGAGTAGAGTCCAGAGAGTTATTGCTGGAGTCGTAGCAATGCAGAAACGTGAAGAAAAACAAAAAGAACGAGAAAAATAAAAAAAAAAATAAAAAAAAGGACAAAATCAGAACAGTCTCACAGGGATATGAGGACAATAAGATAAGCTGAGAACGAGATTTAACTATATGAGCAGCAAGTCAGCAAAGTAAAACAACAGGGACTGCTGACTAATTTGGGGAAAGTTCAGGCTCCGTAGAAGAACGAGCAATAAGCCGGACCGGACTCTAGGTGCCATTTGCTTATAAAGTCGGACAGGCGCAAACTGTTCACTTCCCTTGGTGGTTGCTGCGTTGCGGTCCAGCATTAAATGGATTGGGCTTTCCTGTAGAGCCTTTGTCAGTGTGCGGGGGTTCAGGGACAATGCCCCAGGAGTGGAGGAGCTTCATACCACCCTCAATCGTGGAGACGGAATGCGGAATGCCATTGTGGGTGACTAGGATAGTAGCTGGATGGCGCCACTTGTATGTAATCTTGTGATTTGCGAGGGCTTTTGTCACCGTTTTCAGTTGGCGTCTTAACTGCAATGTATGCTGAGACAGGTCTGCGAACAACTGTATACCTGCGTATGGTGCAGGGAGGCCATTAATATCCCGAGCTCTGGAAAGGATTTGTTCCTTAGCTTGGAAAAAATGGATCCGCAGGAGGACATCTCTAGGGACCGTTTCCTCAAGGTGGCGCGGTTTAGCAATCCTATGGATACGGTCTATAGTGAGCTCAATAGGGGATAACTCTGGGAGCAGCTTAGAAAACATGGCGCTAGCATAGTTATGGAGGTCTGCGGGGGGGACCGACTCCGGGACCCCGCGAATTTTAATATTATTGCGGCGTGATCTATCTTCGAGATCCGCCAGTTTGGATTTGATCCAGGCTGTATCCTCCTTTTGGGACATACATTCGTCCACTAATTCGTTCACTGTATATGTGCATTCCTCCATCTTTTCCTCAATGTACTGAACCCTGTCCCCCATCTGTCTCATGTCTGCCGTAAAGTTATGGATTAGTGAGGAAAGATTGGACATGAGAGAGGACTGCAGGGAAAGTAACATGTCCTTCATCGTTGTGTCAAGGACTGGTTGGCCTGTGGTGGGGAATGCTGCAATGGAGGATTGTAGGGAGGATATGGCATGTGCGTTATGCACTGGTGTACTCACTGCGGTCCCATTTTGTAGATCAGTGTCCATTCGCATCCGCGCTTTGGCAGGGCTCTGTGAAGCCGGAGATAGCAGGGGAGATATGGCCAGAGGGGGAGAGAGTGATCCTCCCTCTGCTTCCGTCGGATCGCTGCTCGGGAGATCCGTGTAAGCCGTCTGCTGCCTCGTGGTTGCTCCGGCGGCGCCATCTTGTGTCGGCCCCCTCCTGGCAGGCAGAAATGATAGGGCTGTGAGCTTTTGGAGGTTTCGTTCCTCCTTTCTTTTGCGGGACATCGCTGCAGCGGGGTCCGCGGGATCGTGTCAGGCTGTGTGGAGTATCTGTGCGGCTGAATTCCTGTCCGAATGCTGGTATTGTCCGGCTGGCTAGAGAGAGCTCTAAGCAGATGCTGCCATTCTCCTCGTGCGCAAGCCACGCCCCCCTGTTTTTCTATTCTTGTCTCCATCTCTTCTACCCGTGACAGGATATGAGTGATGTCTGTTCTCAGTACACTGATTTCCTCTTTTATAGCATTTTCTAGTCTCTTTAACATTCCATCTAGCTCCACCATCGTTGGTATACAGTATGTGTGCTTAGTTTTTTGGTATTAGTTAGGCTTTTTGCTACCGCTTCCTGGGACATGTATTGTATTATTGAGCTAGTGGTAGGGTTGTCCTTGGTTTTTTTTGGGGCTGAGCCCCTTGTGGTTTTACTCATATTGTGTCTGTTATAGCTGCTCCTTGCTCTAATACGCTTCCCCAGTTTTATAAGGGCGTTACTCGGGGGTGAGGATTATGTCTACACCCCCTGTATGTTAAAGCGATAGTAGCAGGGAGTTTATGCGGCACAGAGGGTTGTTTTCCCCACTTGACCTATGCTGATTGAGAACCAGATTTTAATCTTTAGTCTGTGTCCCTCCTCCTTTTCCACGGCTCATCCAACCCAGATAATTAGTCCCGTTTGAAAGGGGGGATCAAAACCCTCTAGTTTCAAACAATGTTACCTCAGGTGTTCCTTTTACATTTTTCGTTTAACCGTTTAATTATATGGAAGGTTTTTCCAGGAAGAGGATCTGGCCTCGTCGCTGATTTAAATTATAGGACTGAGCAAAACTCATATATCCCGGCCTTTGCTTCTCCTGAGTGTACTTCCCTTCCCCAGGGGCTCTCTGGGTCAAACTATGCTATTACTAGCAAACAATGATAGAGAGTGATAGGGAGACAATGAACAGCCCCTATGATCGCTTTGCGGTATATCTTTATGTCCTTTTATATTAGAGATATCCAGACACCGCCAGCTCAATATACCCAGTCTGTCTCTTCTAAGATATATAATGTTTGATGGACCCGGGGTTATAAATGTTATAAATGTCTCACAAATCCTTTACTTACGGCCATATATGAGAGAAAACAGAAAAACGAAGGCATGTTCTTACCCCACTTGCTGCGTTCTCAGATGGAGGTTTTTTAAACCGTCTCCCCTGACTAGGGAGATTGCATAAGCATTACCTGGGCGGCGGCGAGCGATCCTTTTTAGCACACCGGAGCGGGAAACTTTTTAAATTCGAACACCGGGGCTATCCGAGGAAGGCGTGGGGAGAGAGATACCCGGCTCTCCGGGTGTTGCTATTCCATTCAGCGTCCTGTCTGAGCAGCGGAGGGGGGTAGGGGGATGACGTTCCTGCGGACGATTTCAGCCGATTTCCTCCGAGGGGTCAGCAGACCAGCAGGCTCTCACCCTGCCTCGCTGCTTCCACCATACGATCACCCTTGAGTCCTTCGGCGTCCTCCATCCGCTCCCCCGGCTGGGTCCCTGGCACGGTTGGCCCCTCCCTCGGCTTGCGTGCTTCACGTGTAGCACGTCATGCTGCCCTCGTCACCGCGTTCTTGATGAGGTGTCCTCTCTCTTGCTCTTAGCCTGTTCAAATGAACCTATTTAGAAAATAAAAGACGAACCTTTACAACCCCTTTAAATTTTCAGGGGTGTTAGAGGTAATGGTTTCATGAACCATTTTCCAGAATCTTTGGATCATGGGGCATGACCACGAGATATATAACATGGAGCCTTCCCCCTGTTCGCATGTCCAGCATCTGTCAGATGTCTGGGGTGAAAATTTTAGTAAGGAGTAAATTCTTGCAATGATCTTGAACCCGCAGTTTTGGATGGCTACATTTAAGGAGCCTCTGTGTGCATACATATATATGGTTTCCCAATCAGTTTCATTTGTATCAGGTTTGCATTAAGGTCTTGTTCCCATTCCTGGCATGACGTACTGTAGAAGTCTGTTTTATCCCCAAAGAGCAAAGTGTATAGGTTTTGCATAGTTTTTTTAGGATTGTAGGGGTCTTATCCAAGTGTGAGCCTTTTTCGCTTCTGGTCAAGTAATGTCTAATGTGCATGTATTTCTATTGTGGAATCGAGTTTGGGTTAAGATCTCTGTCTATTTCATACCTAGATAAAAAGGATCCTCTCTTAAAGAAGCATTTGGGTAAGATGTCTTGGTGGGGCCAGATTCAGGAAAGAAATTTTTTCTAGCCCTGGGGGAAGTCCAGATTGTCTCTTAATGTGGACCCAGTCAGGGAGAGGGGTTATTGAGTTTAAAAGATATTGCAAAAGTTTTCTAGTGTGGGGCCTATGAGAGGGTGATATTTAATAGTAGTAGGGTGATGATTAGGATGTATCCACAGTAAGGCGGCGTACACACGACCGGTTTCCTCAGTAGAATTCAGCAAGAAACTCGATGGGAGACGTATTCTGCCGAGGAAACCGGTCGCGTGTACACTTTTAGCTGAGAAACCCGTCGAGGAACTAGTTGAGCCCAAAAGAGAGTATGTTCTCTATTTCCTCGATGGGCAATGGGAAAATTTGGCTCGACGACTTTTTTGACTGCCGAACAAGGAACTTGACGGGGAAAATTATGTGTTTCGCCCGACGAGTTTCTCGGTCTTGTGTACGCCGCCTAAGGATCTTACATGTTGGGAAAATTGTAAATGTTCTAATGTTACCCAGTCTTGAATGTTCTAATCCACTATTCTTGCTTTTTTTTTAACTAGTAATGACGGGGATCTGCAAATGTTATCAGGACTGCGATATTGCGACGGACAGTTCAGACACTTTTGACACATTTTTGGGACCATTGACAATTATACAGCGATTAGTGCTATAAAAATGCACGGATTACTGTATAAATGTCACTGGCAGGGAAGAGGTTAACACTAGGGAGCAATCAAGGGGTTAACTGTGTTCCCTAGATGTGTAGGGGGGATGGGAGTGACTAGGGGAAGAGAGAGATCAATGTTCATACATTGTATGAACACACTATCAGTCTCCACTCCCTTGCGAGAACTGTGATCTGTGTGTTTACACACACAGATCATGGTTCTTGCTCTGTCATGAGCAATCGCAGGTGTACGGCGGTCATTGCGCCTGTGGGGCACTCGCATCGGCCCCTGGTACACGCTGCAGGCGCACGCCCCTAGTGGCCAAAAGGCGCAGTAAAACTGCGGCGGCTGGTCACCAGGTGCTTAATGAAGATCGTGTTCATGCGAGGTATGTAATCTTTTGTGTGATGAGGCTGCATCTGCAACTGATTCTAAGTTGCTTTTCAATTCTGTTTTTAAAAGTCCCGCTTTAAATGCAGCTCCCCATTGAAATAAAAAGAAAACGTGTCAAAAACATTAAAGAAATTAATCAGAAATGCACCTCATTGTGTATTTGGTCAGTTTTTGGGTCACATGTCCATGTTTTACAGGTGCATTGCTGGGAGTTAGGCAACCAGGAAACACACTGAAAATGCATCAAAAATGCCTATGCATTTTGATGCATTTTTTTTTAACAGGGCAGTGTGAAAGCAGCCAAATGTATGCATTTAACATGAAAAAGATCTCTGATGCCATGTCCACTTTAAGCATAGTATAACTTGAATTCTAATCTGAACAATGTGTTAATCTTTGCTTTCAAAAAGATTACAGAATATACAGTATATGAAAATGTATACATCTGCAATATGAACATGCTCCCCCCTTTCACTCCCATTCTATCTAGTATCTGATCCAGGACAATAATGAAATAAAAGATGCCCCTTATTAAACATAAAGCCATGCAGGACATCAAAGCATGTGCAGTAAGAGAGCTAACAATTGCAAATCCTGTCATGTCTGCAAGGAGCAGAGGAATTATCTTGTTATCAATTTAATAATAGAACATTGAAGTAAATAATGCCATCTACTGCCATAAGTAACACTGTTGCCTCTTGGGAAATCCACGTCTGTAGAATCTGTCAATCTGGATGGATATGGTCATATTAAGGTAGCAGGGAAAGAATAGATTTATAGACTGAAGGTGCAATGTTTAATAAGAAGATTCTGCATAGTGATAAAGACAAGTCATTCAGAATGGCTTGACATATCTGACCTGCATTCTTTCTCATTTTATACATTTCCCCCACCTGCTTTTCTTGTATGAATAATTTAATCAGACATTAACCTTTTAGCCTGGTCTTTATTTTCTATTTTTTTTTCCTTTCTGAACTACAATTCTTTTGATTGGAATATTTAACCAAGAAATTAAATACCCTAATACATTTGCAGAGAAGATATTTCGTCGAACTGTATTAAGTAGAATTATGGTGCAAATTATTCCTTCTGCTTCAGATTATATATGGTATTTATACTTTTTGTGCACACAGTTAAGGTCATTTAACAAATACAAAATGTGAGCTTGCAGCCAATATTATGATTAAATGTTCAATATGAATAACTTGCAAGCTGCTAGTAGCATTTTGACCCTTTATGACCTACAAAGCAGCACTCAAATGTTATTTCCACCCTCGACACTAAAATAGCCAGATGCTACATTTAAAAATGGAGAGGCAGCCAGTAACAGAAAAAGTGGTATGCTGCGTATACACGATCACTTTTCGGTATGAAAAACAATGGGCCAGATTCACAGAGCCATTACGCCTGTCTAACTGGTGTTAGACTGGAGTAATTTCAAATTACGCACGTTTTTTAGCTAGTCGAAAACCTCAAACCATGAATAGACGGCTGCGGGCTTCAATTCGACTGGATTACGTGTTCGTACGCCTTCGGATCTACGCTGCAATAAAATTGCGGCCACTGGGTGGACTTCCCGTCGTTTTCCGCGTCGGGGTATGCTAATGAGCTTTTGCCGGCGATCCCAGAAATTACGATCTTCAATCGCAATCTCTTACGGCACCTTTAGTCATCTTTTCGCTGCGTAAAACTATACCAGCTTTTTGCTGGTCTAATATTAGACAGCCCATGTTAAGTATGGCCGTCGTTCCCGCGTCGAATATCAACATTTTCCGACGTCTTTTTTTTTTTTTGTTTACGTAAGTCGTCCGGGAATAGAAATGTTCGTAAACGACGCTACTCAAACAATGAATGACGTAACGACGTGATTGCGCGCAATGCACAGCGGGAAATTTCTGAACGGAGCATGCGCAGTTCGATCGCCGCGGGGACGCGCTTAATTTAAATGCTTCACGCCCCCCAATCGCATATTTCTATTACGCGGCTAGAAATAGACTACGCCGCCGTAGCGTACGGGCAAAAATCTACCAGGATTCGGTGTAGAGGCTGGTAAAATACGGCAGCGTAGAGTATTTTGATTACGCAGCGCAATATTAAGTGTATCTGAATCTGGCCCAATGACGTTTTTAAAAACGTAATTTAAAATGATTGTGTGTGGGCTTCACATCGTTTTTCATCTTCTGAAAAACAACCAAAAAAAAAATTCGAGCATGCTGCATTTTTTAAAGTCGATTTAAAAAATTTATTTTTTTGGGTTGTAAAAAATGATCGTGTGTGGGCTAAAACGACGTTAAAAACAACGTTTTAAACCCGCACATGCTCAGAAGCAAGTTATGAGATGGGAGCTTGAATGGAACTTCCCCTTTATAGTGCTGTTGTACCTGTTGTATGTCACCGCGCTTTGCTCATCATTTTTTTAAAACGATGGTGTGTGGGCAACGTCGTTTTTAATGATGAAGTTAGAAAAACTTTGTTTTTTCTACATGCTGAAAAACAAAGTTATTTTGATGATGCCGAAAAGTAATCGTGTGTATGCAGCAGTATACTTACCTCTTTGGCAGGAAAGAGCAAATTCTTTGCTCTCTTGCAAAGTCATTGGCACTGTTGCTATCTAACACTTAGGCCCTGTACACACGATCAGACATGTCTGATGAGACTTGTCTGACTGACCGTTTTCATCAAACAACTCTGAACTTGTCTGATGTGCGTACACACCATCGGACCAAAATCCGATCAGACCAGAACGCGGTGACGTACAACACAACGACGTGATGAAAAAACAAAGTTCAATGCTTCCAAGCATGTGTCAACTTGATTCTGAGCATGCGCAGGTTTTTGGTCGGATGCTTTTGTGTACTAACCATCGAATCTGTTCCGACGGACAGGTTCCATCAGACAGGTTTTAAAGCATGTTTTAAAACTTTGGTCTGACGGTCTGATGGGCCGTACACACCATCAAACTGGTCTAATGAAACTGGTCTGCAGACCAGTTTCATCAGACATGTCTGATCGTCTGTACAGGGTCTTAAAGGGTCTGTCCAATAGCATAACCACCCCCCCACACACACACTGGGTGTCATAGTTCCTAGCTCTAATATCACTGCAGGATACAGCCAGCGCCCAACACTCTGCATGGGAGCAACTAATCAACTTGCCCGGTGAAAAGATACGTATCCCACTTATTTTCTTACAAGGTGGTTCTCAATTTGTTGATTAACATAGCAACAAAGTTATAATATTATTTATATTTAAAATTGTATTTATTTTAAGAAGGCTGCCAATGATTAGTAATGGAAGAAGACATTGGCTTGTAGGTTCATATGTGCCTACTTTATCTGTTCTGCAATTCTACATAAATAGCAACAAACCATACACAGAGCCATGCATTACAGTAATACACAATAAAACCCATATTTTACCATGAGTTACCCCAATAAATCGATATGAAAGAAAGTCTAAGGTAGATTTGTTGGTGGAATAAAGAGAGGAAATGTTAGATCCTTATAATGCCTGTTCCCATCTTTCGAAACGTGTCTCTCTTTACTTGTCATAGTGCTAACAGAAAGAAAGGAATATTCCCTAAAAAGGAACTACAGTAAAGAAAAACCTGACAGAGGTTCTAATATTTCCTCACTGTAGTATTAACCACTTCAATACTAGGCACTTTCACCCCCTTCCTGCTCAGGCCAAATTTCAGCTTTCAGTGCGCGGTCATGCAACAGTGTACCCATATGAAATCTGTATCTTTTTTTTTAGACAGATAGAGCTTTCTTTTGGGGGTATTTAATCAGCACTGTTTTAAAAATATATATATATATATATTTGCTAAACAAAGGAAAAAAATACCAAAAAATTTGAAAAAACCAACAAAAAATAAATGATTGCTTTCCGCTATAAAATTTTGCAAAAAACAAATTGTTCTTCTTTATGTACGCTGATAAAACTGCACTAATGGGCACTGATGAGGCTGCACTGATGGGCACTGATGAGGCTGCACTGTTTGCCACCGATGAGGCTGCACTAATGGGCACTGATAAGCTGCAGTGATGGGCACTGAGAAGGTCGGTACAGATAGGTGGCTCTGATAGGCAGCTATGATGGGCACTGATAAGCTTCACTTATGGGCACAGATGAGGCTGTGATGATCAATGCCCTAATTATCAGTGTAAACAATGTACAGACAGCCTTGCCGGTTATCTGCAATCCTTTCCTCACACAGACACGGTGTGAGCAAAAGACTGCTGATAACCAAAAATTCTGTTTACACATGATCAGCTATGTTTGGACACAGCTGATCACATGGTAAATGGCCCCTGTTATTGGCCCTTTACAGTGATCTGCGATCAGCTGTGTCTAACAAACACAGATTTCACAGAACATGCCCATTGTGCACCATAGGGGGCATGCAGGAAGTGGGGTTCTGGGAGGAAATCCATGGACGCTTTCCCAGAATTAGACGACCATGCTATAGCCATCTTTTGGGAAGTAGTTAAAAGTACTTAAAACAGTAATTAACCCAGAATGCATACATTCATTATATTGCAGTATACCAATTCTTAGATATGTTTTTATTTTTTAGGCCTTTTTTTCCTTTTATTTTTATCTGGGGATCAAGCCATTAGGTCTGTTGCTTACCTCCATGACTAAGCCTTGTGGGTTGGGTGAAGCATGTTGGGGGCATGACCTAAATGGAGTTAAGCTGAGGTTGCTATCACTTATTACATGCTGGGCTAGTATGGTGTACGGTGGCTTAGATTTTTTTTTCTATTTGTTCTGTGGATTGGGTGGACTCCTAGTCTGACCTGTGGAGCACACCGAATGGGGGACATAGATGCTGGAGCAGAGACCCTAAAATTGGTTTAGGTTCATAGTCAATCTTTCAGCCATTTACTCTTTATTATAGAGACATAGGAGGTACTCTGAAAGGGGAAAGCAGGGTGAGCTGAGCTGCTGAATGCTTCTGCTGTAAACTTGAGGATAAATTGCTTCACAGTGACTACAGTCACTTACAGATGTAAGCAAAACTATTTTTTTTAATTCAGTCCTATATTTTCGTAAAAAAATGGGCAGTTAACAATCATCACAGATAGCAGAGATAAATGTCAAAAATCTGACAGTAGGGTCAAACATGGTCACAAAGTAAGAGTGGTATATGAGATACTCCGGCATTGCACAGTAAGAAGGTACGTGGACAACACAATACAGAGTTAGTGTCAGTGTGCACAGCCGTGGAGACATCCTGACAATTCTTTGTATGACCTAGAACTAACTTCAATGCATGAAATGCTTTACAAATGATAACAATTTTTCTTTATAATCGATGTTTGGGAGGCAAAGCAACCCAGTGGCCAGGTGGGCCCAAACATGGGACTCATGAAGGAGTAATGCACATCAGAATATTCACAGTATTTGACCAAACAGCCCATGATTGGGTAAAAATTATAAGGAGGGGGTATGGTCAATAGGGAAATGGGAGGAGTAGAGGATCAGAGGGGGAGGGAAGAGAGGGGAGCATGGTGGAAAGCGAGAGCAGATAGCAGAGCCTAGAAGCTGTGTAGAGCAAGATAGCACCCACTGACTAGGGAGTGGAACACACCCACTGGATCAGTTGGACTGTGCAACGTCTTGGAGATGAGCGTCCGTATATGTAAAGTACTGCCAAGGTCTCTAGGTCTCCCGAAAGGTCTCCTCCCTGTTGTGCAGTGAGATCCTCCATATCTCTGAGTTCATTCACTTTAGAAAACCATAGGGACTTTGCCGGAGGGTTTGCCGACCTCCAACAGAGGGGGATGCATGCTTTGGCATTGTTCAGTAGCTGGATGGTGAGAGAGGCCTTATATTTCTTGATGGGTCACTCCGAAAGGTGAAGCAAGCAGGCTGCCGGGTTCCGCTCCAGGGAGACATCAGTCAGGTGCTTGATCGTGCGGGCCGCCTCGAGCCAGAAAGGGGAGAGCTTGGGACAAGACCAAAGACGTGCAACATCGTCTCTTCTGCAGTGCAGCACCACCAACACAGGCTAGAGACCTGTGGGAAGAAATGGTGCAGAGTGGTGGATAGTCTATACCAGGGATCTCCAAACTACGGCCCTCCAGCTGCTGTGGAACTACACTTCCCATGAGGCATTGTAAAACTCTGACATTCGTAGACATGACTAGGCATGATGGGAATTGTAGTTCCTGAACACCTGGAGGGCCGTAGTTTGGAGACTCCTGGTCTATACCATCGGGTCATAATTTAGTAGCAGGTCTCTCGGACTCTGGTGGCTATAGAGGATTTCCGAGCAAAAGGGAGAATCTTCTCCCTCTGGGAGTCAGTGAATCGGGTGCCGAGTTCCTCTTCCTATTTGGAGAGGAATGGGGGAATTAATCCTTCCACTCGTCGAGTCAAGGAGGAGTAGATAAGCGAAAGACAGTGCCGCAATGGCTCCCTGCGGTGACATGTGTTCTAGTTCAGCAAGTTGACAGGCGATACCCGGATTCCACAGGCATCTGCTCAGAAAGTTGCGCAGCTGTAGACTGCTCCAGAAGTCCAGTGGGGGGTCTGTAGCAGACACCCCAGCTTCAGGGGGGAGTAAACCGTTGGGACCTATAAGTCGCACAAATGAGGCGACGCCCTGCTACCAGGCGCTTGAAGTAAGGGTTCTGAAGGCAAGGTGTAAATTCTGGATTACCTAGAACCAGGACTGTAAGGGAGGGCAGCGGGGACACAGAGGAATGCTGAAACGCATCTCTGGTCACTGGGATGGACAGCAAGGTCCCTTGGCAGAGATATGGTGAGCCAAGGCCAGCTCTCGGCCGCGTCTTCAGAGTCCTCCATTTCCATAGCCACCCAGTGCTTTGCCTCTGAATGGCAATGCCAATCCACCAGCCTAGTCAGATGATCTTCCCTGTAGTAGGCTTTCATGTCCGGGAGGCCAAAGCCCCCCCCCCCCCTTTTCGCTAGGTGGAGGAGTTGAAGTCTCATGCGGGGCTTGCCGTAGGACCAGACAAAATCATGGAGCATAGAGTCAATTCCCTTAAAAAAATACTGGAGGTAGATGGATAGGAAGCGCCTGCAACAGGTACAAATCTTTTGGCAACAGGGTCATCTTGAAGGCACTGCAACGGCCAAACCACGTCAACGTGAGAGAGTGCCAGCAGAGAAGATCTGCCTTTAGGCGAAGAAGTAGCGGGGCTAAAATTTGTCGCATATAGGTCAGCATGGTCAGGAGTGATGTCGATGCCCAGATATCGGATAAGGTCAGTTGTCCTTCTCAAAGTGACAATGTCCCTGCCCACCTTTATATAGAGAATGGAGGATTTGGATAAATTCATTTGAAAGAGGGAGATGGTGCCATATTCCTGGAGGGCTCAAAGCAGATTTGGGAGGAAGGTAAGTTGCGTTAAGAAGATTAGGTCGTCCACGAATGTGGCCACCTTGTGAGGTCCCGAAGATTTTTGTTAACCAATGATGCCTACGTCCGCCCATATTCTGCATAGGAGAGGCTCCAATGTGAGTATAAAGATCAGGGGGGACAAGGGTCAGCCCTGCTGCGTGCCATTGCAGATGTCAAAGAAGTCAGACCTTGTTTCATTGACTTTGACCGCTGCAGTCGGGTGGGAGTAAAGGGACAGTATCCACCCCAGCATAGAGGACCGAAGGCCAATGTGCTCCAAAGTGGGCAGAACCCATTTTAAATTGAATATCACATTGAATCTCCATGTCACGCTCGCACTAACCGTTTAACTATAGCATTTGCATTAACCCTTCACTAACTTTCTCTGTAACTCACACTAGCCCTTTTTGTAACATTTACCCTAACACTGACTTTTCCTCTAACACCACCTTTCACACTACCCTCCCTTTGGCCTGAACACTAACCCTTACACTAACCCTCACACAAATCAACAATGTCTGTAATTCTAACTCTCACACTAACTATTCTTACAGTGTGAAAACTCAAAGCCACGTGTGCATACTCACTTCTCCTGCAATAGGATTCTTTGTGTCAAAGACCCACCCTATCTGCAAGAATCTCTCAATATGGAGTAACTGTACCACTGTCATCTAGTGATAATCAGGTTGTGATGTCAAAGCATGTGTTTAGAGAAAATACATTATTTTTTATTAATGTAATAAAAATGTATTATTGTCAAGTAAAACATATGTCATCTAAGAGCTACTCATTATATTTTGCTGTTTTTATACAAAAAACGAGGTTGGATTTCACGGTGTTGATGCATTTTATATATATATATTAAAATTACTTACAAATGTGTGTTTAAAATAGATGGGACTACCTTACACTACTAATTCACTGAAAGCTCTGTTTATCTATAGCCAGCACAAGCTTCTTAGAAACAGTGTTAGTACCGAGGTATTTTTTTCTGTTTTTGTGCATATTCTACTTGATAAACATAATATATTTTGTTCAATTCAACTACTGTAACCTGCACTGTATTCATCATTATTGATGGTGCACAAAACATTTTAAGCTGTATATCACTAACCAATTCTCTCCATTTAATGATTTAATTGTCAAACGGATGTTACTTTTGCAGTCATTCTACCCACAGTTTCAACGGCACTACTTATCATCCTGCAATAGCCAGCAGACTTTAAATAATTCAGAAAACACTAATTTTCTCTCTCATTTTCCAGGAAAGCACAGTTGGATGTAATTTTGTTGCAGATGCTCAGTGCCCATATACAGGACCCAGAACTGCAAAGTGGCAATTATAAACCATATCATAAATACAGTAAGTGACAAAGGTAAGGACAAAGCAGTGTTTACAATGTGGGTCTGCTGGACATATGCCTTGCATTGCATAGTTCAGGTAGGAAGCAAATACAAGGTTTTCCCGAAAACCTTGCTTTTAAGAGCATTTGACAAATGTTTGCTTAATCACTGTTATTACCATCATTGTCATCTTGTGTATTAGTCTTACATAGTTGCATAATAAGTTCAGTTGGAAAAAGGGCACTTTCCAAAACAGTCGAAGAAGGTTCATGTATACAAATCCATGCCTTTTGTGCTCATTGGGGAAGACATCCAAAAGTTTTTGTTTTCTTTTACTTGTTGTCAGTACTTCCAGCTGATACAACCACCTGGGGGGGGGGGGGGTCAGTTCTACATTTGTGCTGCTCTGGCCATGCAACCCCCTTGACAATTTCAAGTTAAACCTTCTTTCCTCAAATCTTAATTTAGCAGTCACCATTGATTAATTTATAGATCACAATTATTTTTCATGTCATTTATTTAGTTATTCCTCATAACCAAGGTCCTCGGGCTCCTATTCATTTGAACTGTATATTCAAGATGAGGCCAAACAGATGTTTTATAAAGGGATAATAGCATTGATTTGTTCCTCAAATACCCTTGTCAATGCATGTGAGTATTCTGCTTGTGTTCTTTGTAGTCCAGTTCATATAGATTTCTGCAAACTTTCTGCAACCAGTGCCCATCCGGGATGGCTGGTGAGGAACATTCCATATGCCTAATACCTGCAGCACCAAAGAAATGTTATTCGGGACACTAACTTCCATGATCAAGCTAAAAAATCACAATGCTGCCTACTAGTTTGCAACTACTCCCGTTCCCTGATTAAGAAAGCCTATAACAAGGCCCAAGCCAACTCTATATCATCGCTGCTATATAATCCCAAAAAACAAACCAAACAGTTAAACTAATCACTAAATTTTCAGCCAATAAAGATCAATTATGATCTATCATATCAAAACATTGGCACCTCCTTACAGAGGAACACAAACTTACCAAATATCTTAAATCCACCCCCTGAACTTGGATTCAGCCGAGCTACTTTTTTTTGCATAACTGCCTGACAACCAACCACTACTGTCCTGATGTTGCTGGCCCTTCACTCCCCCATGGTACTCATCAGTGTGGGTAATGCCACCATTATCCATGGGTGATTGAGGGTCCAGCGCTTCATCTTTTCAATGCTCAACAGCATAGGTTAAAAACCCATGCAGATTGTACAGCCTGAGGGGTTATATATCTAATGACTTGTCTATGAAAAGCCTTTTACATATTCAAGACAATACATCAATTTGGTCAATGAATAGGTGATCATATTTACTATTCTGTCGTCCAGGGCTTCAATAAGGCAACACGCTTGTGCCAAAACTTCCAACGCATGCACGATCGAGTATTGGGCTGGCTGAGGTTGGAGCATTATAAAAGGGCCAAGTTTATCATATCCATTTAACATATGATGGTGGATGCACGCAGAAAGTTGACCATTGTCTTGTAACAATTACTATTTCCACTTGTTTGGATTTTGAATCTAGCTCATTCATCATTGGTAAGTTATGCTTATACCCTGTTCGCTGTCCTTATGTGCCATCTAGCGCCTGGCTATAATATTACATGTCAGGAATAGATATTGGATCTTTTTCTTATATTCAATTACATATATCATAACAGCGTTTTTCTGTTATCAACTCTGCTGAGAGAAAATGAGATGGATTAAATGATTTAATATGTTAAGATTCAGCCTTATTCTATCGGTCCCACCGCCTTCTTATCACCTGTGATACCTTTGAGTGGAATTTTTATTAACTGGAAACTGCAGATTGGTATTGTTGCTTAACTGCACACTCACTGATGACTATTGGGTTTGACTAACATTCAAGCTTATAACAATCTATATGATTAGATTGTTTAGGACCTATATGGATCCCTTGGATATGTTCCCATGCTCACCCAGGAATATTTGACCTTGATGCCTCCTCTGTTTGCTAGTTCAGCTATGTAGGATAATTATTATGGTCTCTATTATGCTTTGTACTTATCTATTTTATTAATATTCCTAGTGTATATTCCTCTTTTTTTCCTGTTTGTTCTCCTGAAGAAACGGGGAGTGTTTGACCTTCTGTATGTTCACATGGTGATTGGAGGTATCCCTAACTCTAAGTGATCCCCCAATTGGGGTGGTATGATCACCTAGATGAATCTGCTGTGCAATGTTGAACGATTACATGTAAAATAAACATTAATGGTTTTAAACAAAATTTGTTGTAATGTCTCATGACGGTACTGGCAAAATCCTATTTGCCCCACCTCTTCTCTTTTATATTTAAATACATATTTGGGGTCTTGGTACCCCAGTCTTTTCATTTATAGATGTACCTGAGAAGTCATTCTACAACTTCCAAGAAAGGTTTGAAGCTGATCTGCTTCCTGCATCATCAAATACAATTTTTAAGGACTGGTTAGTAGTGTAGTGGGGTAGAGAATTCCCATCATGTCTGAATTTCCATCTGACTACTGGAGACTATTTGTGTTCTGTTTGTTTTTAATGTTTTTAGTTACCGATACAGTAGGTAACAAAACTGTTTTTGTACATTTTTCTTTGTAGAATTAGTAGGATTTAGTAGCGTATATATGTACAGAAGGGGGTGGATAACCCATCACGGGGTAGGTTAGCAGCCAAATAATTTGAGACCTGCTGTACTGTGGCAAGATAAATTCATACATTTAAAAAGACGTTCACCGTATCTTTGTAAATGCAATCGTTTTTATATTCCTGTATAGTTATACAAGGCAAACTCTAAAAAAAAAATATTTTCAAACTAAAAAACGAATTATTTGTCAGCAAAAATGTGTTATTTGTTTGTATTTTAATTTCCCTCACATATGATTGGATATTTAACCCTCCTCTTATGTTAGCTTTCTGTTACTACCCATGATGTTAACGGGTCGGTTTTGACCCGTGTCTTAAATCAGCCATAAAATACCCTCTGAACAATTATTTATCATCCAATTTGTTTCTTACCTCTTGGTTACCTTGTTAGGCTTCGTTATCTTTGAAAATATTGGTTTTAATATTTTTGGTGTGACCCCTTAGACCTTTCTTTTGATAGCATACCTCTCATTTTCAAATTTAAAAAATGGTAAAATAATGTCAGCCACTCTGAAATGTATTGGTCCTATGTTTCTTTACTTTATTTAGAAAAGCAGACAAATAGATAGGCCCCTCCCTAACTACAGCTCACAGTGTTGAGAGGTGATTGTCTGTCAGTGTAACTAAGCATAGAGAGTGTTTATGATTTCAGTTTTGGCACTTATTAGTGTCCTATAATCCTATATTATAACTGGGTCAGAATTGACCCTAACACCATAAACGTCTTAATTTTCACCGCAGGATTTTATAATTTAGTGAAAAGGATTATTCTTCTATTACATTGTTTAAATAGAGGTTCCAGACAAAGTAAAAAAAACATCTTGATGCAATAAACAAAATTATGTGATACTTATAGACATTCAAAACCTGAAAACAGGTCGGTTCTGACCCTAACATAAGAGTAGGGTTAATTGGATATTCAATTTGTACTTATTCACTAGCATTCACCTTGAAAAATGAATCTTCCTTTGCTAGGAGAATAACCTATATTGCTTTAATAAATCATCCCCTTTGTCACTGAAGTATCTAAATATGTCAAGACTTGCATATAACTGGTATATTGTTTTGAATAATTCAAGCCAATATTGGATAATCCTACTTACATGTTTAGGAAAGTCCTGTTTTAGTTCAGTGACAGATTTACACCAATAAGCAGCAGTCTTCTCACTAATGAGTTCAATATTCAAGAAGGACCCTTGGCCAGGACCATACAAGTGGCCAGATGTTGTTCCTCGGATGATTCTTGGGGAAACATTGGTTACTATATCCTGCAATGAATAAAGACAGCCTTGGTTAAATAAACAAGCTAAGTCAATAAACTAATCATTACTAATAGGACTACAACAGGATTCGAATTCTGACACAAGATTCTTATAAAATCCTAAATGTAGGCTCTACTCAATTAAAAAACACTTAAACAGGCAAACAATAATACACAACACAAATAAACCAAAATACACATATATTGATGTGTGTATACCAATAGAAGTAAAAGTTAGGTTAGATGAATCTACCATAAAGTGATTTTTCCTTTTAAAATTGTGTCTGAACTACAGTATAAGTGGACCCTGTTCTGGTCCTAGGCTGCTACCCTCTCTGATTGTGACAAAGGAAGCACTCTCCATACAGTGAATTTTTGGTAGTTTACTGAGGAGTGCCTGGTACAAAAGTTCATTTCAGTTAAAGGACTTTTGAAACAGTTAATGGCTAAGAGCATTGAATACAGCCAATGGGGCTGATTTACCAAGCCTGTGCGCCAAGACTCATGGTGCACAAGCAGGAGTAAACCTGTTTTTGAGATTTACAAAAGAAACACGCTGCCAGTGCAGCGTGTTTCCTCATTTACTAAAGTGCCTAATGCGCCCAGGAGAGGGCGCACAGCACGCCAGTACAGAGCTGGCGTGCGGCATTTAGTAATGTAAACATCGGGGATTCGGGCGGGAGTTTATGAGGGGAGGGAGGGGGGTGATGCAGGGGAAGTGTAGTGACATGTGTTTGAACGTGTGTGGCGGGCCGATTTGAAAGGGAAAGTGACTTTTGGTACCCGATCCCTGTGCGCTTGCAAAGTACGCTAGAACCTCGGAAGGTTCATTTGCATACTGGGCATGCGCAGAGGGATAAATCGGGGCTTTGCGTGCGCCTCTTCAGTACGCCGGGAAAATCTTGGTAAATACCAAGCGGCGTAGCAGTGTTTGCACTGCCTGGAGCGGCGCACGGCAAGCTCCGAGCTGTTCTCGGGCTGCGCCGACACTAAAGGGGAACATGGGTTAAGGTCACATGTTGGCATAACCACGCCCACGCCCTATGCCAATATAAGTCCTTGCCCGCCGCTCAGAAGGCATTTCAGCGCCGGACCTCGCCGTGTCAACATCGAATGGAAGAAGAAGCCCGCGAGTGTCACCCCGCGGCGGAAGACAGCGACGACAAGACCTGGCTACTCCTGGAGCCAGGCAGAAGCCGGCGACGAAATCCGGAGTGGGATGTACGACCCTCGCTCCAGTAGAAGACGTCGGAAGCCCGCTGCCCTCATCAAACAAGCACGGAGCTTCGTGGTGAAGGGGGCAGCGGCAGAAGAGAGCGACGAGAAGCCCGCCACGTCCAAGTCCTGGATGGGATGTGCGACCCCCGTCCAGGCCGAAAAATTCGAAGGGGGCGGCAAAGAAGAAGGCCTGGCCCCCGCAGCGGAAGACAACGACGAGAAGCCCGGAGAGTGGCGCCCTCCGGCGGAAGACGGCAAAAGAAGCCCTGGCCCCGGGAGGAGCCAGGGCAGAAGCCGGCGAAGAAATCCGGGGTGGGATGTACGACCCTCGCCCCGGTAGAAGACGACGGAAGCCCGCTGCCCTCATCAAACAAGCACGGAGCTTCGTGGTGAAGGGGGCAGCGGCAGAAAACAGCGACGAGAAGCCCGCCACGTCCAAGTCCTGGATGGGATGTGCGACCCCCGTCCAGGCCGAAAAATTCGAAGGGGGCGGCAAAGAAGAAGGCCTGGCCCCCGCGGCGGAAGACAACGACGAGAAGCCCGGAGAGTGGCGCCCTCCGGCAGAAGACGGCGAAAGAAGCCCTCGCCTCGGGAGGAGCCAGGCAGAAGCGGAGGAGCCCGAGGTGGGGCGACACCCCCGTTGTTCTCCGCTGTTTTCGGCCGCCCCCCCCCGGATGTAAAAGAGCTTCATTTTGGGGTGGGGGCATAGTCGAGCATGGCGGAGAGCATGGGTGGGTGTTTCCCCCCCCCGGCAGAAAACGGCTAGAAGACCGAGGAGTGGCGACGCCCCCGTTGTTCTCCGCCATTTCCGCCGGCCCCCCCCGGATGTAAAAGAGCTTGATTTGGGGTAGGGGGCCTGGCCGAACATGGCGGAGAGCATCGGTGGGTGTCTCTCTCCCCGGCGGAAGGCGGCGGCGAAGACCGGGGGGGGGGTAGGTGTACCCCCCCGGCGGAAGGCGGCGGCGAAGACCGGGGGGGGTAGGTGTACCCCCCCGGCGGAAGGCGAAGACCGAGGAGGGGTTTCGCCCCCGTTGTTCTCCGCCATTTCCGCCGGCCCCCCCCGGATGTAAAAGAGCTTGATTTGGGGTAGGGGGCCTGGCCGAACATGGCCGAGAGCATCGGTGGGTGTC
The DNA here is from genome assembly GCA_029574335.1 of Rana kukunoris. NCBI lineage: Eukaryota > Metazoa > Chordata > Amphibia > Anura > Ranidae > Rana > Rana kukunoris. The sequence continues at coordinate 136,350,968 of CM056055.1, forward strand.
CCCCCCCGGCGGAAGGCGGCGGCAAAGACCGGTGCGGGGCTGGAGCCCCCCCGGCAGAAAACGTCTGGAAGACCGAGGGGCTCCGCCCCCGTTGTTCTCAGCTTTTTTCGGCCGGCCCCCCCCCGGATCTGAAAGAGCTTATTTTGGGGTGGGGGCCTGGCTGGACATGGCGGAGAGCATCGGTGGGTGTCCCCCCCCGGCAGAAGACGGCGAAGCCCGGGGCCCAATGGGCTGGTGGTGGGGGGTCCCGGCAGAAGACCCCCGGAGCTGACTAATAAATTATTTTTTTCTGTGTGTTTTTTTTTGTGTTTACACTTTTCCACCCGGTGAATGGGTAGGGGTACGATGTACCCCATACTCATTCACATAGGGTGGGGGGCCAGAATCTGGGGGCCCCCTTAATATAGGGGGCTCTCAGATTCTGATAAGCCCCCCGCCCGCATACCCCGACAACCAACGGCCAGGGTTGTCGGGAAGAGGCTCTTGTCCCTATCGACATGGGGACAAGAGTGCTTTGGGGTGGGGGGGCAGTGCCCCCCTCCCCCACAGCACACACTCCCCCATGTCGAGGGCATGTGGTCTGGTACGGCTCAGGAGGGGGGGGGCGCTCGCTCGTCCCCACCCCCATTCCTGTCCGGCCAGACTGCGTGCCTGGGAGAAGGGTTTGGTCTGGATCTGAGGGGGAACCCCACGCCGTTTTTTGGCGTGGGTTTAACCCCTTATGTTCCAGATCAAATCTAAGAGCCTGTTGGGCACCTGAAGGGGGACCCCCACGCCGTTTTTTTTTTATAATTTGGGGTGGAGTTCCCCTTTATCCCGGTCCTGTCAGGGGGGGGAATGCCTGCTCGTCTGTCCCTACAATGTATGAACAGCGATCTGTCATTTCCCCTACACAGTCCCACCCCCTTTACAGTTAGAACACACCCAGGTAACATATTCAACCCCTTCCGCGCCCCTAGTGTTAACCCCTTCCCTGCCAGTGTTATTTTTATAGTAAGCAATGCATTTCTATACCATTGCTCGCTACTAAAATGCCAAATCTCACAAAAATGTGTCCGCCACAATGTCGCAGTAGCCAGAAAAAACAATGATAGCCACCATTACTAGTAAAACAAAAAATTATTCCAAAAAAAACCATAAGACCAACCCCTACTTAGAACTTTTGCCCAAACCAATCAAACGCTTATTGTGATTTTTTGCAACCAAAAATATGTCCAAGAATACTTATCGGCCTAAACTGAGGGCAAACATTTTTAGAATATATTTTGGGGGAGATTTATTATAGCAAACAGTAAAAAATATGTTTTTTTAGTTACCAAATTGTCGCTATATTTTTGGGTCAAGCAAAAATAAGAAAAAACGCAGAGGTGATCAAATACCACCAACAAAAAAAAAAAAAAATTTTTTAGGGGGGGGGGGGGGAGGATGAGGACGCCAAATTTGTTTGGGGGCCACGTCGCACAACCACGCAATTGTCAGTCAAAATGACGCAGTGTTGAAATGCAAAAAATGGCCCCGTCAGTGAGCAGTAATATGCTCTGGGGCTCAAGTGGTTACAAATTAAGAATACACTAAAGTTAGCCCAATTTATGGCCATAATGTGAAAGATGATGTTACACCGAGTAAATAGATACCCAACATGTTACACTTTAATATTGCACACACTCATGGAATGGCGCCAAACTTCAGTACTTGAAAATACCCATAGGCAACGCTTTTTTATGTGTTTCAGGTTACCAGTTTAGATTTACAGAGGAGGTCTAGTGCTAAAAGTATTGCTCTCGCTCTAACGTACGCTATGATACCTCACATGTGGGGTTTGAACGGGGGTTCAATATGTGGGCGGGGCTTACACATTTAAGGCCCGCCCACATATGGAAACATTCTTCAAACCACACATGTGAGGTATCATAGCGTGCGTAACAGCAAGAGGAATATTTTTAGCACTAGACCTCATCTGTAAATCTAAACTGGTAACCGGAAACAATAAAAATGCTGCTTGTTCGCTTCTGACTGCGAGCTACTAGGGACAGGGGCGTTTAAATTATTACTATTTAGGTTTGTTACGTAAAAATTCTATAAGACCTCCCGTTCAGCTTGTAAAGCATCACTTCAGGGGGACCAAAAAAAAATTAAACACCTCTAATGCTTTCATCCGCCATTGCAGATTTGATTCTGGTACTGCATTTCGAGTGAACTGGGCATGCTCGAACACTTAGTAAAAGAAGTTGGAAGTTTCATCCTGAAAATGACTTGCATCTTTCTGAGCATGCTCAGAAAGCTTTTTTTTTGGCTTAGTAATTTAAGGACATCCTTAACAGGTGTAAGCAGTTACAAGTGCACACAAACTAGAGGCTGACATTTCTTCATGTGTTTCCAATTGGTTCATTAGCACACATGTTATAAAAAGCGTGGATACTGCACGTGTCAGCTGCCCCTCAGAGGGGACAGATTTGCTGGCTGAATTTGTCCTGTCTGAAGCTCAATGGAGCGAAGAGGGATTCAGAACACCTTGCGCTTTCAGGTTATGCCTGCTCATTTACAGAGGGTAAGTTTGGAATTCCTTGTAAAGAATTTGTTGGAGGAATCTGTCGGTCTGGAACCACGGCACATTTATTGCATCCAGGATCATGCAGCACCAAGGTATTATGATGTCTCCTTTGTGCATAGCAATTTCTGCACTGAAGTTATTGAGAAATGTAAGGACTTGGAGAAAGCTAATCATGAATCCATTAGACCCTTTATAGTGGAACCCTTGTATGCTATGGAGGAGAAACCACTGGTGGTTCATTTATTTAACCCCTTCACAGACATTGCTTTGGTAGTAGCCTTTTTAAGGAGATACTGCTCTTCAGTGAAGGGAGGCTTCAGACTGTCTAATCGGTTGGGGATTTTTAATGGCAAATTAAAGTTTTTTGTCAAGTTGAAGGTGGATTCTGAAGGGATTGGTGGAGTGCGGCATCCACCAGCTAATTTCTCAATAGCAGGGAATAGAGGGTTTCTATACTACCCTGGCCAACCAACATATTGTAGGAGATGCCATAAATTTGGGCATACCAGGGATGAATGCAATGTGGAGATGCACTGTCGGAACTGTGGGGAGGAGGGACATGAGGCTGGGGCTTGCTTGGTTAAACGGGCCTGTGATACATGTGGACTGCGTGATCACACAGTTAAAAATTGTCCAAGAGTAAGAAGGGCCTATGTCTCTTATGCTGAAGCTGTCAGGCGCACCGCTGAGGGTGGACGGCCAGTGTCCACTCAGGTGCTGTCTGACTCTCCTGAAAGGCTGGAAGAAGAGGAGGAAGAGGAGGAGGAGGTGGTGGAAAAGGAGGAGGTGGTGGTGGAAGAGAAGGAACACCAGGGTGTGGAGGAGAAAGAGGAGGAAAGAGTAGAAGTACCACCCTCCAGTGTGGACCCATTAACAATGGAGAGTGGAGAAGAGGTTGAGAGGGCCGTGGAGGAGGCTATGGAGGAATTGGCAGCAGCCTTACAGTGGGAGCCGGAGGTGCAGGAAGCTCCAGAAGAGGTAGAAAAGATGGAGACACTGAGTGCCAAGACTAAGGTGGACGCTTGGGAGAGCCCTAAGAACAGAAGGGCTAAAAAACTGAAGGTAGAGGCAGCCGGAGTTATAACAAGCAACCCCTTTGAGGTCCTGGCGGAGGAGGGAGGGGAGATAGAATCATCAGCATTAAATCCAGGGACTCCAGAAATTTTACAGCCAGCCACATTGTCGCCAAGTCAGGAATTTTTGGTTGATGAAAGCGTTGTGGCCCTGAGGAATGTATGCCAGTTTTCTGGCTTAAGTGATAGATCTGGGGGTGAATGATGCACATTTGCATGTGAATGAGCATCAAGCTGGTGTCCCTCAATGTGAGGGGCTTTGGGTCTCCTGCTAGACAGTGTGCTGTTTTTGAGGACTTGAAGGTCAATGGAGGAGACATCGCCTGCCTACAGGAGTGTTTTTTTAATCGGCCACCCAAGCCTCCGGAGTGGGTGGTGGAGTACATATGGTCGGCAGTTGGGGATACTAGGAATGCTGGGGTAGGCATTATTATTACAAATAGGAATATTCGCATTATGTCTCATGTGGTATTAGTACCAGGAAGATTAATTATGGCAGATTTAGTTTTGTTTAACCAGAAGTTTAGGCTTTTTAATTTATATGCTCCTGTGAATAAACAGAAACGTCTTGAGTTTTTTGAAGTTCTAAAGTTACACGCAGTGGGAAGGAGACCTAGTGTGATCATGGGTGATTTTAATACGATCCGATTTGTGAAGGTTTGAATAGGAGCAGCTGAGACTAAGTTGGATGCAAGTAGCGCTATGCTGAATGGGGTAATTCAGGACTTGAATCTTAATGATGCTCATATTGTTCTGGGTTTGGTGGATCCATATTTCACGTTTTTTTCGGAGTGTGGGCGCACCAGATCCAGAATCGACTTATGTTTGTTTTCTGATGCGTTCAAATGTGTTAAGGTTAAGCACAGGCCGGTAATTTTTTCAGACCATGTAGCAGTGTATGTTGATTTGAATATGGGGGATTGTATTAAGTTTGGTTCGGGGGTTTGGAGGTTAAATAATTTATTGTTGCATGACGAGCATGTCAAAGCCCATTTTAGTAATGTGTATAGTAGATGGGTAAATAGGAAAAAAGATTTTGATAATATTTTGGGGTGGTGGGATTGGGTTAAATGGAAAATTAAATTATTTTTTCAAAAAAAGAGTAGGGATAAAAGTAGCAGTGAGAAAAGAAGATATTCTCAGTTACAAGCCAGATTGGCTACATTATATTCATTTAGAAATATGGGCTATGACATGGCCGATGAAATAGACCATGTTAGGAAGAGGATTAAAGAGGTATTAACTGAAAGAGGAAAACAAATTATTTTTCAAACGAGAGTTAAACATCTGGAGCAGGATGAAAAATGTTCTAGATTGTTTTTCAAGAAGGTTTATAAAGGAAAAAGAGTTTTTGAGAGTGTGTATGATGGAGGGAGGGAATGTAAGGGGGAAAATGTGCTGGAATGCGTGTCTAAATTTTATGAACGGTTGTATGAGGGAGTGTGTGTTGATGAGTCAGATACTAGAATGATTGATATGGTAGAGGATAATTTAGATGAGGGTGATAAGGTTTTTTTGCAGAAATCGGTGAGTGAGGAGGAGGTGCGGGAAGCAGTGATAAGCATGGGGGCTAATAAAACCCCAGGAGGGGATGGCTTACCAAGTGAGTTTTTTAAAGTATTTTGGGATATTATTAGGCAGGATGTGGTTGAGGTATTTAGTTACATGATGAGGGAAGGCATTATTTCCGAATCCATGAGAGAAGGGGTAGTGGTATTAATTTATAAGAAAGGGGATAAGAAGGATATCCGGAATTGGAGGCCCATCTCCTTGCTTAATTCAGACTACAAGGTTTTTGCAAAAATGATAGCGAGGAGATTATCGAAGGTCATTGGTAAGATGGTTAGCGAGACGCAGGCCTGTGCAGTGCCGGGGCGAATGATTTCAGAGAATTTAATTTTAGTTAGGGATATAATTAATTTTTGTAAAGATAGGAATAGTTCGGTTATTCTGACATCATTTGACTTGGAGAAGGCATATGATAAAGCGAATCATTGGTTTTTGTGGGAAGTTTTGAAGCGGATGGGTATACCACAGTTGCTCATGAATGTAATAACAGGGTTGTATCGGGGGATCAGTAGTCGGGTTCTGGTTAATAGGAGTTTGGGGCGGGCCTTTTTGGTTAAATCTGGGGTGAGACAGGGGTGTCCCCTGTCCCCCATTCTCTTTATTTGTTTTATTGATCCACTGTTAAGGATGATACAGAGAGATAAGGTGGTGAGGGGCTTTTTGGTGCCTGGGAGTGGGGGAAAAATTGTGAAATGTTTAGGTTATATGGACGACGTGGTGGCAGTGTGTCAGTCGATGGTAGGTGTAAGAAGGGTGAAGTTGCTTTTGTCTATTTTTTGTGTGAGTGCGGGAATGTGTGTGAATTGGAATAAGTGTAGTTTGGATGTGTATGGGAGACAAGTGGAATGTGTGGATGATCAGATTGGGAAGGCTGAGGATGGAATGAGGATTTTGGGTATTGTGTTTGACCATGAAATGAAAGGGGAAGCATGCTGGAATGAAGTGGGAGGAAAAATAGCCAGGAAGTTGAGGGCTTGGTGTTTAAGAAAATTGTCGATTTATGGGAAAGTTTTAGTAGTCAAGGCAGTAATTTTGCCTTTAATTTTGTATGTGAGCAACATCTTCCCTCCTGGGGAGGTAAAGTTGAGGAAAATTAATAAGCTATTATTTACCTTTTTATGGGAGTCGAAAAGGGGCAGAGTCAAGAGAGAATATGTGTGTAGACGTGAATGTAATGGTGGGTTGGGTTTTCCGAATGTGAGAGTGTTTGTGTTAATGAATTATTGGTTTTGCGTGGTGAAAATTTTGAGGAATGGTGGAGTGTGTGCTAGGATGATTGCCTTTTCAGGTGGGTGGTTGTTCAGGAGATGGGGGTGGTTGGAAAGGGATTCAAGTATACCGGTGGCCTACGTGGTGGCACGCGACTACTGGGTATTAGAAAAGTTTAGGGTAGAGTTTAAGCTGGCAGATCTGGGAGAAGGAGAGAGGGATAAACTGCAAGTGAGGAAGTGGTTGATAGAGAAGGAGTATGTGTGTAACCTTAAGGGAATTAATGCGTCAGTGGCGGGGGAAGTATGGAAGAAAATGAGTATATATGGGGTGACAAATGTGCAGAGACAGATAGTATGGATGAGTTTACATGAATGTCTAGCTACCAGACTATTTGGGAAAAGTAGGGATCCGCGTGTGTCTGATATTTGTCCAAGAATGAATTGTGGGGGTGTAGAAGACAGTGAGCATGTGTTCTGGGGGTGTGGTGTAGCGAAAGATGTGATCAATAAGAGCCAAGATCTGATAAAAGAAATAACAGGAGTGAAGGTGAGTGAGTGGAAAATGATGATGTATGGCTTGGGGAAACTGGAAAAAGATAAACAGAGAGTATTGTGGTTAGTGTTATGTGCATTAAAGGAAGTGTTGTGGAATGCACGTAACTTGTATGTATTTAAACAGGTTTCGTTAGACAGCAAACAATGTATAGGATTATGGCTAAGCAAGTTGTACCTTTTTTTCATGTTGGATAAAAAGAAGGGTGTAGATGCCGAAGGTATCTGGAAGTTTAAAAAATGGAGGATGTTGATTAATAATTAGCCTTTGCCACGATGATGTAAGACTTGGAGACAGTGAATGAGCGTTGAGCTGAATAGTCTCTCTCTTCTGAAGTGGAATGGCGGAGTGAAACAGAGATGTTTTGGAGCAAGTTTTGTATTTTTTGATGTTTTCTCTGCTACATAATTTTGCTAAATGTTTCTCAAGATGTTAATGACTAATGTTTTAATCCTGTGGGTCTATCCTGTTATTTCAAAAGCATGATTTATTTTCCAATGACTGTGAAATAAACGTTGGTCTTTTTTGTTTTTAGGTGTTTTTATATATTTTTGGTGTGTTTATTTGTAATTTTTTGTTTTGCTTTCCTTGTTTTGTGGACCAATAAAATTACTTTCAAATTTTGAAGTTTGTTTTGTGATATTTTTTTCCTGCTATGGATTTCAACCGCTGCAGCTGAACTAGTTTGGGCCTAAACCATCAAGTGTGATTTGTCTCTAAGCTCTTTCCTGGTGTGTATGCATGAAATGTTTAGTCACCAGAAAAGGAAGGACAAAGCGGTAAGTATTGTTTCCTAGAACTGATGTCCAGACTGACTTTTTAAAGCACATGTGCAAGATGTAGGAAAAGCTGCAAACATGGCCTGTTGGAGGGGGGGGGGGTGGTGTATTGGTGGACAGGCTTGAAGTGCTGATTTACAGCGCTGTGCTTGAAACTAGCACAAGACAATCCTATTCTAATTGTGGGTTGTTTGAGGGAAGCCAATTGAGTGTTAGAACCCCTGCTAGTGTTTTTAGGCTGGGCTTTGTGTCCCTTTTCCTAAAATTGGCTTCACTTCCTGTCACACAGCTGAACAGGAAGTGAGGTTAAAACCCTACCAATGGTCTTTTCTTTGGGACACAGGTCAATCTAACTAGTGTCACCATTAAGCAAATTGCACTGCAGTGTACACCCCAAATGATTAGTTATTTTGGGGTTTAGTAAAGGCAAAGCCGCTCTGCAGTAGAAGCGTAGGCAATGAAAATCAGAAGGGAAGCACTGATGGTTTTTACTTCCAATCCCGCCAAGTTTTGAGTTTTCTTCCTTGCTTGTCCACTTGTAGTGCAAAGTGGATTTGCCTTTAGTAAATGGACCCCAAAGTCCAAGATTCCTACTAATTTGGGGTGTACACAGCAAAATGCCATTTCCAAAATGGGAAACTATTTATATTGATCTGTGTGTCCCCAACAAAACATTACTCAGGTGTTTCCCTCACTTCCTGTTTGGCTGTGTGGCAGGAAGTGAATGAATTAAGTAGAAAGTGACAACATTTGTGAGGGGTCTTTACCCTATCAGGGGTGCAGGCATCCCCAAAACAAACAAGAAAATAGTTGATTTAACATTGGGTGGTGTTTGTGGGGGTCCCTAACACACATTCATACATATTAGCAATGCTGGATCCTGGCCTATTGGCATGGTTATATTTTCTTAAGCCTCTCAATAAAATGATCTGAAATTTGGGGTTAAACTGGAACAATAATCATCACTTTTATTTTTTGGATTTCTTTCATTTTGGATAGAGTTGGGGGGGGGGGGGTTAGAAGCTCTGTCAGTTTATTTTGTATTATCCCTGTCCGTTTGGGGAGATTGGCCTTCACTTCCTGCCCCATAGCCAAACAGGAAGTGATCGAAAAACTAGGCAAATTAAGGGTCTCCTGTGCCCCCCCCCCCCACAGAACTTGTGTGTGTCCCCTGAAAATTCCTGGGTGGGTCATAAAAAAACAGGGTGTGGCCTTGACAGGAAGGGTGGGTCATTTTTCTATTAGGGGGGTGCCAAAATTTGGTCAGGCCTAGGGCAGCACAAAACCTAAATATCCTACTGCATATTAGGGCTTATTTAGACAGGATCCAATTTACAGCATGTTTTTAGATTGTGGGAGGAAACCCGCACAGGGAGAACATGCAAACTCCAGGCAGATAGTGTCACGGGCGGGATTCGAACCAGCAACCCTTTTGCTGCTAGGTGAACATGCTACACACTACACTACTGTGCTGAACGAACATGATCGCAGCTGAAAGCATGAGATGTTTTTTTTTTTTTACCAATTCCATGCTTTCCAGCCTGGAGGACAGATGTGGGGTCTAATTGACCCCGCCTTTCTCTATAAAGAGGACCTGTCACACACTAGTCCTATTACAAGGGATGTTTACATTCCTTGTAATAGGAAGAAAAGTGAAAAATAATACAAAAAAAGGGACAAACAAGTGCAAAAATTAAAATATTAAGTTAAAAAATAAAATAAAAAAGGAATTTAAATGCTCCTGTCCCTAGTAGCTCGCACTCAGAAGCGAACACGCATGCAAGTCCCACCCACATATGTAAACATCCTTCAAACCCCACATGTGAGGTATCATAGCGTGCGTTAGAGCGAGAGCAATAATTTTAGCACTAGACCTCCTCTGTAACTCAAAAGTGGTAACCTGAGAAAAAAAGTCAAGCGTTGCCTATGGAGATTTTTAATAACGAAGTTTAGCGCCATTCCATGAGTGTGCGCAATATGAAAGCGTGACAAGTTAGGTATCTATTTACTCGGTGTAACATCATCTTTTACCTTATCCCTAAAAATTGGGCTAGCTTTACTGCTTTCTTATTTTGTCATTCATGAAACAGGTTTTTTTTTTGAAAGCCAAAAAAAAAAAAAAACGTTTGCAAATTTTTGGCACAAATACTGTTGGAAATGTGTCCGAAAAAATGGCCGCCACTTTATTCCCTAGGGTGTTTGTTAATAAAATATATATAATGGTTGGGGGTCCTGAGTAAGTTTCAAGGAAGAAAATATAATTGTTACATGAAGGAGAGAAGTGCCAGAATAGGCGCGGTATGGAAGTGGTTAAAGTGCAACAATAAAAGTGAAAAATTCCTTGAAATTTCGTACCATGGGGGGGGGGAGGCAATTAGGGCCGCCATCAGGAATTATGGGGCCCCTTACACAGCTTCAGGCATGGGCCCCCTGGAGCAGAGAATAGGGGGGGGTGCCGCCTGATATTAAGAAGGGGGGGGGCTGCCGCAATTTGATAAGCGGGGGGTTCCTTTACTAAAAAATACATATAGAAAAATATATATTAAAAAGGGTGGTAGCCATCCGGGGGCCCTGGGGACCACTGGGCCCTTTAATAAAAATAAACCTCTGGGTTCTTTAATGAAAAATAAATTACAATATCTATATATATATATCTATATATATAAAATAATAAAAAAGGGGGTTGCCTTGGGAGCTCTGGGCCCTTTAATAAAAAATAACTACCAAAAATCTAAAAAAAAAATAACATTGGGTGGGAGCTGCGGTGGCTCAACGTGAATGGCACTGCGCTGACAAGCTGTTCACCTCTGCAGCCAAGGGTTCGGATCCCGGTCTCGGCTACATGTGAATTGAGTTTGGTGGTGTCAGCCCGGCTCCCGATGGGTGTGCTATGCAAGGTACGCCTGTGCTTAGTACGCCCACCCCCCCCCCCAAAAAAAACACCACACTTGCACGCACTTTGGCCATGAGGTCTCCTAAAATAAAGGGAGGCGAAGGACCTACAGGGCTGGCTGGGTGGGCTACACTCCCTCATAGGGGGAGTCCCTCTGTCCCATCGGGCTCCTAAGTGTAGCAGGTGGGGTGAGTGCCCCCCTCACACCCACCATTGCCACCGGGGGCATGGAGAAGGATGGCGATTGCAAGTCCAGCTCCTCTCTCTCGACTTCACGCACAAAATACACTTTAAAAAAGAAATTAAAGTAAAAAGTAACAAACCTGGGGAAAATGTTTATAACATTTTTAGAAGCAAAAAGGTTGTCATCTGGGGCCCTCTGGGAGCTTTCATAATTATATTATATATATATATGTTAAAAAAATAACCAAAAAATATATAATTTTTTTTTTTTTGTTTGTTTTTTAAAGGTGGGGGGTTGTCATCTGGAGCCCTGGGGATCTCCGGGCCACTGGGGACCTCCAGACCCCTAAAACAAAACATTGGCCCTTTAATAACAAAAAATATGGGGGGTTGCCACCCGGGGCCCTGGGGGCCTCTGGGCCCCTGGGGACCTCCAGACTGCTAAAAAATATTAAATTCCAAAAATTGGCCCTTTAATAAAAAAATCTACAAAAATATATATAAAAAAGGGGGGTAGCCATCCGGGGCCCTGGGGACCTCTGTGCTCTTTATAAAATAAAAATAAAAAAGAGAGAAAATACATATATATATATTTTTTAAATATAACATTTATCGAAAAAAATTAAAAAAACAAGGGGGTTGCCTTCCAGGGCCCTGGGGACCTCTGGGCCCTTTCATAAAAAAAAAAAAAACAAATATATAAAAAAAATATATATATTTTTTTAAATATATATATTTTATTTAAAAAAAAGGGCTTGCCATCTGGGGCCCTTAGTGGCCTCCGGGCCCCTGGGGACCCCCGGGCGGTGTAATCCCTGTACCCCTCTAATGGCGGCCCTGCAGGTGTACTGCCTGTACCCCCCTGATGGCGGCCCTGGGTGTAATGTCAGCATGTGAAAAATGACATTCTGAAGGAAAAAAGCCATTTAAAACTGACTCGCGGCAATAAGGAATTGTCGGCTCCCGGCAATTGCAGGAGAATTCATTCATTAAAAACACCAATAAAAAAGCGTGGGGGTCCCCCCAAATTCAATAACCAGACCCTTTAGGTCTGGTATGGATATTAAGGGGAACCCCGCCATCAATTTAAAAAAAAAAATGACGTGGGGTTCCCCCCAAATATCCATAACCAGACCCTTCGGGTCTGGTGTGGAATTTAAGGGGAACTCCACCCCAAATTTTTAAAAAAATGGCGTGGAGTCCCCCCTAAAATCCACACCAGACCCCTTATCCGAGCACGTTGACCTGGCCGGCCGCAGAAAAGAGGGGGGGACAGAGCGCGGCCCCCCCCTCTCCTGAACCGCACCAGGCCACATGCCCTCAACATTGGGAGGGTGTTTTGGGGTGCCCCCCAAAACACCTTGTCCCCATGTTGATGAGGACAAGGGTCTCTTCCCCACAACCCTTGCCCGGTGGTTGTGGGGGTCTGCGGGCAGGAGGCTTATCGAAATCTGGAAGACCCCTTTAACAAAGGGGCCCCCCAGATCCCGGCCCCCCCCCTGTGTGAAATGGTAATGGGGTACCTTGTACCTCTACCATTTCACGAGTAAAAAAATGTAAAGGGTTAAAAACGACAAGAGCCGGTTTTTGACAAGTCCTTTATTATCTTCTTTCTTCTTTCCTTCGGGTTTCTTCTTCCTCCTTCTTCTTCTTCCTCTGCTTCTGTCTTGGGTCTTCTATTCCCGCATCTTGCCCGGCGTGTTCTTCCATCTTCTTCTCCTTCCGCTGTCCTTCTCGTCCGCATCTTCTTCTCCTTCTTCTTCTTCTTCGCCGGAGGCGCCGCTTCCAATTGAAATCCCCGCTGTCTGCCGGACCACGCCCCCCCCTCTGACGCCACGGGCAAGCTCTTAGGAGTGTGCTGCCAGTGCGTCAGAGGGGGGCGTGGTCACATGTCAGAGGGCGGGCAATTCAATTTGAAGCTTGTGCGCGGCTTTTTCTTTGCCAGAGTCGCCGCTTCCAATTGAATTGCCCGCTTTCTGGAACATGTGACCACGCCCCCCTCTGACGCACTGGCACCACACGGGGACTTTCCTAAGAGCTTGCCCGTGGCGTCAGAGGGGGGGCGTGGTCCGGCAGACAGCGGGGATTTCAATTGGAAGCGGCCGCTCCGGGGAAGAACAACAAGAAGAAGATGCGGACGAGAAGGACAGCGGAAGAAGATGGAAGAACACGCCGGGCAAGATGCGGGAATAGAAGACCCAAGACAGAAGCAGAGGAAGAAGAAGATGGAGGAAGAAGAAACCCGAAGGAAAGAAGAAAGAAGATAATAAAGCACTTGTCAAAAACCGGCTCTTGTCGTTTTTAACCCTTTACATTTTTTTTACTCGTGAAATGGTAGAGGTACAAGGTACCCCATTACCATTTCACACAGGGGGGGGGGCCGGGATCTGGGGGGCCCCTTTGTTAAAGGGGTCTTCCAGATTTCGATAAGCCTCCCACCCGCAGACCCCCACAACCACCGGGCAAGGGTTGTGGGGAAGAGACCCTTGTCCTCATCAACATGGGGACAAGGTGTTTTGGGGGGCACCCCAAAACACCCTCCCAATGTTGAGGGCATGTGGCCTGGTGCGGTTCAGGAGAGGGGGGGGGGCCGCGCTCTGTCCCCCCCTCTTTTCTGCGGCCGGCCAGGTCAACGTGCTCGGATAAGGGGTCTGGTGTGGATTTTAGGGGGGACTCCACGCCATTTTTTTTAAAATTTGGGGTGGAGTTCCCCTTAAATTCCACACCAGACCCGAAGGGTCTGGCTATGGATATTTGGGGGGAACCCCACGTAATTTTTTTTTTTAATTGACGGCGGGGTTCCCCTTAATATCCATACCAGACCTAAAGGGTCTGGTTATTGAATTTGGGGGGACCCCCACGCTTTATTTTTTCGTTTTTTTAATGAATGAATTCTCCTGCAATTTCCAGGAGCTGACAATTCATTATAGCCGCGAGTCAGTTTTAAATGGCTTTTTTTTTTTTTTTTTTTTTCAGAATGTCATTTTGTGCAAAGACATATTTCTAACCACAGGAAAAGTGCGCTTTATTCACCTGCTGACATTCCCCCCCCCCCCCATGGTACGAATTTTAAAATAATTATTCAAATGACGTGGGGGTCCCCCCAAATTCCATTACAGGCCCTTCAGGTCTGATATGGATATTAAGGGGAACCCCGCCGTCAATTAAAAAAAAAAAAGACGTGGGGTTCCCCCCAAATATCCATAACCAGACCCTTCGGGTCTGGTGTGGAATTTAAGGGGAACTCCACCCCAAATGTAAAAAAAAATGGCGTGGAGTCCCCCCTAAAATCCACACCAGACCCCTTATCCGAGCACGTTGACCTGGCCGGCCGCAGAAAAGAGGGGGGGACAGAGCGCGGCCCCCCCCCTCTCCTGAACCGCACCAGGCCACATGCCCTCAACATTGGGAGGGTGTTTTGGGGTGCCCCCCAAAACACCTTGTCCCCATGTTGATGAGGACAAGGGTCTCTTCCCCACAACCCTTGCCCGGTGGTTGTGGGGGTCTGCGGGCGGGAGGCTTATCGAAATCTGGAAGACCCCTTTAACAAAGGGGCCCCCCAGATCCCGCCCCCCCCCTGTGTGAAATGGTAATGGGGTACCTTGTACCTCTACCATTTCACGAGTAAAAAAAATGTAAAGGGTTAAAAACAACAAGAGCCGGTTTTTGACAAGTCCTTTATTATCTTCTTTCTTCTTTCCTTCGGGTTTCTTCTTCCTCCATCTTCTTCTTCCTCTGCTTCTGTCTTGGGTCTTCTATTCCCGCATCTTGCCCGGCGTGTTCTTCCATCTTCTTCCGCTGTCCTTCTTGTCCGCATCTTCTTCTCCTTCTTCTTCTTCGCCGGAGCGGCCGCTTCCAATTGAAATCTCCGCTGTCTGCCGGACCACGCCCCCCCTCTGACGCCACGGGCAAGCTCTTAGGAAAGTCCCCGTGTGGTGCCTGTGCGTCAGAGGGGGGCGTGGTCACATGTTCCAGAAAGCGGGCAATTCAATTGGAAGCGGCGACTCTGGCAAAGAAAAAGCCGCGCACGAGCTTCAAATTGAATTGCCCGCCCTCTCACTTGTGACCACGCCCCCCTCTGACGCACTTGCAGCACACTCCTAAGAGCTTGCCCGTGGCGTCAGAGGGGGGGCGTGGTCCGGCAGACAGCGGGGATTTCAATTGGAAGCGGCCGCTCCGGCGAAGAAGAACAAGAACAAGATACGGACGAGAAGGACAGCGGAAGGAGAAAAAGATGGAAGAACACGCCGGGCAAGATGCGGGAATAGAAGACCCAAGACAGAAGCAGAGGAAGAAGAAGAAGGAGGAAGAAGAAACCCGAAGGAAAGAAGAAAGAAGATAATAAAGGACTTGTCAAAAACCGGCTCTTGTCGTTTTTAACCCTTTACATTTTTTTTTCTCGTGAAATGGTTGAGGTACAAGGTACCCCATTACCATTTCACACAGGGGGGGGGCCGGGATCTGGGGGGCCCCTTTGTTAAAGGGGTCTTCCAGATTTCGATAAGCCTCCTGCCCGCAGACCCCCACAACCACCGGGCAAGGGTTGTGGGGAAGAGACCCTTGTCCTCATCAACATGGGGACAAGGTGTTTTGGGGGGCACCCCAAAACACCCTCCCAATGTTGAGGGCATGTGGCCTGGTGCGGTTCAGGAGAGGGGGGGGGCCGCGCTCTGTCCCCCCCTCTTTTCTGCGGCCGGCCAGGTCAACGTGCTCGGATAAGGGGTCTGGTGTGGATTTTAGGGGGGACTCCACGCCATGTTTTTTAAAATTTGGGGTGGAGTTCCCCTTAAATTCCACACCAGACCCGAAGGGTCTGGTTATGGATATTTGGGGGGAACCCCACGTCATTTTTTTTTAAAATTGACGGCGGGGTTCCCCTTAATATCCATACCAGACCTAAAGGGTCTGGTTATTGAATTTGGGGGGACCCCCACGCTTTTTTTTCCCTTTTTTTAATGAATGAATTCTCCTGCAATTGCCGGGAGCCGACAATTCATTATAGCCGCGAGTCAGTTTTAAATGGCTTTTTTACTTTGAAAAATGACATTTTGTGCAGAGACAGTTCTAACCACGGGAAACATGCGCTTTTTCACATGCTGACATTAGAGACCCCCATAGTACGAAATTTAAAGGAAAATTACACTTTTATTATTGCACTTTTAGCATTATTAAAATCACTGCTCCCGAAAAAACGGCCGTTTTAAAAAATAAAAAAAGCATTGGTACATGTCCCCTGGGACAGGACTGAGGTCCCCAAACACTTTTTAGGACAAAACTTGCAAATTAGCCTTTAAAATTCACAATTAAGATTTCCCCCCATAGACTTATACAGGGAGTTCGGCGGCGGCTTTACTTATCAATCACATCGCGCTGCTGCTGCCGCCGGTTCATGCGCCTAATTAGGGCTTCATCCAGCGCACCTATTAAGGCATGTACCGGCGCAGCGCAGAGTCATTAGTAAATCAGCCCCAATGTGTTTAGGGAAAAATGTCAGGATTTGAACAGTTGATTTTAATTAAATTACAACAGAATGTTTTCCAGATGCTTTTTTACATTTGCAATCAAAGTGAATGGTAATTCATGTTATCTTTCCTTATCCAAGATGGTGGTCTGGTATGAATTGTAAGGGGGATCCCAAGGTAAAGAAACAAACAAAAAAAAAAAAATTCCCCCCACATAATGGAATCCAAATGTTTAGGATTTGCCCTTTAAGCTCAGTGCACACTGGAACCGACGGGAGAACGCACAGGAATGCTGTGTGTTCCCATTCTCCATTTAAGGGATCAATCAGGGCGGAATATTTGCCTGAATTTAGCCCTGAGATGGAGCCAAAGATGCACAGCGTTTCTGTGCAGTGCACTCCGCAGCCACCCCGAGGATATGTGAACTGGCTCCATAGAGAGCCGGTCACATTCTCCTGCTATGTGAATTGGATGCAGGGAAAACAGCATCCGATTTCCATAGGTGTGAAAACAGCCTTATTAAAAGATCCTCTACCTGTTTAATAGCATTTGAAAAACTTAATTGTGCATTGTATCATTTCACCACAAACATGTACCCAAATAGCATGTTTGTTGTAGTACATCATTGAGGTTTGCCACCTCACGGGTGGGTTTAAAGCATCCTCCAAGATTAATATTTAAAGAATTTGTGCATTTTTAATGTTTCACTTTAAAACAGATCGCCACCTGCTTTTTTAAATTGGTGCATGTCCTTCCTGGCAATATATCATATATATTCATATATTCCTATGCCCTTTGTTTGATAATCTCTTGCCTATCAGGCCTCATGCACACTGGACGTTTTTGGGCATTTTTTTTTTAGCTCAACAATGCTGATAAACACAGACTAGCCACATTTTTAAGCTTTTTCCAGAGTTAGAGCTCCTCTCAAAACCCACTAGTTTTGGGTTTTTTTTGCAGCCAGAAAACGCCCCTGCCAAAAACTGCTAATAACAATCTATGTGTGCATGGACACATAGGATACATGCTGGGGAGTTTATTGGCTGCAGAAGAAAATGCCTGAAGCCAAAAACAGCAGCTATAACAATGTCCAATGTGCATGAGGCTTTAGCCTTGAAAACGAAGATAATTGTTTTTCAATATTCTCCTCCCATTGACTTTAAAATAGTCTGCATTAAGGTTTTCAATTTGTGGATTTTTTTGCAAGTCTGCTGAACCTGCTTGCAAATTGAACCCACGATTGACTCTCATTCTCACTACAAAGCAATTAGAGATCTTTTTTAAGATCTGATCATTAAATTAAGGCTCTATATAGATGGATCAAAATGTGGCTAGTTTAGTAGAGACAGACCAACATTTGATCTACATTTTGTCCTCCTTATTCAACAGATCTGTCAAAGGGACACACTGGACAAACTTTATTTTTGATAAGCAGCTGCAGAGCAGTGTATTCTGACAGCATCAATATATGCTTATTGCAATTTTTTTACCAAAAATATGTAGAAGAATACATATGGGCCTAAACCGAGACAAAAATAACTTTAAAAAAAAAAAAAATGGGGATATTTATTATAGCAAAATGTACAAAATATTGCTTTTTTTCAAAATTGTTGCTCTATTTTTGTTTTAAAATGCCAAAAAATAAAAACCGCAGAGGTGATCAAATACCACCAAAAGAAAGCTCTATTTGTGGGAAAAAAAGGATGTCAATTCTGTTTGGGAGCCACGTCGCACGGCCGCGCAATTGTCAGTTAAAACTATGCAAAAAGTGCTATGATCTTGGCCAGTCAAATGGTCCGAGGCTTACGTGGTTAAAACAAAGTTCACTTACAGTATCCATTTTGCCCATTTCCCTAACCTAGCCTAAAATGACTAACCCTTCCTTGCACAATGGCATATTTGCCTTGATTTAGTATTTGCATACTCAGTAGTGCCCTACAGTATTGGTTTGTGTCCCAAATCTGGAGATGGCAAAGACAGTAAAGGCTTGCATTGCTAGATCAATGTTGTCCATACAGAAGTTTTGTATTTGGTATGTAATTGATGTAAATACTCCTGCTACCTGTCTTGGAGTTATTGGATTCCTCATTGACACTAATGTCTCACCACATAATTCTGACAGGTAGTGCCAGCAACAGGAATAATTAGTGCTAGTTGGTTAAAGAGAAGAGAGTATCCAAAGTACTTGTTTGAATGCCACAAAATATTAGGAAAATATTTTGAAAGCATTGGTTCATTTTATTTTTTTACAGCGGCTGTTTGACAATGGTGGTAAAGAACCAGAAAACATTGCCTTTTTTCATATATATATTCTAATAAAATAAATAAAAATATATATATATTTTTTTAATATACAGTATCTTTAAAAATTAAAACGCAGCACAGACATTAAAAACTGAAACACAGTAGCCAAAACAATCAACTGTGTTCCTTTGCCATGTACTTCAGCACCAAAATATAATTTGGTATACACATTGAAACAATGTTACTAACAATGTAAGAATGTGTATTGTTCAGCCAAATGGGTAGATGTGACAAGGTTGTAATAAATAATATTAATGATAGGGATAAAAACAAATCCATATAGAGCATTGTAGAAGAGGGGGGTCACATGGTATTTCAGAATTCTTCCTCAACAGCATAATGAATAAAGGTCATTTAATCAAAGATTATTAAAATTCTATATAACACTTTCACTCCCCTGGCCATAGAGTTTAAGAGATCCGTGATGATATAACATGAACCCCATTAGCACACAGCAATTAAGGTCAATTTACATATTTTAATTAAGAGCCACCCCATATAAAACAATTACGGTAATAAGCATACTAACTGGATTTCATAACATTTGGACATTTCTTTTCCCACTAGATAGACAGGAATCCTTAATTTGCATTAATTAGCTCTGATCTGCATATGTTTGATAAGGCATACCCTTGCCACATAAGATTATTTATTCCTGAATCCTGAATCTGCCAAATGTCACTATTGCTGAGAATGGCAAGAAGGTTTCTTAACATGTGCTATAAATCTTTACCTTAATTTACATTTACAAAATATTTGATTGCAGTATAAGTGGGGTGTTACATTTCACTCGAAAATGTGGAGATCAGATAGTCAGGATACAAAGCTAAAAGTCCCTTTTCTCCAAACATGTATTATTTTATGTAAACAGAATATCACAATCCTTGAGCTGACAAGTTATAAAGTATAAGTTTTAAAGCGAATGCCAAAGACTCAAAAAAAAAATATTTTCTTTACAGTCAAAAAAATATTTTAACAGAAGTAACAGAGATTGCCAGGGCAGTCATTTTGACTACCTGCAACATTTAAAATGTTAACAGACGACCGAATGAATAAAGAAAAAAAGGAGATTACAGATGCTTCCAATAGCAATTTTGTTTTAAAGGAAAATCTGCAGATTTAAGTAAAACATACACAAACCAAACTGCATTCCGCCTAAAGTAGTTATTTAATGCACAACTGCAATGAAAAAATAATAGCCTATTAAAAAATAAAATAATAAAAAAAGGTTAATTTTGCTGCAATACTTACCTTCAGATCTGGAACTGTCCCCCACGGTAGTTATTTTTCACCACTAAATGTCCTAGATCTTTTTAGTTGATTGACAGCCAGTGACATTCAATGCATTCCTCTGAGCCCAGGCTATTAAAGATCCACCCCAGTCTGTGACTGGAAAGTAAAGGAGAAGCGGTGCAGTCATAGGCGTGCACACAGGGTATGCCAGGTGTGCCTGGGCACACCCTAATCACCTTGTGAAGTGAAGATTGCCCCTACTGCCCTGGCTCATTCCTGCCCCCCGGCCTCCTTCCTCTTCTCTCCCAAAGGCTGCTTCTGGCACACATGGGGGAAGTTTTAAATGAGTGGGGGAAGGTGCCAGTAAATATATCATTTACCGGGCCCTTCCCTTTGTGAATAAAGACAGTAAGTGATCGGTACCATATGTTTGAGCTTTGGAGTGCACACCCTAATGCAATAGGCTGTGCACACCTATGGGTGCAGTTATGAGCTCACCTCCTTTTCACCTTGCTTTTTTTCTACTGTCAGCATGCACCTTGTAAGCATTAACGTATTGGCTCCTTGTGCTGCTTATCCCTCTGCCACACTAAGAAAAGAGCCGGTTCACACAGGGGCAACACGACTTTGCAAGGCGACCTCAGCACGACTTGAGCGTGAATCACTTGAAGTCGCCTCCAGGACAAGAGACTTTGCCAATGGCCAATCAAAGCGTAATCAGCTCTGTGGGAGGGGTTTGCCGAGAAAACTATTTTTACTTCCTCGAAAGTTGCTTCAGTTAAGACAGGGCTTCCGACTTGGAGGTGACTTCCATTGAAATCAATGGGTACAAGTCGCCTAGAAGTCGGATTGAAGTAGTACAGGAACTTTTTCTGAAGTCGGAGCGACTTCAGTAGTGTACATTAAGACGGCTCCCATTCACTTCAATGTAAATTGACATGTCGGGCGACTTCGAGTCGGATCCCAAGTCAGCCCTGTATGAACCGCCTCTAACTGTACAGGGACTACAGGAGTCTGATACCAATATAAGTTCAGTTATTTACTATTTACACTGCTTCTCAGGCAGAAAACACTCACAGATGCCTCCCAACACCTCACTGAGCTTGATAAAAGATACTAGTAAAATTGCCATTACATGAAAATTACATTAAAGAAAACTAAAGACATTTTCAAGTAACAGTTTTAACCTTTTTTTTCAGGCCTTCACTTGACTACTGAGCATAGGTCAGAGGGAGGAACCATTGAACACCATAAGGGACCCAGGAGATCAACACTCCCAACAGGCTTTAGCCAGTAAATTCTGATAAGTGATACTTTGGCAGTGCAGGTAATAAGAAAGGTAATCATATATACATTTTTAACAGGTATTGCTATTTTTGATGGTGAAAAATAATGTCAGGGTTACTTTATAGCACTCAAAATCAAAAATGTTTATGTCTATATTCGCAAAATATTAACTTTTTCGATTTAAGATTTTTAATTTAAGGGATTTATGTGAATTTACTATTATTATAATTTTTAAGACAGGATTAGCTATTCATTTATCTTCCGATTTACCAATTCTGGTCATGTCACCAGTGAGAGACAAGATGATAAGACTCATGCAGATCTGTAAGTATTATATACAAATTGTATACTTGGCTCTCTTGTAATAATGAATTGCCACTGAAAAGCACACACATCAGAAAGTATGTAGGAGTGGAATACATCACAAGAGAATGATGGAACATTTCAGGTTGTCACAATTTAATTATTAGAAACACATATGAAAGGACAATACACATTGGACAATCATTCTGAACACCCACAGACTTGTCAGAGTAACTGAATAAACTGATTGAAAAGATACACCATCCACCAGTGTGATGAAGCACAATACACAAGGGATTTGCATGTAATAAAAAGAGAAAGCAGAATATGTTATTTGAACCACTTTTTTTTTTAAACAGTGTGGTCAACCCAGTACTTATTTTTCCCACTGTGTCAAACTGGTATACATATACAGTAGAGGAGGACATTAAAAAATAAACAAACTGAGTTTATTGCCCGGCCACAATTTATTTTTTTATTCATTACCTGAAATAAATGACATCATGATCATTCAGCATACATATTTAAAGTGTATGATGTATAGCAAAGTATGTAAAGTCAAAACTTATTTTTTTTTTTATTGGATAGAGGAGGGATATATTAGAACAGGCATTGAGTTTTTATTGCTCTATGCATCTTAGTAAAGTAGATTCCCTTTCTCTAGGACCATATTTTTAAAGCAGTGAATCTGTTATTCACCAAACTGCAGGATAACCTCCTAGATGCATATGTTTTAACCACTCCAATAGAGGGCACTTCCCCCCCTTCTTGCCCAAGCAAATTTTCAGCTTTCAGCGCTGTTGCTGTTAAAATGACAATTGCGCAGGCTTGCTACACTGCACCCAAACATAATTTTTTATCATTTTGTTCCCACAAATAGAGCTTTCTTTTGGTGGTATTTGATCACCTCTGCGGATTTTATTTTTTGCTCAACAAATAAAAAAAGACCAGAAATTTGGAAAAAAAAAATCTTTGTTTCTGTTATAACATTTTGTAAATAAGTGCGTTTTCTCCTTCGCTGATGAGCACTGATGAGACTGCACTGATGGGCACTGATAAGGTGGCACTGATGAGCAGGGATGAGGTGACACCAATGAGGTGGCACGGATGGGCACTGATGATGGGCACCGCTATGCGGCACAGAAGTATTGTATCGTTACTGATGGGCGTTAAAGTATTGCAGTGCCGTAACACAGACAATGTCCTGGTCAATGTCCTGTTCATGAAGTGGTTAAAAGGATGGATGACCATGGCCCTGGATTTTATTCAGATTTTGCCATGGGAAGATCTGTCTCCATGAAAGATTTGAATGGTGTCTTTTAGAGATGGTAATTGACACAAGGCTTCTTCCATGGCTAACCACCAAAGCCTTTTGTAAATTGAAACAATAACTGGAAGTCAACTGTGCAGGCAGCAGGACAGTGGATTTACCATATTGTCTATGAAAGCTTTCATTTAACCAAGTCATTGCATAGCTAGTAGGCGTTTGTCACATTTAATTAGACTGTGATGTTGAAGAGGTTTTGCTACATATCTCAGCCATGTCTTCAAAGCTGAATAAGATGCTTGGATAAGTAACAACATGGCTTTAACATTACAGAACAAGTCCAGCTGGATGCAGCTTTACTGATTGTAGAGAAGTAGTCAGTAATTGCATAGCTGACACAAATAAGGTTGGTGAGCAGAATGCCAACTTAAAAATAAGGAAAAGACAACTAAGAAGAGCTAGTAGGATACCCGAGACCTCCAGTAAGCCCACATAGATTGACCTCCAGCCAGGCAAAATTCAGAGTATGGACTTCACCATTCTATTCTGCTTGGAGGAGCCCTCTACAGTCTAATCCAATGGAAATTGTTTGAGTATATAAAGAGAAACAGAATGCAATTTTCCCTCATTGTAAAATCTTTAGGCAACATATGTCTGTTTTAATACTTCACCATTAAAGAACAATCTAAAATGTTATGATAAATAGAGCAAAACTCTTACATAAAATGCTTAAGCTGATGCAATATTTCCCTGTTTAAATGCTGAACATATGTTGGTAGTTTAAACAGGACTGCTTCAAGAAAGAAGATTATATCAAGCCTTGTGAGAACCATTTTGACCATGCACACATTATAGTATGACATTAAGAAAATCATTTTACATTGTTCAGATTAACTTGATATTAGGTGTAGTTATGAGAGAATTGGGGTTGAATTGTCTCTTTGCAGATTGTAAACGTTCTAATGGTAGAATAGTGTACTCAACTGTGTAAGTTCAATTCACCCTGTAAACTTCAAGTAGAACCATGGTTAATCTATCATTGGACAAGAATTTCCCTACTATTCTAGACTTTGGTTCTAGGTAATCTAATGCAAAATAAGCAATCTACCCCTTGTAGGTTCTCTACCTCCCTTAATGCCTTGTGTGACAATAGCATCTCATCTTGTTAGATTGATACCAAGTCTAGCCATTCAACTCTGGCAAGAGAAAGTCAGTATAAGATACAGTAGATGACCTATGTGTCAGAAAGCATGAATCTGAACCTGGGAAGAGCTGCTTATGCCATCATGAATGGATTAAAGACTACAGCACTTATATGAATAATTGCTCTGGTGCACTAAAATATTTGTTATGTACTATGGTGATTTAGCCAACAATAGCTGCTGTTTACATTGTGTCAAGGTATGCACACACTATGTATTTCGATTCAACCTTTGTGTAATTTCTGTGCATACCATTTGCTAAACGATTGACAATTTAAATCATTGGAAACATTGAAAATTGTACACTAATTTAGCCACGATAAGTATCCCAAAATGGATCTGGATTCATTACTTGTGCAGTCAACGTTCCTGACTAATGTGCTCAGATCATTCTCTTTCAATGTCACTTCACATCATTAGGCGTTAATCGACTGCCAACACTTTAGCGAGGTGGTGACCTTTGCACCTAAAAAGCTGGATTATGCATGACTAATATCTGGCTATCATACCTTACAGCAAATGTAGAAAATACCCAGATGCCACACTGATATTAATGATGTGTACATATCTGATACAAATATGTCAAAAATCACTCTCAATAAAAAGTGATAACTCTTGTGACAGATATCCAACAGGATACAACTAGAGCTGTCACTGGTTGTCTTCATGGCTCTGCTCTATACAAGATAAGTCACTGAGGGTGATTTACTAAAGGAAGAAAGACTGTTCACTTAGAAAATTAAGCATTCACTGAATTCATTAAATGAGATGAATATGATTTATTCAGTCAATCTTGTCCTAGCAAAAATTCAGATTTTTAAAAAGTTCCCTTGTACATGATTTAGTATTCAAGTAAACACAGGAAAATCATATTTACTATGATTTGCTTTGCAGCATACTTCAAAAATACACTTGTGTAGATTTTTCTGACCATCTAGGCCAGGACTGGGCAAACTACGGCCCAGCGGACCTTTTAATCCGGCCCGCGGAGCGCTAGTGACTGAGAGGGAGTCAGTCAGGGGCATGGCCGCAGAGTCCGGCTGCATACAGTGGCTTCTGGGAATTGTAGTCTAAACAAGCACACTGATTGGCCGACCAGGGTCATGTGGTTCCGCTGTGGCATTCTGGGACTCGAGTTCACGCGAGCGCCATTCGATTGGCTCGGCGGAGCTGGCGTGTGGATACGGGCAGGTCGGGGCTGGCTGGTCTGAGACTGTGGGTGATTGTATCATCCTACCATCTTGCTGCCGGAGTCGCGCGTCTCTTGCTAGTGCGCTGTGGGGTTTCTCTCAGCCCACTCCTCTCTGCTTTGTTTAGCTGTCTCATTGATTATGGCGACAGTGCAATTTCATCAGCCAGTTCTTCTGCACATGCACATTTAGCTGAGACATATTTTTTAGAATCTGTATTTGTTTTTTATCTGTCTGCCTGTCCCTCTGTCTGCCCACCCCCATCTGTCCACCTGTCCCTCTGTCTGCCCACCCACATGTGTCCACCTGTCCCTCTGTCTGCCCACCCCCATCTTCCCACCTGTCCCCCTGTCTGCCCACCCCCATCTGTCCACCTGTCTACCTGTCTGCCCACCCCCCTCTGTCCACCTGTGTGCCCACTCTCCTCTGTCCACCTGTCTGCCCACCCTCCTCTGTCCACCTGTCTGCCCGTCGCCCTCTGTCCACCTGTCTGCCCGTCCCCCTCTGTCCACCTGTCTGCCCGTCCCCCTCTGTCCACCTGTCTGCCCGTCCCCCTCTGTCAGCCCACCCCCCTCTGTCCGCCCGTCCCACTGTCAGCCCACCCCCCTCTGTCCGCCCGTCCCACTGTCAGCCCACCCCCTTCGGTCCACCTGTTTCTCTGTCAGCCTGCCCCCCTCTGTCCGCCACAGCAGGGGGTACTGTGCCAGCCACCCACCACCTGAGCCACAGCAGGGAGCCAGGCCATCCACCTGAGCCACAGCAGGGAGCCAGGCCATCCACCTGCAGCAGGGAGCCAGGCCATCCACCTGCAGCAGGGAGCCAGGCCATCCACCTGCAGCAGGGAGCCAGGCCATCCACCTGCAGCAGGGAGCCAGGCCATCCACCTGCAGCAGGGAGCCAGGCCATCCACCTGCAGCAGGGAGCCAGGCCATCCACCTGCAGCAGGGAGCCAGGCGCCAGCCACCCACTACCCTACAGCAGGGGTGCACCATGCCAGCCACCCACTGACCCACAGCAGGGAGCAAGCCACCCACACCAGGAAACCAGACAGCCACGGTAACCCACCCACAGCAGGGATTCAGCCAGCCACATACAGGAGCCACCCAGCCACGGTGACCATCGGCAGCAGGATGCCAGCCAGCCACCCACACCAGGGAGCCAGCCACAGCAGGGTGTCGGACAGCCACAGGAGGCAGCGTCAGAGGATGCGGGAGCCAGCTACAATACTCATAGTTAAGGTAAGAGGAGCATTACACAGTATCAATTTTATTTCTACTTTGTGAGAGGTTGGGGTAGGCCTAGGCCTCAACACTGTGGGTCCTGCTGGGAGCTGGCCATGGCCTGTAGATTCTGCTGGGAGTTGGTGATGGCCAGCAGGACCCACAGGTCCACGGTCAGCTCCCAGAAGAACTACAAGCCCTAGCATGGATTCAGTAAGGGCGGTCTAGCTGCGCAGCAACAAGATAACGGAGATTGGAGTTGAAATTGATTGATACTCTTTACTAGCTAACAAAAGTTATTAGGCAAAATCAAATGTTAGGTTTCAGTACTGTATTAAACACTGTACTTTTATATACATTTTTTTGTACCAATGTACCCTATTGCTATGTGTACAAAGTACAGTATTTAATACAGTACAGTAATTATATATATATATATATATATATATATATATATATATTAGTCCGGCCCCCCGGGTCCAATATATGAACCCATTGCGGCCCTCGACTCAAAAAGTTTGCCCACCTCTGATCTAGGCACACAGCCTAGGTGGCCTGGTAAGGGAGAGCAACAAGTGAGTGTCCCCTTTACTGAACTGGACTAGGCCTCACGGCCTTCAAGCCCCCCTTAC
Organism: Rana kukunoris; assembly: GCA_029574335.1. Lineage (NCBI taxonomy): Eukaryota > Metazoa > Chordata > Amphibia > Anura > Ranidae > Rana > Rana kukunoris. The sequence continues at coordinate 136,377,880 of CM056055.1, forward strand.
AAAACATATTGTCCCAATGTTGAGGGACAAGAGCCTCTTCCCCACATCCCCTATCTCCAAAAAAATCAAAAATGAGCTTGTGAGTGTGTGTGGCAAGTATACACTCTTCCATGAGGAATGAGTGCAAAGCGGTATTGTCATATAAACAACAGAACTGGGGATTCTGGGTGACATATTTGGGATTGGTCATTTAGTGACTAAATTGCAGAGGGGAAACATCATCGACCCAAACCTAAATCATATCCCTAATAATGAAATGTAAGTGAATCTTTAGGAAAGCACATGCTGAAAAAAAATAGTTTTCCTTAAAAACATATGCTACAAATGTAATTCTATTTAAATATAATTTAATTATCTTACCACAGTAAACTGAAAGCTGATTGGTTGACATACGGGGGTGGGCTGGGAAAGGGGCAGGGTGACAATTGCCCCCAGGCCACTATCACTTATATTTAAAACAGCCAGCGCCATGGTCGTTGCCCGCTGATGATTTTCTTTTTCTTCTTGTGGACTTGGAGGTTTATGTAGAAGTCCGCGGCCACACCCGTCTTGCCCTCCACTGACATTTACATAAATCTTGTCAGCTGGCACCAGGCGCGACACCGTCCATTTTAAATTACTTGTAGCTAACTGACTGAATGTGCTGTTGCGTTTTGGGAGTTATAGTCGGCAGCAGCCCTCAAGCTCCTGCTTTGTGGAGAACTAAGAGCAGTGCAGCCAGCCAGGAAATTACAACTCCTGGATCTTGGAGGCAGGCAGAGGACAGGAGCATCATCCCCTCCCAGGACTGAAGGAGTCTTTTCAAGGACCTGATGAGCAGATGGACTGAGGTGAGAGACCCTGACACCCCCAGCTGACCACCACACCCCATCTTTCCCTCCCCAATTTACCCTGCCCCAGTGCCCACCAAGTAACCTCAAAATATCCCTCAACACTGTGGGTCCTGCTAGGAGCTGGCCATGACCTATGGGTCCTGCTGGCCTGTAGGTCCTGCTGGGACCTACAGGCCAGCAGGACCAACAGTGGTATGCACTGGTGAGGCTGGGCTGATGGGCACTGAGCAGGCTGCATTGATAGGCACTGAACAGGCTGCATTGATGAGCACTGGTGTGGCGGCATTGATGGGCATTGATGAGGCTGCATTGATGGGCACTGTTGAGGCTGCTTTAATGGACACTGTTGAGGCTGCATTAATGGGCACTGGCGAGGCGGTATTGATGGGCACTGATCAGGCTGCATTGAGGGAAACTGGTCTGGCTGCATTGATGGGCACTGGTGAGGCTGAGCTGATGAGCACTTGTGAGGCTGCATTGATGCATTATTTTTTTTTAAACCTCCTTTGTTGTTATTAACATTAAACTTTGTTACCACATTGTATTATATTTGTCTTGCTTCATAACATCAATATCCGTTATAAAACCAGGTGGGCATGAATGGTGAGCTAATTCGGTGGTTCAATAGGGCCACTTGACTGGACTTGCCCCCCAGGCATAAGGCTGCCAGCCCTCCCCTGTTGACATAGGTTACTGTACTTTGCAGCAAGAGAGAAGTGTTGACCGTTTGCTATGGGTGAGGTCGCGTACACACGACCGAGAAACTCGTCGGGCGAAAAGTGTACACACGACCGGATTTCTCGGCAGAATACGTCTCCCGTCGAGGTTCTCGCTGGATTCTGCCGAAAAACTTGGTCGTGTGTGGGGGGCCTTACTGTTGTCTGCATATCATTGCACTGCTTTAATAATAATACTAATAATAATAATAATAAAAAAGCTTGCATCCATTTTGTTCTGGACTTTTACTGAGGTCATAAGTTGTATCAAACAGCAATCAAGTTTTACTAAACTGCTAAAATAAAGCATCTGACAGGAACAAAATGTGTTATTTTCCTGCAACGCAAATGTAAGTTTCTAAACAGAATGCACATACACCACTTTTTGCTCTAATGTTTGTTCAGTCCTAAAATTAATATCTATTTTAGGAGTTGGTCAGCCTAAATGCTCTATCGATTTAGGAACATTTGCTCTCATATTAAAGGATCACTATAAATTCTGTAAAGATAACCAATTCACCATTCCCGTTGTCCATGTTCTATCCAATCATTTCTCCATTACAGCAACTTAATATATATTGATCACGGATCATAAAACCACTTAGATCTAAGCAGCATTGGTTGTTAAAAAAGAAAAAAAAACTACTGTGTGCCATGATTTATTTTGCTAATTTCCTATTTAGGCTCATTAGGCCTCTGTGAACATTGGGTTATGATAGATTAACCATGGTCCTGCATATAATCAGTCTATTATGGCCATTTGTGATTGATGGCAAATAAGATCATACAGTGACACACTGAATTTCTGTTTTATGTTTAAAATGTCATGTTATGTGCATTTTAATAAGTATGAATTGAGGGAAATAAAAAAATAGCACTAGAACTAAAAGACTGTATGTGCTTAAATCGAAAAAGCTTACAAATATATCATGTAAAGTGCTGAAGGTGTCTGACTACATTTTAATGCAAATAATTATTTATTAACCCTCTGCACACTGCTCATAGTTGTCAAATAATTTGGAACACCTTTTATAAAAATGTGGTGCATGCAGCTCACAGTCCCCTGACAATATATGGGTGTGGTCAATAAAGTGGGCATCATTTCATGGTGTTTGACTTGTATTGTGGCACCTTTTTCTTTTGCATGTTCTAGACAAAACAGGAAATGGGGTTCACTGAAGAGAAAATTTAAATAATGTAAGCTCCATCAATACCAGTGGATGCATTAATAACCTCCAGCATTGGAGTCTGTGGGTGTAGTAATAATTCCCAGCATTGGTGGGCATTTTTTCACCACTCACCTCTGTACCCCAGCTTGCCCCCGCAGTATCTGTTCACAGCTCTGCACAACTTGTCCATTGTGCCCCACTAGGCAAAGCTTGCCTCTGCATTCTCACCCCTTACCCGCCACTTTTGCCTCTGCACAACTCATCAACTGCTCGTCTTTGCACCTCTATTTCACAGCTCACCCCTCCCACTCTAAGTACAGCTCCTCTCTGCACCGGTTGTTTATAGCTCCCCTCATCCACTACTTGCATCTACACCCATCCTCCACAGCTCACCCCTGCACTATTCCGCTGGATAGCTGAATAGCTGGCCCCACTTCCTTTATACACCACTCATCTCTTCACCCCTCATTCACAGCTTACTTGCACCCCTACTTAACAGCTCAGGTGCATCCCTTATTCACACCTCAACTGAATCTCTTGTCCACAGCTCACTTGTGCTCACTAAACCCCTTGTTTGCAGCTAACCTACACACCAGAACCCCTTGTCCACTGCTCATTTGCACCCTCTCTTACCCATCTGTAAAGTTCACCTGCACCCCTGAACCCCTTGTCCACAGCTTACCTGCATCCCTGAACTCCTTGTCTACTGCTCACCTGAACACAGCTAACCTGCACCTCTTCTATACATCCCACCCTGCACTTCCTCTCCAGCTCTTCCACAGCATCTACTTCAGCACCCAGACAAGACCTAGGTAGTCCATTCCAAAGAGGACACATTTGTTGCACATGTCATGGTTGCTAGCGACAATGGCACACAACTATCAGTGGTCATCTCTGACATATCTTCCCCAGCACTCTGCTGAATCAGTAGAGCCCCTTGCACAGACGTTTTATCTCTTAGACACCAACACAGAGGAAAATATATCACCATTTCAGACTTATTAGTACACACCAAACCACTATGTTTAGCTTTAACTCTTGCCTCTCTGCTACAAAGGGCACTGCATGGAGTCAAGTACTCAATTTTGCTGCAGGTTCTGCTTTAAACTGTGCTTTGCTACTTCACAGCATATTCATTTGTAGAAAGTCTCTTAAAGTAGATTTTCTCACTGGGCTTACTTCCATTTCACAGAGAACAGTTCCATGACCAGTATCTCTCACATTTGTAACAGTAATGGTCTTACCATTCCATTCGACAGGCACTGAAAGCTTCAATTAAGGGCCTGTCCCTTCTTTGCTGTGCTCTCACAATACCCACACATGGACTCAGGGCAACATTTGCAACCTTGGACTCGCCAACATCCTTTGCGGTCAAAACAGTTTCATGTTGCCATGGGTAACAGCAGACCCACACACATGGTCATACTCCTTGCAGGACGCTGGATACTGTGCCCTCTTCTCTGGGCTGACCACCTCACACAAGCAGCCATAACATAAACCCTCCAGTTTCTTGTGCTCTCACCCCCTGCAGACTTAACAAAAATGTCTCTATGGCTGCCAGGGGAAACAACAGCTACTTTTGCACAAACGTCTTCACACATCTCCTCTGTAGCTTTTGGGAGACCACATTCTCCCAACAGAACTTTTCCAGTGCTCTCTATTGCTTATTGGTACCTGTCGTAGTCATCTTGGTCATGTCCCATCAAGAGGTACACCCCTTGGTACTCCTCCATCAGAAAAGGCTTCACCAATTCAGCCCTCTGAAGGAAACAATCATTGTAAACTCATCCAAAAAGTCCTCAACATGTTCAGAAGACAGCATAGGCCACATGAAATAAGCAGCACAGATTTCCTTTGTTGACATGGACCACCACTCCCATCTGCTCACTCTTTGCACTGAGTGATACCTCGCTTTCTTTTTTCCCTTGCTTCAGTGTGGCCAAATTCCTCCTGCGCCAATCTGGGGATTGTTTTGTTGATAACAACCCCTCCGGCCACAGAGGTCTGTCCCTCATTTGATCATAACGTGCTTCCTTTTTTGCATTTTGACAGCACCATCTCTGCAGTCAGGCCCATCAATCTTTAACACAGTTCTTTTTAACAAAAACATTGCCATACTGTCTCTTTAAACAATGCACATTTCTTTGTAGACTTCATTGTAACCACATCATCTGCTGCATACTCTAAAACACAGTTTCCTGCTACTCACCATTTTTGGTCTGCAAGGATCTGGAACTCTGCCATTTATTCCCACAGCTATCCTCCCACCAAATGTGAGATTGAGGTTATTAAAATTAATTGGTAGGTGCATTTACAATGAGTTGTGCCAGTCCAAACTGTATTTAAGGGCATGACAGCCCACTTTTATTTAAAATCAAGTCAAAGTTCAAACAGATAAGTCTTCCCACACAGGGGGCGCTCACCTTCACTGCAAAAACATAATGTTTAGCATCCTGGCTCTCTTGTGGCAGCTTTGCTGCTTCAAGTACCTCTGCAAGGTCTTCCTGACTATAAAACACCTTTTGGTCTTCCTGACAATCAAACATATCCCGTGTTTATAAGTAGACACAGTATTTTAGCTCTGCGTCTTTCCTAACAGATCCCTAGATGCGCTTGTCCCTCCTGGACTCTCTCTCTCAGGCTTTGGCCTTTGTCTGTCCAAACTGGGCAGCATGGTGCACCAGCACCTCATGGCTCCCTTCACACACTAACCTCCTCGAGGTGGTGGGGGCCCAGAGCGCTTATTCTGGCTCCAATATGAAGCTTGCACACACCAGAGCCATTAGTGTTCCTGCTTCTCCCAAAATCTGGCATAAGCCACCATTTTACAGAGAAGCACAGGGTCACCCTGCTAAATATAAATATATATATATATATTGTGACAGGAAGTCAGGTAAATCTGTGTGTGTGTTGTCACAGACGGGAGATATATTTCTGCCTTGTTTAGACAATACATCAATTACTATTAGGCGTCGGCTGCAAAGATGGCCAGAGAGGTTTGGGGCGTTAAAAGGTTTCAGCTGTTCAGAATTAGGCAATTAAAGCCCATATAAAGACAGCCTAAGGATGACAACTGATTGCTGCATCCTGAGGCTTTGGGGAGTTAAGGAGCAGTCACAAACCGTACTGAAGAGGTGAGGTGCTGATGGATATTTCTGTGTGAGAAATATCAAAGAGACTTTTTGTTTTCTGCTGTAGGACCAGCAGTGTCTGCCCAGCAGTAGGCTGTGCCAGACTCCATAGGTAGGTTCCTGTGTTGGGAAGGTAGACGCCCCAAGTGGCAAGGGTTTATTTTATGTTTTGTTTTGTCTATGCTGTTTTGATGCTTGCACGTGTATCCAGCAATATGGAAAAATAAATCATATCATTTGTTTTCAATCATCTTCAACTGCCTTTTTGTACAGTTCAGCGTGTAGTGAACCCATCCAGGGGGTCTCACACACCCGCTACCGAGCTAATCCCTCACTATATATATATATATATATATATATATATATATATACACATACACACACTATAATGTCAAATGTATTGGTACACCTGCCTGTACTTGCACAGGAACTTTAATGGCATCCCAGTCCTAGTCTGTAGGGTTCAACCTCTTAAAATATCATGTTCCTATCATGTAAAACAATTAGACAAAGATAAATAATTTCAGAACTTTTTCTACCTTTAATGTGACCTATAAACTGTGCACCTGAATTTAAAAACAAACTATATATATATGATTGTGTGCACACTTATGCAACACATTATTTTGTGGGGACGTAGCTGTGTTTAGAATTAAACAATTACATTCAAACTCATGTTAAATAGAAGTCAGTACACACCTGCCATCATTTTAAGTGCCTCTGATTAACCCCAAATAAAGTTCAGTTGTTCTACTAGGTATTTCCTGACATTTTCTTAGTCACACAGCAAAAGGTCCGCAGAAAGCTTCCAAAGAATCTCATTGTTAAAAGGTATCCGTCAGGAGAATGGTACAAAATAATTTCGAAGGCATTAGATATGCCATGGAACGTTGTGAAGACAGTCATCATCAAGTGGAGAAAATATGGCATAACAGTGACATTACCAAGAACTGGACTTCCCTTCAAAACAGATGAAAAGACAAGAAGAAAACTGGTCAGAGAGGCACCCAATATGCCCACAGCAACATTAAAGGAGCTGTAGGAATATCTGGCAAGTACTGGCTGTGTGGTACATGTGACAACAATGTCCGTATTCTTCATATGTCTGGGCATACGAAAAAAAACATCCAAGTCCAGCTAAATTTAGCAAAAACACACCTGAAGTCTTCCAAAAACATGTGGGAAAATGTAATATGTCTGATGAAACCAAGTTTGAATAGTTTGGCCATAATTCTAAAATATATATTTGGTGCAAAAACAACACTGCACATCACCAACAGAACACTATGCCCACATTGAAGCATGGTGGTGGCAGCATCATGCTTTGGTTTTTTGGGGGGCTGTTTTTCTTCAACTGGAACAGGGGCTTTAGTCACAGTAGAGGGAATTCTCATCAGTTGCAAATACCAGTCAATATTGGCACAAAACCTGAACATGAAGAGGAACTTTATCTTTCAGCATGACAACGACCCAAAGCATACATCCAAATCAACAAAGGAATGGCTTCACCAGAAGATGATTAAAGTTTTGGAACAGTCCAGCCAGAGCCCAGACCTGAATATGATTGAAAATCTGTGGTTTGATCGGAAGAGAGCTTTGCACAGGAGATGCCCTCACAATCTGACAGATTTGGAGTGTTTTTGCAAAGAAGAGTGGGCAAATATTGCCAAGTCCAGATGTGCCATGCTGATAGACCCATACCCAAAAAGACTGAGTGCTGTAATAAAATCAAAAGGCGCTTCAACAAATTATTAGTTTAAGGGTGTATACACTCATGCAGCCATATTATTTTAGGTTTTTATTTTTTACTTCCCTTCACATAAAATATGTCAGTTTGTTGTTCAACTGAGTTGTACTGTTTATATATCACATTAGGTTGTAAAACGTTCTGAAATTACTTATCTTTGTCTCATTTCTATACATCACAGAAACCTGTAATTTTATTAGGGGTGTGTAGACTTTTTATATCCACTATATAACCTCTTCAATACCTCTAGTCATCCACTAGGTTTAGGAGTGTGTCTATGGGAATGTTTGACCATTCTTCCATAAGCGCATTTGTGAGGTTGGGCACTGATGTTCAACGAGAAGGCCTGGCTCAGAGTCTCTGCTCCAATTCATCCCAAAGATGTTCTATTGGGTTGAGGTCAGGACTCTGTGCAGGCCAGTTAAGTTCCTCCACCCTAAACTCGCTCATCCATTTCTTTATGGACCTTGCTTTGTGCATTGGTGCACAGTCATGTTGGAAGAAGAGGGGGCCGTCCCCAAACTGTTCCCACAAAGTTGGGATCATGACATTGTCCAAAATGTCATAGTATGCTAATGCCTTAGGAGTTCCCTTCACTGTAATAGGCCCAACCCCTGAAAAAAAACCACACCATAATCCCCCCTCTACCAAATGATTTAGACCAGTGCACAAAGCATTGTCCATAAAGACATGGATGAGTAAGTTTGGGGTGGAGGAACTTAACTAGCCTGCACAGAATCCTGACCTCAACCTGATAGAACACATTTGGGGTGAGTTAACGTGGAGGCTGAGGCATTTATGTCCACATCAGTGCCTGACCTCAGAAATGTGCTTCTGGTAGACTGGTCAAACATTCCCATATACACACTCCTAAACCTTGTGGACAGCCTTCCCAGAAGAGTTGAAGCCGTTATAGCTGCAAAGGGTGGGTCAACGCATTATTGAACCCTATGAACTAAAGACTGGGATGCCATTAAAGTTCATGTGCGTGTAAAGGCAGGTGCCCCAATACTTTTGGTAACATAGTAATTTAGTATGTGTGTGTATATATATATTTCATATTGGATGGCTTACTGCAGTGTTAAATTGACAACTGTTACAATATTGGGTCAAGAAAGAGTGTAACACCGCTCACAATGTGGATAAAGATTTCCTTGTGGGCGTTGGCCCCAAGCTCACCACCGTCAATAGTAATTGAAGAAAACGAAGATTGGTCGCACACCATGGAAGGAAGAACTTCTGTAGAATAGTTACTTTATTGTCAAGGTGCCACAGGACGTAGACAGGACATTACAGAAACATTGGTACCTTGACAATAAAGTAACTATTCTACAGAATTTCTTTCTTCCATGGTGTGCGACCAATCTTCTTTTTCATCTGTTACAATATTGGGCTTTATTTATCTGATTGTTTTATTATGCCCTAAGGGGACTTTTTCATGTATATCCTCTGTATTCTGTGTTCTCGCTGTGTTCTCGCAAACATTCGGTAAAATAAAATAAAATAAAGAATTGTAAAAGTTTCTTTTTTTGGTCAGTAACTGCTCTTTGCAAAATGCCAAATACTTGCTTAGCAAAGCATATTTTGATAGTCCCAATATGGGGTAACATTCATTCAACAGTTTCTTTATATTTATTTCTTCTGTTTGTTTGAAGTTAATTTGATAGCTCATTCACAGCTATGCATTTTAGCAAACATTAACACATCTGTAGAGGTTTTACACTGTCTTTAATGGGCCAATTTTACATATGCACATGCATTGGTCCAAAAACATTCAATTTCTTGTCCATTGGTAGGATAGGAATTACAAAGTATGTAAATACATCATGGCATATTCTAAAAAAACATAAAACAAGCTCATAGTTGTGAATACAGTCTCAATGTATTTTAACCACTTCAGCCCTGGAAGATTTTCCCATTTAATGACCAGGCCATTTTTTGTGATACGGCACTGCGTCGCTTTAACTGACAATTGAGCGGACGTGCAACGCTGTATCCAAACAAAATTGACATCAATTTTTTCCTACAAATAGAGTTTTCTTGGTGGTATTTGATAATCTCTGTGGTTTCTATTTCTTGCGCTATAAACAAAAAGAGAGCAAACTTTTTGAAAAAAAAATATATATTTTTTTTTTAACTTTTTGCTATAATAAATATCCCCCCCCCCCAAATGTAAAAAAACAAAACAAATTTCTTCACCAGTTTAGGCCACTATGTAGTCTGCTACATATTTTTGGTAAAAACAACAACAACTTTGTTTTACTAGTAATGGCGGTGATCAGCGATTTTAAGCAGGACTGTGACATTATGGCAGACTATTCGGACACTTTTGACACTATTTTGGGACCAGTGACATTTATTCAGCGATCGGTGTTATTAAAATGCACTGATTACTGTATAAATGACACTGGCCGGGAAGGTGTTAACAGTAGGGGCGATCAAAGGGTTAAATGTGTTCCATGGTAGGTGTTTATAACTGGGGGGGTAGGTGTTTATAACTGGGGGGGGGTATGGGACTGACTGGGAGTACAAATAAATCGCTGTTCCTGATCACAAGGAACAGACAATCACTCTGTACTTCCCTATCAGAAAGGGGATCTGTTTGTTTACATTCACAGATCCCCATTCTGGCTCTCTGTGGAGTGATCGTGGATGGCCGGCAGCCATCGCGGCCTCCTGCCACAGGCATCATCTTCCCGGTGCACAGCAGGCGCGTGCATGCCCGCTATATCTCTTACAGGACCTGACATACCGGTACGGCATTTTGTGGAAAGGAGCCGACCTGACGCAGTATAATAATGGTGGCTGGTTGGAAAGCGGTTAAACTATGCAAGTACTGATAAAATATTATTTTGGATTACTTTATTTTCTATTTTGCAAATCTAACTCTTTTATAGCAAATTCAGATAACATATTAAAAAGCAACATATGATACTTATACCATTTACTCTGTTCCAGAATGACCAGTGTTATCAGTGCTAATATTGTACACTGGCTAGACTTGCGTACCCAAATGAAACCTCTTTTGGCTACTAATAAATTTTACATAAGTCTTGTAAATAAACACACTGTAGGCACATTCCCATGATTATGAATCTTCGCTCAGTAATTCAAGCTATTTCAATTGAGTATTTTAGCATGTAGATTTTTATAAATGTAATACCCTCTGGTGCCACAAGCAATGAAAGGTGCTAAAGACACCAGCAGCCAATTTCAATTTAGTTTATTTATTTATTTTGGTTTTGTGTTCAGTAAATTAGGAGAGAAGCAACAGCCAGATACTGAGAAACAACAAGACACTACGAGTAAAATGAAAGAAACAGATAATCATTTCAAGGTGAAAAAGAAAAACTAGACAGTCCAATTAACCAGGAAAGTGTCCACTGAGTTTCCCATTAGCGGCTATGCAAACACAAACTTTAAAGTGAATCTGAACTGTTGCAACACATTTATAAATCAATGAAAGGACAACAATGTCAGGATTCTAATCACAAAGTAAAAGCGGACTACATAAAAATATAATAAAAAAATACATAATTGGGTGAGATGTCTGCAGGCAACGTTATTTAGCTTAGGAAGTTTTAAGGATTAAACCTGTAAATGAATTTTTAATATTTCTATTTGCACCTTTAAATATGATTTAAAGAGACCCTGTTGCCAAGCTATTCTTTTTAAAAAGAACATTCCCATAAGATTGTGTTTGCAGTTACCATATTTTATGTATGCTATTTACCTTTATAAGCCCTTCTAAAAGTTATCAGATTTCTGTTGGATGCTGCCATTTTGGATTTGTCAGCAGCAACAGCAGACTAAGGCCTCGTACACACGACCGAGAATCTCATCGTAAAAGAAACATTGTTTTCCATAAGATTGTGTTTGCAGTTGCCATATTTTATGTATGCTATTTACCTTTATAAGCCCTTCCAAAAGTTATCAGATTTCTGTTGGATGCTGCCATTTTGGATTTGTCAGCAGCAACAGCAGACTAAGGCCTCGTACACACGACCGAGAATCTCGTCGTAAAAGAAACATTGTTTTCCTCGACGAGTTTCTTGTCAGGCTTGTCAAGAATCTTGTCAAGCTTTCTTTGTGTACACACTGTCAAGACAAAATCTCGTCGTTCTCAAACGCAGTGACGTACGGCACTATAAAGGGGAATCCACTGACACAACCCTTGGGGCTTCTTTTGCTAATCCCATGTTACTGCGTGTTAGTAAAAGTTTGGTGAGAGACGATTCACGCTTTTCAGTCTGTTACAGCGTGACGAATGTGCTATCTCTATTACGAACGCTACTATTACCGAAGGCGCGCTCCCGTCTCATACTTTATTCTGAGCATGCGTGGGTTTCTAAGCATACACACGAATGTGTTTCTCATTGTACATCAGCCCGACGACAAACGCGACAAAGAATTTGAGACTCCTGGCGAGAAAAAAGAGAACATGTTCTCTTTTTTTCTCGTCGAGATCCACGACAGTTTTCTCGACGAAAAACATACACACGACCATTTTTCTCGGCAAAAAAGCTCTGCCAGCATTTTTCTTGATGGATTTTGCCATCGTGTGTACGAGGCCTCAGAGTAGTAACTGAAGTGACAAATATTACCCTTTTCTCCTACTGTGTGAAAGGAGGGACAGGAGAGATGGGCAATAAGAGACAGTAATTAGCCACTCCCAGAGGAGGAGAGGGCTATTAAAGGAAAGGAAGGAGGGGGATGTCCTAGGGAAGTGACTGTTCCTGAAATGGACACTTTTTTAGCAGGTTCACATGCACATTGCAAATACAATTTATATATATATATATATATATATATATATATATATATATATATAACTCCTACTGTACTGCCACAGATGGACATTGTAAATGTCAGTTCAATACAAAAAGACATTTGGAACAATCCTTACTTGGTTCACGGGCGCTCCAATATGTATCCATTATTCAATGGCCTAGTACTGGTTTGACTTCAGTAAAGCAAATTTCATTTGCTGTCATAGATTACTGCACTTAGCAATTAGCATTTTGTTCCTTAAAACCATTTATTGTGTGATGTCAGTGAAAACCTTCATATACTAAGTCTTTCAGTAAATGTATGAACTATTCCAGATTGTAAATGTATTACTTAATTCCATCTTAAAGCCACACTTTGGTCAAGCAGCTAAATAAATAGCTAAAATACATATTTGAGAGCCATTTCATCTGTCAAAAGGATATGGAATTATGTCCATGCAGAACTAAAAATGAACACAGCTCCATCACACAACACAGTCATACAAAGGAAGGGATTTAATGTTTCTCTGTTGCAATGTCACTTTCACTTACAGGCCCCCCGCCTATGCTACTTCTCTGTCCCCCTTAAATGTAAATACATGTAATTTTAGCATTACCTTATAAGCAAAACATTTGTACATGCAATATATATACACACACATACTATAATATATATATATATATATATATATATATATATATATATATATATATATATACACACACACACACACAGTGCCTTGCAGAAGTATTCACCCCCTTTGACATTTTGTGTTTTGTTGCCTCACAACCTGACTCTAACATGGATTGTTTGAGGATTTGCATAATTTACAGAACTATTCACCCCCCTAAAGTCAATACTTTGTAGAACCACCTTTTGCAGCTATCACACTCCAAGTCCCTTTGGATAAGTCTCTATAAGCTTGCCACATCTTACCACTGGAATTTTTTACCAATCCTCCTTGCAAAACTGCTCCAGCCTCTTTAAGTTGGATGGTTTGCGCTTTTGAACAGCAATCTAAGTCTGACCACAATCTTTCTATTGAATTGAGGTCTGGGCTTTGACTAGGTCATTCCAACACATTTACATGTTTCTCCTTAAACCACTCAAGTGTTGCTTTAGCAGTATGTTTGGGTTCATTGTCCTGCTGGAAGTTGAACCTCTATCCTAGCCTCAAATCACACACAGAGTGGTACAGGTTTTGCTCAAGAACATCCCTGTATTTAGCACCATCCATCTTTCCCTCAACTCTGACCAGTTTCCCAGTCCCGACTGCTGAAATACATGGTGTTCTTTGGGTGATGTGACATGTTGGGTTTGCGCCAGACATAGTGTTTTCTTTGATGGCCAAAAGTTAAATGTTGTCTCGTCAGACAAGAGCATCTTCCTCCATACATTTTGGGAGTCTCCCACATGCCTTTTAGCAAACTCAAAATCTGCCATTTTGCTGTTTTTTTGCTGAAAGTAATGTCTTTCTTCTGGCTACTCTGCAGTAAAGCCCAACTCTATGGAGCGTATGGCTTATTGTCATCCTATGTACAGATACTCCAGTCTCTGCTGTGAAACTCTGCCGCTCCTCCAGGGTTACCTTAGGTCTCCGTGCTGCCTTATGTGATTTCTGAAGGTAATTGGTTGCACCAGAGCTTTTTGTGGGCTTCATAACAAAGGGGTGAATACATACGCACATGCCAATTATAATTTTTTTATTTCTGAAAAATAGTTTTATATATATTTTTCTAATTTTACCTCACCAACTTAAACTCTTGTGTTCTGATCCATCACATATAATTCAGATTAAAAAAAAAAAAACATTTAACTAAAGGCTGTATTGTAGCAAAATAGGTAAAACGCCAATTTTTTTTTTTTTACCTGCATTACGGTGAAAAAAACATTTACCTTTACAACCCCTTTAAAGTAATGTACTTACAGTAAACTTTACTAGAATAAAGCAACAAGTTGTTTACTTTTCCCGGTATTGCTTTATTCTTTGCATTTACGTGGTTTACTGTGGTTGGTACCAGACACAGCTACTATACCTGCAGGTTTTTTTTTGAATGAAGTGGTTGTACATATACAGCAGATGACAAGTGCATGTGACCTCATAAGTTTAAGGAGTCCAATTGTTTTAGGTAAGCCAATGGTATGTGCTTTGTTTTAGTGATGGTACACTGAAGTCCGAGCAAATAGTTTGCAGTTGATCTGCACAAGTTTATCACAGCACAATTTTGTTGGATTTTTTTTGTGTAACATGTATGTTTTATGCTTATTATTTATTGTACCAGCACTTTGGAATGTACATATATTAATTATTCTTCATATCTTTTACACTATAGCATTGTAGCATCGTATTGTGGTACACACTTATATGACGGGTGTTCTTTTCTTTCCCCAGTGACAGCCTGCCAAAATAGCTAGAATCTGTGAAAGCAGCTCTGTATTATACATTACTGTCCCTATACTGTACAGTACCCTCCTAGCCCCCCGTACTGTGTCCACTTACCCTCCCCCTGTACTGTACCCTCCTGCCCCCTGTGTGCTTTCATATCTTTATTATCTATATATAATACACTCTTCAAATGTGCTTTAAAATGCATGGTTTTCCCTTTTATGATCAAGAAAATAATGACGTTTGTTGTTGGGCAGGTATAAAAATGCTATGGGGCTGGTATGAATATTTTTCCAGTGCTGGTTTTTATTCCCAGTCCGGCCCTGTCTATGTCCGACCAACTATTATCCGTTTGCCAAGAAAAACAATAACGCATCAGGTCCAGTATCTGCTGCTCGGTAGTATAATTGTGCATTAAGAAGGCCTAAGCCACCAAAGTGTTTTAGTTTATATAATTGCGCTAAAGCAATTCTTGTTTTTTTACCCGCCCAGATATATTTCCTCAAACTATTTGTTAGTTGGGAGAAGAATTTTTATAGGGATGGGCAACGTTCTGAAGTGGTATAACAGTTTGGGCAATATTTGCATTTGGAATGCAGCTATTCTCCCCATCCAGGCTAGATGCAGTTTACCGATTTGGTTCAATTCTTCTTCGAGTTTTTCTAATAATGGGGGATATTTGCAACAATATGTTTTAGTGGAAGAGGAGGACAACTGCACCCATTGATAAGTAATTTAGGGAGAATCCCAATTGCAGGGGAATATTTTTTTTTAGTTTGGCTTTGTTCTTTGAAAGTACATGAAGAGCAAAGCATTTATTTATGTTGACTTTATAAAAGGAGACCAGTCCAAATTTGTGTAGTATTGTTTGTATTTCTATGATGGAAGTTTCTGGGTAAGTCACAGTCAGAATGATATCGTCAGCAAAAAGTCCTATTTTGTGTTTTTTGGAACCTATCTTGATACCTTCTATAAGTTTATTGGATCTGATAATTTCTGCTAGAGGTTCTCTGATGAGTGAGAATATGATTGGAGAGAGGGGGCAGCCTTGGCGTGTGTCATTAGATAGTGTGAGGGGGGCAGACAGTAAGCTAGATGTATAGACTCGAGCTGTAGGATGCAAATAAAGGGACATGATTGCCAAGTGAATCCGGCCCGATATTCTGAACTTGTGTAAGGTCTTTGATAGGTAGCCCCAATGTACCCTATCAAAGGCCTTTTACATGCCCAAAGCTAGGAAAGGACTCAAACTACCTTTTTAGGCCACGTACACACGATCAGTCCATCTGATGAGAACGGTCTGAAGGACCGTTTTCATCGGTTAACCGATGAAGCTGATTGATAGTCTGATGTTCCTACACACCATCAGTTAAAAAACCGATTGTGTCAGAACGCGTTGGCGTAAAACACAAAGACGTGCTGAAAAAAGTTCAATGCTTCCAAGCATGCGTAGACTTGATTCTGAGCATGCACGGCTTTTTAACCGATGCTTTTGCATACTAACGATCGGTTTTGACCTATCAGTTAGGCGTCCATCGGTTAAATTTAAAGCAAGTTCTCTTTTTTTTGACCGAAGGATAACTGATTGATGGGCCACACACACGATCGGTTTGGACCGATGAAAACGGACCTTCAGTCCGTTTTCATCAGTTTTGACTGATCATGTGTACGTGGCCTTATATCTCTGTCCAAGGTAAATCTGAAGAGCTCATAAAAGGTAAGCATACAGTACATAAGCACAAACTTTTTTTATTATGGGAAGGTTAGATGATCATAGTAAAAGTATCGGACCATATTATATTTGCACATGATTAATGATTAGCTATATTCAGATCTAAAAGTTGCAAATAATAGACTTCTTGTCCTATAGCGAGAAGAAAATTAAGTCTGGCTAAAACATTCACAGGAAGATTTGTATTGAATAGATGTAAGCCTTTCTCTAATTGGCTGAGGTAGAGAGGCGAGCAGATGACATCACAATTTCTACCTCAGCCAATCAGAGGAAGCCTTACATCTTTTCATGAAATACAAAGCTTCCTGTGAAGCTGAGAGGTGCTTAGCCTGACTTGATTTAGTTCCAGGAATAGGACTGGAAGTCCCTGTACTGCTGTGGGCTACATGTAGCTGAGGCAACATACAGTTTATAAAGTGCTGACAGTGAAAGCATGTATCAGTAATGTAAATAGCTTATTTGGGCCAGTTTGGCCCAAACAAATTATTTAAAATGAAATGAAACCTGGAGTTAGGCTTAATGGTATTTACACAACTTGCATTAAACATTTATTAACTACTATAGCACTGCATTAATTTGTGTATTTTATACCTGAATATACACTGTAGTTGTTCTTTAATTACATACATTGATCTGCTCTATGAGCAAATATTATATGGTCAGATGCCTTTCTACGATAGTCTGAATTGCCCATAGTAAAGAATATGTTGTGCCAATGTATGCTTACACTATATGAGCCCTAAAGATTCACCTTGGGCAGAAATATATAAAGGTTGTTTAAATTTTCAGCCAACAGTCTTATGTTCCTCTGCAAGTAACGGTGCCAGTAACATCTGCAGTGCTTTTATCATGTGCTTGTAGAACACAATAGCTTTTTCAAGCTACAGTATCACATAAGGAGTGCTAAATATTGCTTAAGGCATGCTAAGACATGCTAAAATGACATGCCATCACATTGGTCAGCCATGTTAGAATCTCGGTTTCTCTTATGACCGGTTTCATTTTTTTTAAGTCTATAGGAACAAAAGCATTACAGCAGATACTAGGCACATCATACAAGCCTTATGTTAAAGTCACAAGTTAGCAAGTCTGCTAAAGGGCCACATGCGGCCCCAATGCCACTAGAACAACATGATCAGTCTGCCCATTTAATACGGTTGAAAAATAATAGAAACAAATTGAACACACACTGAACACTTCTAATTGTTAAAGTTTAATGCTGAGTTCAAAAGAAAATCTTCAAGAGATATGAACTGATGAAATATTTAGAGTCCAGCAGGATGAAATGAAATCCTCCCCATATCCAGTGTAATTCCTACACAGCTAAGAGTCAAAATCAGTGTTATGAACATATCGCTTACAGCAGACCTTTCATCTGCTCAACTTGAAAAATGAAAGCAGCACTATACTTGCAGTTCTGAAAAAACTGCAATAACACACACGTGTATATAACTTACATTTTTTATAATTAAAATACGTTTCTAGCACTTGAATGGCCTAGCCAAATAATGCTATGGTTTCCAAAAGGTGAAAAGTTTGCCAAACTGCCTTAGTTACATGAAAGTACGCATTGAATGAACATCGACTGTCACGTACAATAGTAGTTTTAGAGAGACACTTTCCTTTTGTCCTTGATGGCATTTTTTTTTACAATGGGCCCTCTCCATGACCCGCTGTCAGCCTTAGCTGTTAACCACTTAAGGACCGCCTACTGCACATTTACGTCGGCAGAATGGCACGGCTGGGCACATCAACGTATATATACGTTGATGCTAGTACCCAGCCGTGGGCCACGGGCGCGCGCCCGTGGCGCGCTCCCATGGCGCGCTCCCGTGACCCGGTCTGAAGCTCCGGGACCGGGTCCGCGGGACTCGCAGACCCGATCGCCACGGGAGTGCGGCGATCGGTCCCCGGAGCTGAAGAACGGGGAGAGCCGTGTGTAAACACGGCTTCCCCATGCTTCACTGTGGCCGCAGCATCGATCACGTCATCCCTGTTATAGGGGGACGTGATCGATGACGTCACACCTACAGCCACACCCCCCTACAGTTGTAAGCACACACAGGGAACACTCAATTCCTACAGCGCCCCCTTGTGGTTAACTCCCAAACTGCAACTGTCATTTTCACAGTAAACAATGCAATTTAAATGCATTTTTTGCTGTGAAAATGACAATTGTCCCAAAAATGTGTCAAAATTGTCCGAAGTGTCCGCCATAATGTCGCAGTCATGAAAAAAATCGCTAATTGCTGTTATTAGCAGTAAAAAAAAAAATTAATAAAAATGGAATAAAACTATCCCTTATTTTGTAAACGCTATAAATTTTGCGAAAACCAACAGATAAACGCTTATTGCGATTTTTTTTTACCAAAAATAGGTAGAAGAATACGTATCGGCCTAAACTGAGGAAAAAAAATAAATTATATATATTTTTGGAGATATTTATTTTAGCAAAAAGTAAAAAATATTGAATTTTTTTCAAAATTGTGGCTCTATTTTTGTTTATAGCGCAAAAAATAAAAACCGCAGAGGTGATCAAATACCACCAAAATAAATCTCTATTTGTGGGGAAAAAAGGACGCCAATTTTGTTTGGGAGCCACGTCGCAGGACCGCGCAATTGTCAGTTAAAACGATGCAGTGCCGAATCGCAAAAAGGGGCAAGGTCCTTTAGCAGCATTTTGGTCCGGGTCTTAAGTGGTTAATATACACTATATTAAAAATATTAAAGGGAGTGAACATCCACTTATATATAGGTAAATGTAGTGAGTGATGTGAAAATCAACAATTAATGTCCATTTTCAGGCTTAGCGTATGTTTGGCTAATAATTGTTGATTTTCACATCACTCACTACATCTACCTATATATAGGTGGATGTTCACTCCCCTTAATATTTTTGATTATTGATCATTGTTCATACATTGATTATTATTCACTTATTAAGAGGTTGTTTCTATTTTTTTCACCATACAATGTGTTGCTATCACTTGACCAGTCACATGGTATTTTAACCACTTAAGACCCGGACCTTTAGGCAACTAAAGGACCTGGCCAGTTTTTGCGATTCGGCACCGCATCACTTTAACAGACAATTGCGCGGTCATGCGACGTCGCTCCCAAACATAATTGGTGTCCTTTTTTCCCCACAAATAGAGCTTTCTTTTGGTGGTATTTGATCACCCCTGCGTTTTTTATTTTTTGCGCTATAAACAAAAATAGAGGGACAATTTTGAAAAAAAAATTATATTTTGAAATTTTTGCTATAATAAATATCCCTCAAAAATATATATATAAAAAATTGTTTTCCTCAGTTTATGCCGATACGTATTCTTCTACCTATTTTTGGTAAAAAAAAAATGCAAAAAGGGTTTATCGGTTGGTTTGCGCCAGATTTATAACGTTTACAAAATAGGGGATAGTTTTATTGCGTTTTTATTAATTATTTTTTTTACTACTAATGGCGGAGATCAGTGTTTTTTTTTTTTGTGACTGCGACATTATGGCGGACACTTCGGACAATTTTGATTTTTTTTTTGGGACCATTGTTATTTTCACAGCAAAAAATGCATTTAAAATGCATTGTTTACTGTGAAAATGACAATTGCAGTTTGTGAGTTAACCACAAGGGGGCGCTGAAGGGGTTATGTATGACCTCATCTGTGTTTCTAACTGTAGAGGGGTGTGGCTGTAGGTGTGATGTCATCGACTGTATTTCCCTATAAAAGGGATCACACGATCGATGACGGCGCCATAGTGAAGAACAGGGAAGCTGTGTTTACACACAGCTCTCCCCGTTCTTCAGCTCCGGGGACTGATCGTGGGACTCCAGCGGCAATCGGGTCCGCGGGTCCCACAGTCACGGTTACGGAGCTTCGGACCGGGTCGTAGGCATGTGCCCACGACCCACGGTTGGGCACTTAAAGAGGATGTACCTGTACGTGCATGTGCCCAGCTGTGCCATTTTGCCGATGTAAATGTGCAGGAGGCGGTCCTTAAGTGGTTAAGGGCGTCACCACCCATTTATATGTTACGTTTTGAAACCCACTTAGCTGTGAGTTTAACCCTTGGCGCTGCACTTTATTCACATGTTTTTTATACATTATATCCTTTTGTTGTATCGGCTGCCTTCCCTTCCCTTTGGGATATTTAGGATAAGCGCAATATAGTTACTATACATATTTTTTTACACTATATATTACCAAAAGTATTGGGACACCTGCCTTTGCATGCACATGAACTTTAATGGCATCCCAGTCTTAGACAGTAGGGTTTAATACTGAGTTGGCCCACCCTTTGCAGCTATAACAGGTTCAATTCTTCTGGAAATGCTGTTTATAAAGTTTAGAAGTGTGTCTATGGGAATGTTTGACCTATCTTCCATAGGTACATTCGTCAAATCAGGCACTGATGTGGACGACAAAGGCCTGGCTTGCAGGCTCCGCACCAATTCCTCCCAAAGGTGTTCTGTTGGCTTGAGGTCAGGACTCTGTGCAGACCAGTCAAGTTCCTGCCCCCCAAACGCGCTCATTTACAGTATGTCTTTATGAACCTTGCCTTGTGCACTGGTACGCAGTCATGCTGGAACACTAAGGGGAAGCAAATCTGTACAGCCACTGTGGCACAAATCGATTACCCCCCCCCCCCAGGGCAATTACGCACCTGCCATGTTTCCCTGACTCCAGGCTCTCATAGGCAGACCCGGGATAAGTATGGCAGTTTCCATCGAGTAGCAGGGAGGGAGATTAGTGATTCTCAATTTGCTGATCTCTCTTTCCTACTAAAAACACACAAGTGATAGGTTTCTGGTTTTCTGCTGTCATTTGCCCTAGCTGCTGCAGCCAGGGAATAAACTAGTGGAGAAGGATCTGCATTCCATTATCTCCAAAAAAAAAGGCAGCTTAAACATCAGGGGTCTTGAAGACCATCATTAAAGAGAACCTATTACACAAAAAAAGCACAACATAGGGGTCTTTTTGTTCCCTATCAGATGAAAAAGAAAGTTTAGTGAAAAAAGTGTAAAATAAAGTTATACCCATGTTATACCTAGCAGAATCGCATCACGTTTGGGGTGCATTTTAAAGTGATTGGCGTGTTTTGCAGTGATTGGCTGCAATTCTGCCCATGATTCCAAATTGCAAAGTGTGAATAGAGCCTTAAAGCTTTGTGAACTAAGCCTAATGAGGTTTTACTGTTGCTGATTTACTGACATCCTGATGCATGCGAGAGACAGCAAGGAGTCTAGAGTTGGCATGGATACCAACTGTCCCTCATCTGAAGGGATTGACCCCATTTAGAACCAAATTCATCTGTTTCTCAATTCTACTCAAATGTCTCTCTTTTAGCTTAATTTGAAGATGTAAATGTACTGTTTATCTGCAAGCCATTTGTATTGCACTAAACTTTCTACCAAATTTTATAGTGACAAAAGCCCTGATGGGTGACTATTCTTGCACTTTAAATACTAAAAATGGAATGCAAATATTCTGCACTAAAAGGTGTCTATCTTTCCCGTCTCAGCAGCTTGGGGGAACGCAGCCTGTGTATATAAAAATGTTGAAACTGCTTTGCCTGTTTAAAATACAGATGTAATGAGCAATGATCATTGTATGCATTTCAAGATTATGTTTTGGCCAATGTGCATCTTTCACAACATGTAAAAAATAAACATAAAAAATGTAATATATTATACAGTAGCAGTCAAGGATGCAATAAACTGGAAAGTAAGTAGTTAACTAATTTTGGCACCCGAGTTGATGGCTGCTTTAAACAAATGATACCAATCTTCTATCGGTTACACAGCTCCAGAGTGCTATTTTTCCACAGTCAGGAGTCCCTGTATTATACTGTTCTGAGAATTTGAGGTGGCATGACAGAATCCAATTACAATGATTACAGAGAGTTTTAACAAAACAAGGATATGTAGGAAATGTTTGGATGCCCTTATTTTTTCCTTTATTTTGTTGAGAGATGGTCTATTTCTAAATTGACATCTTCCTGGATAAAACAGAGCCAAAACACTTCATGAAAGAAAAACGTTTCTCACTGTGCATAGAATTTATTGCCTCTTTTTATCCCATGTTTCAGAATTGGAATCATATATCAGCTATGTATTAGGCAAATATGTTCTCAGACTCCATAGAAAGCTACTGTATTCACATTTAAAAAAAACATGGGGTAAAAAAAATACTGGTTCCGTGGCTGTTATGCCACGTACACACGATTATTTTTCGGTATGAAAAAAACATCGTTTTTTAAAAACGTCATTTAAAATGATTGTGTGTGGGCTTCACATCATTTTTCAGGTTCTGAAAAACGAAAAAAAAAAAAATTTGAACATGCTGCATTTTTTTAACGTCATTTTAAACTATGTCGTTTTTCATGTTGTAAAAAATTATCATGTGTGGTCTAAAATGATGTTTTAAACCCGCGCATGCTCAGAAGCAATTTATGAGACATGAGTGCTCGTTCTGGTAAAACTACCGTTCATAATGGAGTAAGCACATTCATCACGCTGTAACCAACAGAAAAGCACAAATTGTCTTTTACTAACAAGGAATCAGCTAAAGCAGCCCAAAGGCGAATAGAACTTCCCCTTTAGAGTGCTGTCGTACGTGTTGTACGTCAGCGCGCTTTGTTCATATTTTTTTTTTTTAAACGATGGTGTGCGGGCAACGTCGTTTTTAATGATGAAGTTGGAAAAACTTAGTTTTTTGGACATGCTGAAAAACAACGTTTTTTTTTCATGCTGAAAAATGATCGTGTGTACGCGGCATTAGGGTAGTACATTGACTCCAATGCTGACAAAATGGCTGTCATGGTAGTGCATTGAACTGACTTTTGCATCCATTGTTTACCACTGTGTGTAATTTAATTTTGTACAATCAATTATACTTTTTTAGTACTTTTTGTGGCAATGAACTGTTATGACACACAGTCTATTACCCTTATTAAAGCCATTATGTAATTTTGAATTAAAAAAAAATCCCATTTCATTTGCCTTTGCAGCCACTACAATTTTTTAAAACTGCAAAAAATGTAAAATGTTGTGTGTAGTGGATGAAAAACATCCCTAGTAATCAAATGTCCTGCTCAAGTGATTGGTGTGCTGCCTTTCTATGAGTTCTATACAGAACTGGATGTCAAAACCTTTTTTTGCTAAGAAGCCATCAACCCAGTTTCCTAATTTTCTTAAAGTTCTTACAGATTCTCATAGTAGTGTAGCATCCTCTTGTGTGTGCTGATAGAAGTGAAAGTAGAAAAAAACATTTTCTGACACAGGGATAAACCCGAGTCACTGAATCTGGGTCTGGCTATGGCTGGATGACTCATCCTGTCAGCTCTCTGGTGCCTCCCCCTGGTATCTGGAAAATTGGAGAACATTCTGGAACTAGCGGGTGGAGGTGAGGGGGAGCGATATTGAAAATGTATGGGCTCTCAGCCAATCCCCAGGAGTGGGCCTGGCAAGTAAACGGGATAACCCCTAAATTGATATGGTCCATGCTAGCAGGGGAGTTCAGTAGAAGATGGGGAAGCAGTGCTGAGAAGAGGCTGTTGGTGGCCCCTGAGGGACTCGGGTTTACCTCAAGCTGGAGCTTCAGGGCCTGGCCTGGTAGCATCCAACCACAGGAGGCAGTTGGAAGGATTCAAACCGTAGAGGCAGCAGAGAGAGCAAGGAGAGACAGTGAGGAGATCAGCATGGTGCAGAGACAGACAAGGGAGACACTGTCATTTGTAGTAGATCTCTCTTTAAGATAGAGCTGTGCCAAGTCTTTATTCAACCTTGCCCTGAGGAATCTCCATGTGTATGTGTGTCAGTCAGGCAGGACTGGGATGGAGAGACAGTCAGGACAAAAGGAAGGAAAACAGCCAGGTGCAGCTGGTGGCATGCAGGTGGGCTAGCATTCTGCAAGCAAGTGGAACTGGGATCAGTGGCCACAGGAAGACAGAAGGAAGTGTGTTTTGCTGTTCACTCCATTGGTGCTACTTTGTCAAAGGGGCTGAGAGTTCCTGTCTGTAATGGGCCTTCTGCTGAAATAGCTAAAACGGTTAGTTCCCTTAGGAGTGTATCAGCAGGAGCTGTACATAAAGGAACCTAGAGTGTGCAGGAGGTCATGAGAGGAGGAATTTCTGAATTTCTATTTGTTGTCTCACTGAGCATCCCATATTTACCTACCCCATCTAAGTTAACATCCCCTAATAAAAACAAGACAAGAACTGTTTGCTGTGTTGAATGAATAAAGGAAATGTGACTGTCTCTGCAGCAGTAGAGAACCTTAAACTCAGCGACTCCAGTAACACTACAGGTAGTACATATTTCCTGTATTATTACTGTTGTTGTTTTATATCTCTTGTGCTACTGGGTTACTGCATATACATTTTTTATAAATATTCCCCACCTAGTCAGGTGTGTCAGAGTGTGTGATGCTACTTGCAGAGTTGTGGGCACACTAACAGTGGACACAAACGTCCAGTAACTCCTACAGGGGTAAGCACTACAAAAACAAATACTGAGAATGTTTGTGGAATCACAGTAAATGTACTAGAAATGATATCTGACTCGCCCTCTGTTTGCCCACAGAGAGGCAACGTGTGTATGCAAGTCAGGCTGGAGAGGAATCACATTGTGAAAGAGGAAAAATGATGGTGTGTACACGGCATGAGAAGGCCTTCCTATACTTGAAGCAGACTTTTGCCAGTGCTCCTGCACTACAAGATCTAGATGTTATTTTCAGGTGAATTTGTGCTTCTGGTTGTGGTCCTGAGTAAGGATGGGCTCAGGCATATTCACAACCCCACATTCCCGAGCCTGCCAGGAAGCTGACACTGCGCAGCACTAATCACAGGCAGTGAGATATTTCCCAATCTCTGCAGCCGTGGTTCGGGAAATGTCTCTCTGCCTATGATTAGTGCCGCACAGTGCTGGCTTCCTGGCGGGCTCAGGCATCTTATGCCGTGTACACACGACCATTTTTTAATGGTCTAGAAAAAAATACTTTTTTTTAACCCGATTATTGTTAAAGTGGCCTTTCCTACACACGATTGTGAAAAAATGCTCTAGCAGAGCGCGGTGACGTACAACACGTACAACGGCATTATAAAGGGGCAGTTCCATTCGGATGACACCACCCTTGGGGCTGCTTTTGCTGATTTCATGTTAGTAAAAGACGATTTGTGCTTTTCAGTCTGTTACAGCGTGATGATTGTACTATCTCCATTACAAACGCTAGTTTTACCAGAACGAGCGATCCCGTCTCATAACTTGCTTCTGTGCATTCACGTTTTTTTCACTTCGTTAAAGCCCACACACGACCATTTTTTACAACGTTAAAAACGACATGAAAATTTAGAGCATGTTCTAAATTTTTAATGGCCATTTTTTACACCGTGAAAAATGCTCTGGAGCCCACACATGGTCGTTTTTAATGACATAAAAAAAAAAAATTCTTTTTTTACATCCCGAAAAATGGTCATGTGTACGCGGCATGAGTGCTGAGCCTGGTGGATCAATCAGGGAAGAAAAATCTTGTCCTCTGAGTGATCCAAAAGCTACTTCTCAGGGAAACAGTCTATGCTGCCATTCAAACGGAGTGTCTTGCAAATTAAATGAGTGCTGCAGAAGCTGCAACACCACCTGTATGCCTGGAGCTTCACAGTGATTTACTGACCACAATCAACTCAGCTGGTTAAACTGGGTTTCAACACAATGCATGGGGTATAGATTGTCTCAGCAAGCAGAACCAGCAAAAATAAATTGCGTTGGAAAGGACCATGCATTCCATTTGGTGCAAACTTCTAAAGTTTTTGGCCAAAATTTGCTAACAAAAATGGTCAGATTTAAATGTCATGTCTTTGTTAAAATAACCATGCATTAGCATATACATAGTTATACTGGTCTAAGCTGTACCCGTGTAAACATACCTGTCATCAGAATTTTGTTTTTCTAAAGTGACAGGTTTTCTTTTAAATGCAAAATAACTGGCCTTTACTTTACTGGTGTCCAATCAATTAAAACGGACACCTTGTTGCTATGAGTTATAGCATGCACATCATCACTGAATCCTGGGCTGAACCTAGGCTTTACTTTAATAATCCTTCAACAGCAGCACAACAATTATATTCACTATCAGTCTGTTTAGAAAAAAAAAAATCTTGCAAGTACAAATTTCAGTTATTTTTTTTTGTCACCTGTTACTATGGCAACTGCAGTTTATTGAATGGTTAATTAAACATATGTATAAACATTTGCCTGGCATTTCCAACTTTGTTTTATCTGTTCTAATTTACATCTTGTAATTTCTGCAACTGTTTTAATGAGCACAGTGTGTAGTGGTTTGTGTCTTGTTCTCTGCACTCACTATCGTCGTAAATGTTCCATTTAGATGTTGCTTTCTATCCATTGAAACATGCGACTGTCAGTATAAAACAATAGATACACTCAGCTGGTGAGGTTTTCATGAGAACATGTGTCATCTCCTGGCTGCATGTAGTATGGTTCAGAAAATAAATCTAGATAGATCACATGGGGGACAGAGGCTGCAGATATTCTATATATTGTTAACATTTAATCCCAATGCTTTAATGTCATTGTCAGTCTGCTATGTAACATCTTCATGTCTTCTCAGTTTCCCCCTACTTCCTCTCCTTTAGCCTGTCACAAGGAGGGAGCAGAGGAGATACTGAGAAAATGTGTCCTTAAACACATTATAGTATTCAACCTAACCATTTTTTGTTGTTCAAATACTTTATACAATCCTTAATCTACAGTATACCTACATACAGGCAAATATTTTCAGCAAAGGTGACAACAAGGGGTGATTGTTCAGTTGGAGTGACAACTTTTTTGTTTAAACAAAACAAAAAGGATAAAATCACTTCAACAGGAGCGGTGACAGTGGGGGTACATGCTGGTGCTTGAGCCTCAGCAAATTTGTAGTACCCTCATCAAAAAATGGCAGAGTGCCCCTGCCGCCAGAGAGAAGCGCTGTGAATCAGGCCCCTTTGCGTGTTTGTTTCCTTGCTAGCAGTGTGGTAAGAAAGTTCTAGTGGGGAGAAAGGAGGAGCTGTCCCGCAACTTCAGAATAGATTGTACTGTAATTGGACCAAGTGCCAAAGGCACCTAGCGGGAACAGCGACACTAATACAGCGATCAAAAAAATGATCGCTTAGTGATGCTGGCAATAGGGAGTGAAAGGGTTAACTAGGGCGGTGACCAAGGGGTTAAATCTTTATTAGAGGGGGGTACGGGGGCTACCCAGGACCTAACACTAACTGACTGTCACACTGCCTGTCACACTGACACTAAATACAGTAATCATACATGTATGATTACTGCATTCAGTGACACTGTGACAGGGGGGAGGGGGAGGCGATCGGGGGGGGGGGGGTAAATGTGCGTATATGTAGTGTGTGTCAGTGTAGTGTTAGTGCAGACTTACTTGTGTTGTGATCTCTCCTCAGCGGTGGTTGAAAAAAACGCCGAGGGAGAGATCGGTGCCATTGTGCCGACGTAAATGTACATGCGGCGGTCCTTAAGTGGTTAAATTGCCTTTAGTATCACTTTAATGTGCTAGAATATATTTTTGGATACATAGGATATTTTGAAATATAAAATACATTTTGTAACTTTTATCAATTATGGGGTTTATTTACTAAAGCTGAAGAGTTAAATATCTGGTGCAGCTGTGCATAGTAGGCAATCAGCTTCTAACCTCAGCTTGCTCAATTAAGTGTAGCGGTGTGTTGCTACGAGTTTCTAACATCCACGCACACCCTTCTGCCAGACATCCATATGTCACACTTGTAGACAATTAATTCTTTTGCTTTGTTTTGTTTTATTTGGGGGGAAATAATTAAACTTGGTTGGGGGAAGGGATATGGTATGCCCATAGAACAAATTGGTATTTTCCATGTTAGAGCGGATCCAGCTTTACACGGACAAATGGTTTACTCATTAGCAGTTTATACGTTACACTTCTCAGATGGGATAAAATGGCGGACCCTAATCCTGACAGCCTTTTAACCTCAGAACTTTCCCACCTCTGCACTCTCCCTGCAGATCTTAACCTCAGGACACTTCTCCTCCTGCACATCACTTTTCTGTCACAGATTGGTACTCCTGTCCCGCCATCTTCAGCCCACTAGGCCTCACTCTGAATAAGTCCTAGTAGTTTCATTTGATGATCCTGAATAGGCCAGGGGCCTTAAGTGCCCCCTTTTTGTTTCCGTAAGTATTACTTGAGGAAAATATTTGATGATGGCCTACTGATCCCAGCGCTCCCGACTTGCAACCCTTGGGCTGCATCGATTTGACACAAACTCCACAGTTTCTCTTCTGGCTCTACACCCAGCTCCTGTTCCAGGACACCTTTCCATGAACGTGTCAGGAAAGGCTCACTCCCAGTTCTCCTTGGTGTGGCTCTTCCAGATCTCCACTGTGCCTCACTCACCAACTCCAGCCCCGAGTCCTTCCTGAAGAATTTACCTGGACCATGCGGACCAACTGCTCTCCAGCTCCTCCGCTGGATCCACACACCCCCCAGATAGGAGGCCCGCCCCCTGTCAATTCCAATTGGGGATTGATCAGGGCTCCCACATACCCTTTCCAGAACATTCTCTCTGGAAACAGGGGAGGTTCCCAAAAACTGAAGTACATGTCAATCACACCTACTGCTGCACTAACCACTCCCTGCCCCCAGATCAAAAAACAAACAGACCTAGCTCATAGCATAGGCCTGTCTATATTTACCTGCACTGGCAGCTAACACCAAAAACCTCACATCTAGCACCTACCTATGGTAGAGGGTGCCACATAAGCTTTGACAAAAAAACTAGAAGCTGATTGGTTTCTATGCTGAGCTGCACCAGATTTTGAACTCTCCAGTTTTAGTAAATCAACCCCCTGTGCTGACAATTTTAATTTTATGACCACAAAGGTTTGGCATATTACAACGTTTGAAAAGTGTCCCAGGTGCTCTTTAGCCCTTGTCCACAATGGAGGTGGGTTTGAACTTGCTCATTTTCAAACCCACATTTCATTGCGAGTTCGGGGGCCATTAGACAGACACCTGTGTGGGTTCATGCACAGATATATTCTATTGGAATCGCCCCTGAAGTCACCAAAACTAGTGCAGAAACTACTTTTGGGAATAGGTGCCGCGCTGCAAAGTCAGCATTGCACCAATTCGGTTGGTGCCCTTGCTGGCAATAGGCTCCGTGGCATGCGATTTGACATGCCGGCCCGATGTTTACGGGGCTTAGTGCTATATCGTAACTGTGAAATTGCAAGCACAGTTGAGTGCTAGATGAGTTCTTGATAAAAGCTTTAGCTTCTTCTTGACATGCATAGAGGAAAACATTGCATGTGACACTTTGGAAGCATACTTTTTGGTGGAACATGGTAATGCACCCCATAAGACTGAATGGAACACTAGTGGGATGATTGTTAAGCATTTGGCATTATTCAGCAAGCTTCCCAGATGCATTCATATTCTTTCTATACACTTAGGTTTAGTGGGGGTGTAACAGCTGTCTGTAACGTTGCTGACAAGACCCAGAAAGGGTTCCTTGAAGACATTGTGATTCTTGTCAAATGAACACCTGTCAAGCATGGTATGCATCTCACAAATGTTTAAAATAATTTTGAATGCCTGTTTTTATGGACACTGCCCAGAAACCTCAGAGACAGAATGTTGACAGAGGCCACATTCATTTCATTCTACAGATGGAAAGTTTATTGCAACATGTAATCAGTAGCCATATCATTAGGCACGCCATTTGCTTTCAGAACATGCTCAATTTCATTGAATTATGGATTCATAACACTGCATAGAAAGGAAACATGGAATATGTGAACTTGGATCACACAAGTTTTGAAAAATTGTCAGTCACACATTAAGGTGCATGCCAAGATAAAACATGTTCGATCCCATTAAACAGTACAGAACAATAACAGTTGATAACTGTTGACTTACTTTATGATATGACAACAAAGCTCTGAATGCCTAAGCACCTCTTTTCATCATCTCCTCCCATCCTTATCTCCATAACATTCCATTGTCCAATGTTAAGGTTTACATACACTTAGCGTATGTACCAAAACTTTAATATATTGCAGCTTGCCAACATTTAAAGTGGTTGTATACACATTTACATTTTTACCTACAGGCAAGCCTATCATAAGGCTTACCTGTAGGTGAAATGAATATCTCCTAAACCTGTACGGTTTAGAAAATATTCACTTTGCATGCAGCTGCTTGACATCAGCGGCGATGCCAGACCTTGCCAGGAAGTGACTCCATTGTGGCTCCGGCCACTCACATCGATGAAGCCATGACCCCTGAAGACACGCAGAGGGCAAAATGACAGCTACCTCGGCGTGGACCGGGATTAGATACCGACACCTCGTTCTAAGTTATGTATTTATAATGAGCTAGTATGTGGTGCATACTAACTCATTATGCTTTTGCCTTACAGATTTTATTTATTTTTCAGTAAGTATACAACCGCTTAAAAAGAGGTAATTCCACTATGATGGGAAAAAAAACTAGCAAAAAAAAAATGTATATAGCATATACAATTGCATTGCAAGTCATATTGTAAAAAAAAAAGTTATTAAAAATGACCTTTCCCTTTCAATCTGCAGTGCTGCAATTTTCTGTAAAATGCAATCCAATATGGCTACCTGAAGGAGTTTTGTACACAGAATGTGTACAGAACACCCCCCAGATATGTAATTTCTTACTTGTATGATTAGCTTACTGATTTTCAATTTGCATTTCCTACACTAAGATACAAATCAGATTCTGACCATCCCCTAAGATACGCTAAAAGGGAAATGACGTTAAGGAATGCAGACCCTGCAGCTTGTCTTATTAGTGCACTACAGGTGCAGCAATTGATAGATAATTGTAAAACTATTCCCATACATATTCACTGTACACATGGACACAGAGAAACAAACAGCTATTCCTTCACAATAACAAAAAGGTAGAAATCTGCAAAAAAAAGTTAAAATTCTTGTAATGTACATAGATTACCCAGAGGGTAATGTTTTTTTTTTTCACCGCAACAAAAGGTACTCTAAGTGTAGTTCCAGCATTAATTTTCTTTTTTTATACTTGTTATCATTTATTTTCACTTGATGATCTGGCCAGTAATACATTCCCTGTCTAAGGGTGTCCGCAACGTAGATGTAGGAGCAATGGGCCAACTTTGGACAGCAGCAGTGTGATCCTGTGGAGAGGGTCATGTTAGATGCACCAGCAAATGTAGATGGATTTTATTACCAAATAAAGCCAAACTCCAGCTAATGCTTTTTAAGCAGTTACAGAAAAAAAAATGCGTAAAAGCAAACCATTTTAAGCACCCCTTAAATGATTTGTTTTAACACTTCCTCTGCCAAGATCCTCAGATGATGTCGTGATGACGAAACGTGTCACTATGGGGCCATACGATGACCAAAATTGACGCCAGCATGCCCAACAAGGATACCAGCAGTGCTAGAGAGTGGTGAAGTATACGGTAGGAGACAGCATCAGGATTCATACTGGTGCACTGCCTGGATGCATGATTAGGCTTGTTAGTGGGGAGGTTGATCACAATAACATTTTAAACAAGATTACACTATGGAGTTGTATTTCTTTCCTTTGGGACGAGTCCATTAGCATGTGATCTACCCTCCTGACTGCAGTCTGATCCGTGGAAAGATCTACTGTGTATGCCTATGATGATCTAGAAAGATCTGGGAAGAATTTTATCTAGAGGGGGGCGTTTTTCACACATGGAGGGGTGGGTGGCAGCTTTCCTTGATGTCTGTAATGGAAAGAAAAATTAATTGTGCTGACCCCCTAACCATGTGATATAAATAATAATAAAAAAAAATGAAATCACCAAAAATTATAAATGTACCCAAACAGGCTAGTAATGAACTGATATATAACTAGTGACACGAATACATCATTTACCATTATTGCAATGGTTTCATGACAATTCAATTATTAATATAATTGTGACAATGGGTGTGATACAAAAAGTCTCTAAATAATACAATCCATAAATACTTAATATTAGTGAACGCCAAATAATGAACACCAGTGCTCAGTGCAAAAAGTCCATAAGCTGTTAATTATCGTGTCCAAAAACGTGAGGAATCCTCCACTAATCAGCAGAAATTACTTCTTACCAGCTTTCCATGATCCCCTATAACAGAGAATCACTATGTGCATGTAATAAAGATTCTCACTCCAGAAAACAGCTCAAACAAATCCGATCCTTTAGGCAGATTTACACGATATGTAAAAGATAATGATGGATAATGATTGCTCCACAATATTTATTAAAAAGGTTGGTAATAATAAACTTACAATGTTGCAGGAAAAATATGCCTTAAAGTCTGGTGTGCCGGCCGGTACACAAAACACAGGCACCCGTCCTACTGGGGAATCGTATGGAGCTCGAGGTGACGTCAGTACACCACTCCGCTTCATGTCCGTGAAACTGAGCCCATTTTGGACTAATTTTCACTTACAACGGTGTTGTTATACATTGCAGGACTACGGCATTGGGACTTTATTATCTTAATTGCACCATTGGTTCCATCAATGCACACTTGCTATTTAATAGTGTTTGATCCTTTTAGTGTTGTGTGTTTTATTATACACCAACTGCCGTGTTTGGTGGAAAGCTTGGTCTGTTATATAAAGTTGAAAAATAACAGACTTAAGCCCTGTACACACGATCGGTTTGTCCAATGACAGGAGTTCCCTGACAAAAAGTAAACCCCATCCTCTTTAACCCCTTAACGCCCGCCGCATGTAGATATACGTCCACAGAAGGGAACGTTAAGGCAGATGGGCGTATATATACGTCCCTGCCTTTGCGCGGGTCGGGGGTCTGATCGGGACCCCCCCGCTACATGCGGCGGTCGGAAACCCACGGGGACCAATACGGGACGAGGGCGCGGCTATTAGTTTCTAGCCGCCCACTCGCGATCGCTCCCCGGAGCTGAAGAATGGGGAGAGCCATATGTAAATACGGCTTCCCCGTGCTTCACTGTGGCGGCTGCATCAATCGAGTGATCCCTTTTATAGGGAGACTCGATTGATGACATCAGACCTACAGCCACGCCCCCCTACAGTTGTAAACACACACAGGGAACACACAAATCATACAGCGCCCCCTGTGGTTAACTCCTAAACTGCAAGTGTAATTTTCACAATAAACAATGCAATTTAAATGCATTTTTTGCTGTGAAAATGACAATGGTCCCAAAAATGTGTCAAAACTGGCCAAAGTGTCCGCCATAATGTCGCAGTCACGAAAAAAAATCGCTGATCGGCGCCATAGTAGTAAAAAAATTAAAATAATAAAAATGCAATAAAACTATCCCCTATTTTGTAAACGCTATAAATTTTGCGCAAACCAATCGATAAACCCTTTTTGTGATTTTTTTTTAACAAAAATAGGTAGAAGAATACGAATCGGCCTAAACTGAGGAAAAAAAAATAATTATATATGTTTTTGTGGGGTTTTTATTATAGCAAAAAGTAAAAAATATTGCATTTTTTTCAAAATTGTCGCTCTATTTTTGTTTATAGCGCAACAAATAAAAACCGCTGAGGTGATTAAATACCACCAAAAGAAAGCTATATTTGTGGGGAAAAAAGGACGCCAATTTTGTTTGGGAGCCACGTCGCACGATTGCACAATTGTCTGTTAAAGCGACGCAGTGCCGAATTGTAAAAACGCCTTTGGGCATTTAGCAGCATATTGGCCCGGGGCTTAAGTAGTTAAGGACTCGTTCCCTGCTCCTCTTGCACAATTGACACTTTTGAGGGGGAGGGGCAGGCACATGATTTTGACAGGTACCTGCTTCCTACTTCTGTTCTGAGCGATATGACGCTTGGGATGGAAGTTCACCTCCTTGCTCCCTCTTCCTGCAGTCTTCTGGGACACTGACAGGTGCCAGAAGACTGCATCCACCAATCATGATGTGCAGTGCGACTCGCACATGCACAGTAGCCACTGGCTGTAAAGCCACAAGCTGTCACAGCCGGGTGCCTATAGTGAAGATGCGGGGACCGAAGACAGCAGGTGAGGCAGACTGGGGTGTGCACACCGCTGGACAGGTGAGTGACAGTTTTGTAGCTGCTGACTTTTATTTTTTCCATGGGTGGCTGGAACTCCTCTGCTTGGGCCATCCTGTTCTGACCTTTCACATTAAACAGATGTTTTTAGAAACAAAAGTACTGTTTCATTGAATTTTTCTTTCAAACCATTTATATGCATTTATTTTCATTTTTTTATATTTTTGTAAAAGTAACTGAACTTCTTGATCATGTCTGCATGGTTTATGTATTGAGTTACAGCTACATGATTGGCTGTTCACCATTTGCAGTAGTACCTAATTAAGTGTCCACTGATTGTATGTTTCAATTTAAAAATATATATCCAAACAAATGCAGGCACCGGGGAAAACCTTTCAATTCAGATATATGATGCAGCATTTTGTGTTTTGCCTACTTAAATGTTCTCCTTTATAGTTTTTAGGTTCAAACCACTACAGCATAAATAAAACAGAGAGGGTAGAGAAACAAATGCTCAACTCAGCTCACAGCATACAAATTGTACTTTTACATCCTAAGCCACAGTTTCTGCTGAGGAAAGCATCTGCATTTTTATTTTATCGTTTTTTTTTTTTTTTTTTACAAAAATAGTCTTTAAATGGGTTTTGAGATGACATTAAACTGCAAGTGTTTCAAACACTTATGTACAATCTGCAGTAATAGTGGCCTTCCCACTGCCAAGAACACATAAAATAGCACAACTTTAGACTATTTATATATGTACAACACAGAATGGAAACTGTTCAAAAGCACGTTCTTCATATTTTTGTGTTGTGTTGATAAGAAAAATGCTCCAAGCTCCATGCAAAATAAGCACCAACCATGTCTGATAATTTCACAAATATACCCACAGGGAGCTCTTATTCATACAACTTACATCATACTTCTGGTACACAGCTTTATGCTCAGAGTAGAAAATGAGCATGATTGTGAACTAATTTTAGTTTCTTTCATTAGACAAACCTCTTAAAATTCTGAGCTGTAAAATAAAAAAAGATTGCTTTGGAGAGTTGTGTTTTTTCAAATGCAATTTCTATTGAAAAAACATTGTTAACATTTTAAAGTGAACCTGTGATGAGGATAGACTATAAACATTCAAGTGCTTACATATTCTTAAACGAGAAGTGTGGGTCTCTAAACTCATCTAGTGTCCCTCCCCTCCTCTAAGACTCAGAACTGAGCGATCAAAGGCTGCTGATCGCTCAGTTCTTGGTCTTCAGTGAGGAGAGAGATGGTGACTGTCAGTCACTGACACTCTCTGCTCTGTCCCTCCAGTGCGCATTGTAGTGCTGGGTTATGAAGGGGGTTGGAGTGGCTGGCTCAGGTTCTCAGAGTCTGGACCAGTGACATCAGCCAAAAGCAGACTTTAGCCCTTGACAGCCGTTCAACCTTCTAATATCTGATTTAAATGAAAAGTATGTAAAAATTAGCCCTACTTATCCTTTAACAAGTGATAAAGCTTTGTAGATCAATGTATCCTCAAATGTTAAAGCAAAAGCAGTGAAATAAACCAGTTAATTCTCAAAGATAACCCTGAACCCCCTCCCAGAGCACATACTCTGCATTTACATCAGATATTAGAAGGTTGGAAGGCTGTCAAGTCACTAATGGAAAGCTTAAAGGGTCACTAAAGGATTTTTTTTTAGCTAAATAGCTTCCTTTACCTTAATGCAGTGCTGTTTTCATGATCGCATTGTTCATTTTTGCTTTGAAGTTGCTGTAATTCTGCTCTGATCGCCACACTTCCTGCTTGTCTGGCTCCTTATATAAAATCTCATGGCAGTTTTTCACTGTGGTCTAAGCTGTGTGTCTAAAACTCCTCAGAACCAATCAGAATCATTTTAAAAACAAAACACTGCCCTGGATTTGTTTGTTTTTGTTCTGTGTGTCTTCTGTACTTCACAGAAACATGTAACCAGTTTAAAAACAAAAGTGAAACTAGAGGCACATTATATGATTGATTTGTATCTATTATTAATCATTTTTAAAAGGAATCAGTTAACTTTTATGTCTCTATACCCTGTAAACAGTAATTTCAGCAAAAAAAAATGTTTCCTTTAGTGACCCTTTAAGCAGGGTGGACAAAGCTACTGTTGGCCACACACTATACAATCAGATTTTATGAGTTATTGTTCTTTATATTTACCAAACACATGTAAAATACTATGGGGACATGTCTAAACAATTATCTCAAATAATATAAAACCAGGCAGGCCCCTACCAACTGTCAGAATATGATAGCCTGGTAGGGCTGTTAGCAAGTCAGTAAATCAGAACTCGCTGCTGGAACATGTACGTATATCAGGAAGGAGGATCACACGTGCCTTAATATTTCATTAAGATGCCATGTCAGAATATAGAATGCTAGGACATGTCGCCCTCTAAGCACTTCATCATTCAGGTGGAAGTATGGGTTGTTTTCATCAGGTGTTCAGAGCTCAGTAAATGGATGAAGGTCTTGGGTGCTTGTCAGTTGCTGGGGAGTTGGCGTCCAATGCAGGTGGCCTTATGCTGAAAGTTAGTAAACAGTTTGAGTCCACATAAGTATATAAGCCAAGGGTGCAGATTGCACACATTTGTCAATCTGAGAGGCTGTGGGCCTTAGTATTAGGGTATTAGTTCCTTATGCTGCGTACAGATGACTTTTTTTTATGATGCAATTTTTAAAATTGGACATTAAAAACGTCTGTGTAGTAGGTTCTAGAGCATTTTTCTCGACGTGAAAAATGGGCATTAAAAATTTAACATTACATTCCACCCTACCCGCCTTTCAGGTTTCTCATCAAGAAAACTGCCCAAAATCTCGACGAGAAAAATAGAAAACCTGCTTTCTATTTTCTCGTTGTAATTCTCGGCAGTCTTTTCCTGCCGAAAAACCAGAGAGTATGTATACTTATCTGTCGCCATGGAAACCTGCGCATGCTTGAAATGACTTTGATGCATGCGCGGTAGCTTTCTAGGCATAGGTAGGGTGTAGCAAGATGGCGGTGACGGCATCAAATGTGACAAGCGCATGCTCGTTGTCACCGCGTTTGTTCCATTCAAAAGAACGGCGGTTCTTTTGAATGGAGTGTCTGTACACTCGGCCGGCAAGAGATTCTTGCCAAGAATCTCGTCAGGAAAAACAACATGTTTTTCCTGACGAGGTTCTGGGCCGTGTGTACAAGGCTTAAGAGAAAGAACACGAAAGATGGCTAGAGAGAGGGGTGGGGGAACAAGAAATTAGGATAGAGAGAGAGTGATAAAAGGGAAAGAGGGGAGAACAAAAAGAAAGTGGTACATCCTAAAATGTACCATAAGGGATTTGAATACTGTATGAGTGGAGGGGACTCAGGGAGGGCTAAATGTCCATGGGTTAGAGACGCAAATTACTTGTCTTGCCTTGGGTGCTATCAACCCACGCTACGAAAATAATTTTACTGTTAGGGATCCCTACAACTTTGGAAATTTTATCAAGAAATCACGGCACTAGAAGGTTGAGAACCACTGCTGTAGAGGGATGTGTTTTATTCATATTTCATGACTGAGGTTTACAACCACTTTAAGTCAAATAATATATACCAAAGCTGGCAAAAAAATAATAAAATAATGTGCCTAAATCCAGACTACTGCATTTTAGAATATACACTATATTACCAAAAGTATTGGGACACCTGCCTTAACACGCACATGAACTTTGATGGCATGCCAGTCTCAATCCATATGGTCAATATTGCATTGGCACTTTGCCGCGATAACAGCTTCAACTCTTCTGGGAAGACTGTCCACAAGGTTTAGGAGTGGATCTATGGGAATGTTTGACCATTCTTTCAAAAGCACATTTGTGAGGTAAGGCACTCATGTGGATTAGAAGGCCTGGGTCGCAGTCTCTGCACCAATTCATCCCAATCGGGTTGAAGGCAGGCCAGTCAAGTTCCTCCACCCCAGCCTCTTTCACCCATGTTTTTATTGACCTTGCTTTGTGCGTTGGTGCGCAGTCATGTTGGAACAGGAAGGGGCCACCCCCAAACTGTTCCAACAAATGTGGGAGCAAAAAAAATTACAAAATGTTTTGGTTTGCTGACGCCTTAAGAGTTCCTTTCACTGGAACTAAGCCCAAACCCCCCATCATAATCCCCCCTTCACCAAATGATTTGGACCATTGCACAAAGCAAGGTCAATAAAGACATAGATGAGCAAGTTTGGGGTGGAGGAACTTGACTGGTCTGCATGGAGTCCTGAGCTCAACCCGATAGATCACCTTTGGGATGAAATAGAGCAGTGACTGCGAGCCAGGACTTCTTGTCCACATCAGTGCCTGACCTCACAAATGTGCTTCTGGAAGAATGGTCAAACATTCCCATAGACACACTCCTAAATCTTGTGAACCCAGAAGAGTGGAGGCTTCAAAGGGAGGGTTAACTTAATATTGAACCCTACGGACTAGGACTGGGATGCCATTAAAGTTCATGTGCGTGTAAAGCCAGGCGTCCCAATAATTTTGTTAATATAGTGTATATATATATATATTTAAAAAAAAAAATTGAATCGCTTTTTTCCAATTTCACATCATTTTCACTAACACATTTTTGCTGGTGTCTGTACATCTGTACATGCAGTTGATAAATGTAACTAATATTCTATGTGACATTTTCCATAAACCAATATAATTTACAATGTATACCAATTAATTAAATGAACAGACAATGCCAAAAAAAATGATATTATAAACTGCCTCTATCTTTTTAACCCATACATTACATCCAAGCTTATTTTAGATTCTTTTAGTAAAACAACATCTTCAGTGGCAAAATATCTGTTGCTAGCACCCCACTGTTTCCATCTGTTATAAAACAAGCCCAGGCGAGTCACACTTTTATTTTGTCACTAGATCATCACTAGGTTGGTGCCTGTAGTGAGCTAAGCATCAGAAATCTGCCTTTTGGTCTAATGAAGGGTAGCAGAGCCATTATCATTCCTCTTTCAACCAAGTTTTCATCTATATTTCAGCGCAAATGTAAAAATAAGCAACAAAAATGTGAATTAATGTGTCAATGTGCTTCATAGACCATAAGCTCCCTATAGACAGATTGGGTAGGAGAACTGCAACAACTAACCCAGAGGGTATACAGCTCTGGGTTGTCTGTATTTAATGAAGTTGCTGACCTGGGAACACTTAGCTTTTGGCACTGCTCAGTAACTGAACATTAAAAACTGAGATTTAATATTAAACAGTAAAAACCATACATATCGCTGGAGGCCAGTCACACAGACACAAGGAAAAAAAAACAAGCTTGGGCAAGTGGTGACACAGGGTAAAGGAAAAGAGTCTCCATGTATTTTATGTATTTTAAGTATATACTGTATATCAATTTATTTATTGCAATTATATTAACGATGTGTTTAACAAGAATATTGTAGCTTAAAGAGGAAGTAAACCCATCCATAAAACAGTTTCATTTACGGCACATGCCGGAAGTGTAAGGCCGCGTACACACGATCAAATCTATCTGCTGGAAACGTTCGGCCCGACCGTCCCAGCAGACAGATTCGATCGTGTGTACGGGCGAGCCGACGGATTTGGCCAGCCGACAGATTTTAAAGCATGCTTTAAAATCTGTCGGCTAGGAATCCGTCCGCCCGATATGTCTGCTGGTTAGTACGCTAACCAGCAAACATATCTTCTCGCATGCGCGGAAGTAATTCACTTCCTGGTGCGGTGACGTGGCGGCGTCAACGTCACCGCCACGTCAGCGCGCCGTCTGCCGGCGGGGATTTTGGTTTGATTGTGTGTACACGATCAAACCAATACATCCCAGCAGACAGATTTGTTCAAATCGGTCTGTCCGACCGATTTGAACAAATCTGTCTGCTCGTGTGTACGGGGCCTAACACTTCCATTGGTTGTGCTCTCAACCAAACTGCCAAAGCATCCAATGGCTGGTGTCATAACTGATCACATGTGCAGCATCATGGCAGTGGAAGATTAAACAGAGGCAAAGATGGCAGCGTCTTTAAGGGCCCTTTCACATTGCGGCGGGAGCCGCGCTGGCGATATAGTGGTGCTAAAAATAGCGTCGCTATACCGTCGGATTTGTCGCGAGTTGGGGCGGGTATCGGTGCGGTATTAACCCCCGCTAGCGTCCGTGAAAGGGTTAATACCGCCCGTAATGCGCCTCTATAGAGGCGCATTACGGGCGGTATTGCCGTGGTTTCCCATTATTTTCATTGTATACATGCCGCTCCTCTCACCGCTCCAAAGATGCTGCTGACAGGAGATTTTTTTATCTCCCGCCAGCGCATCGCCTCAGTGTGAAAGCCCGTGGGGTTTCAAATTGAGGATGCAGTGAAGGAGTTTTTCAGGTAGTATAACAGCGCTATTTTTAGCTCTGTACCACCTGAAAAACTCCTCAATGTGAAAGGGGTCTAACTGAAAACGAAAGGGGGGTTTACTTACACTTTAACTGTCCAGCAACAGAGTTATCTGAGGATCAAGAAGGGGAGTTTGCAGTTGTGATGTCAGTGTAACTGGGACTCTTGGAAAGTGGAACATCTGCAGAACTTGATTAGTCATCTTGCACCCAGAAATGGCCCCAGTGAGAGACCCAGGCAGCCAACTTAGATAAGTATATCTTGCTTCACAAGGTTAAAAAAAATGTACAGGATAGGTTAGGTTAGAGAGGAGTAGGAGGCGCACTTTTTTTTCCTGAGAGAATAGGTACAGGAACCCACCCTCGCCAGTCAACTCCCACCTGCAACCCCACCCACAATCCTACCATTTCTCGGGAAGTAAAGTGATGTCAAATAATGGATGTGGTCAAGACTCACCACCTCCCCATTCACAGTTCACCCTTTCCCCTGTCCACAACTCACCCCCCCGCCATCCACAGCTCACCTCTCCCTCAGTCCATAACTCACCCCCCCCCATCCACAGCTTACCCTCTCCCTCCACATCCACAGCTCATCCTCTTCCCCCCACATCCACAGCTCACCCTCTCCTCCCTGTCCACAACTCACCCTCCATCCACAGCTCACCTTCCCTAGTCCACAACTCACTCCCCCCATTGACCCCCCCGCCCCTTACCCCAAATCCACAGCTCACCCTCTCCCCCTGCCCACAGCTCACTCCAACCCCCTTATCCACACAACCCCCTTTCCCCTCATCCACAGTTCACCTTAGCATGCGCCCCCCCATTCTACAGTTCCCCTTAGCATGCGCCTCCCCACCACATCCACAACTTTTTTTTACCCTCTGTCAACATGTCACCTCCCCATCCCAACTCCCTCACCTTCCACCTTTGCGCCCCAGCTCCCCCAACAGCTCCCTCGTAAATCTGTACAAACCCCCCTGCCCACAGCCCTCACTTTGAACAA
Source organism: Rana kukunoris (assembly GCA_029574335.1). NCBI lineage: Eukaryota > Metazoa > Chordata > Amphibia > Anura > Ranidae > Rana > Rana kukunoris. The sequence goes on from CM056055.1 coordinate 136,419,839, forward strand.
TTTATAGCATAGATGGTTTTTTCAGCTCTCACCTCTAGAGAACATCCACAGCTGTCTCTCTGCACAATCGTTCCCACACCCCTTCCCCCCTTCCCTCTTTAGCCTAATGTCGTCTCCTTTGTGCAGCTCCGCCTGTCAGATCTGTGCATATGTGTAGCTGTGTAGCCAAGGCACAGTGCTACACTAATGTGACAGGCAGTGTGCAGGGACAGAAGCTGCCTCCAAAATCCCCATAAAAAAAATGAAGTTGCAGCGTTTGGACTCCGGGGCACTCATCAACAGATGTGGAAATTGGCCCTGGTTGCCGATGCTAGCACAGAGCAGCCAGTAGAGGAAGTCCGTAGATTTTCCTCTACCAGCTTCTGTGTTAAGGGGTGGGTTGGTGAGGACTGTCAGAGGTGGCGGAATAGTGTTCCCCCATGTTAGGGCTGAAAGAGCCCTGATAGGAGGGGAATAATTTGTGTACAGTGCTGGACTTTAAATACACATATGAACACCATGTTGTTGTTAGAAGAAACTAGAAGCAAGCCTGTAGTTATTTGTATCACATAAATACAGGAAAAGGTTTTAAAAATGGTTCGATAACTTCCTTAAAATTGAACTTTACCAATAACAGCTTGATAAATAATTTTCTTTAGCAAGGAACATGCATTTTACATTAACTACTTGAGATCCGCGCTACAGCCGAATGACGGCTCTAGCGCGAATCTAATTTGTCAACAAGCCGTCAATTGACGGCTTGTCACTAGCTGTTTCCCGGCGCGCGCTCCAGAGCGCGCTGCGGGGAAACACTGTGTTGGCCGTGTCCCTTGGACACAGCCAATCACAGATCGCCGCGAACGGCCAATCAGAGTGGCCGTTTGCGATGTGATCTGTGCGGCCAATGAGAGATGATCTCATAGATCATCTCTCATTGCCGTTTTACATAGAGACAGCGTTCTGTCTCTGGAGAGCAGGAGACGGATCTGTGTCTCTTGTACATAGAGACACAGATCGGTCACCTCCCCAGTCACCCCCCTCCACCTACAGTTAGAACACTATGCAGGGAATACATTTAACCCCTTCCTCACCCCCTAGTGTTAACCCCTTCAATGCCAGTCACATTTATACTGTAATTAGTGCATATTTATAGCACCAATCGCAGTATAAATGTGAATGACGCCAAAAATGTGTCAAAAGTGTCCGATGTGTCCGCCATAACGTCGCAGTCACAATAAAAATCGCAGATCGCCGCCATTTCTAGTAAAAATAAAATAATAAAAAATAATAATTCTGTCCCCTATTTTGTAGGCACTATAAATTTTGCGCAAACCAGACGCTTATTGCGATTTTTTTTTTTTTTTTTACCAAAAATATGTAGAAGAATACGCATCGCCCTAAACTGAGAAAAAAAAAGTTTTTTTTTTTTTAATTGGGATATTTATTATAGCAACAAGTAAAAAATATTGTATTTTTTCAAAATTGTCGCTCTTTTTTGTTTATAGCGCAAAAAATAAAAACCGCAGAGGTGATCAAATACCACCAAAAGAAAGCTCTACTTGTGGGGAAAAAAGGACGTCAATTTTGTTTGGGAGCCACGTCGCACGACCGCGCAATTGTCAGTTAAAGCGACGCAGTGCCGGAAGCTGAAATATCACCTGGGCAGGAGGGGGGTATAAGTGCCCAGTAAGCAAGTGGTTAAAAACAGTGCTACCAAAATGAGTGTGTGTTGTAAATTGCCTCCAGGACTGCTCCTGTTTGTTCTTACTGGAGGCTGCCAAGTTGCTGAAGCCCAGAGCCCCTGCACAGCAGTAAATCTTTAGGCTGTCAGCAAATTGGCCGCTGCTGGCTCTGATTTTAGGCAGAGGCTGAAAAATAGAGAGCAGATAAGCATGTTCAGAACAGGATGAGACAGTGTATTACTGGATTTTAAATTGTATAGGCTCTTAATTTTTAATGTTTTACATAGCTATACCTGCAAAAGAGGCCAGCATGAAGTGATCTAGCAGGACTACATTTTCTTTTTCTTTAAGTGGGCAAGAAATCGTCCAAAATTGAGTAGTGAATAAATCCAAATGACAAATTAATTATGAAAACAGTTCTTCTCGTCAGAGGCTGCCATGTTGCTGAAGCCCAGAGCCCTTGAACAGCAGTAAATCTTTAAGCAGTCAGCATATTGGCAGTTGGTGGCTCTGATTTTAGACAGAGCAGAGTGAAACAGTGTATTAACGGATTTTAAACAGTACAGGCCAGTGATAGTGAACCTTGGCACCCCAGATGTTTTGGAACTACGTTTCCCATGATGCTCATGCACTATGCAGTATAGTTAAGCATTATGGGTAATGTAGTTCCAAAACATCAGGGGTTTGCCATCACTGGTATAGGCACTTATTTTGTAATGTTTACATAGCTATACCTGCAAAAGAGGCCAGCCTGAAGTGATCTAACGGGACTTCATTTTCTGACTAATGTTCCACTTTAAGTGGGCAAAAAAGCACCCAAAACTGCAGAGAGCAGTGAATAAATCCAAATTAGAAATTAGTTATGAGAAGAGTTGTGTTAGGTCTGGGTCCAAGTTGCACCAATTTTGACAAAGACTCTAAAATATATTATTGAACTGTGAGTCATCCAACTAATCTAAATGTAACCATAAATGCACTCTCTACAGTCTCCTTTATTACAAGTAGTTATTTTACTTGCTCTAGAAGTTGCAGATTGACATTGTACAGTATACAATACTTACATCTAAGATCTGCCAGGACACCCGGAGCCATCACCAGTTTACCCAGTTCCACTCTTCCTAGAATGTTTGATGAATGCAGGATTTTAGCACAATATTAAATAATTTAACATTAAAGTGGTATTAACCACTTCCCATCCAAGGACGTCCTGGACTTTCAGTGGGGATATCTGAAAGATGCCTGCAGCTACAGGCATCATTCAGATATCCATCTCTTCAGCCGGCGAACCTGTGCAACCATAAGAATGATCATAATGGCAATTCCCCCGCTTAATCATTCTTATAGGCGATGGGAGGGGACGTCCGTCCCCTCCCGCCGCCATCTGGTGCTTCTCCGGGCTCTCCCGTACCATTGGAGACCCGGAGAAACGATCTGCGGCACCGGAGGGGATTTATAGAGATGACTGGTGACTATATGGTCACCAGTCATCTCTATGATCGGCGGCGGACAGGGCGCGATGTTATGGCGTTACGCCCTGGTACCGGAATGTAAACAAAGCCCCAATTGCGGCTGAAAGCCTGGAGGAGAGATGTGGGGTCTTGCTGACCCCACATCTCTCCATAAAGAGTACCTGTCACAAACCGTTTTCTATTACAAAGGATGTTTACATTCCTTTTAATATGAATAAAAGTGATAAAAAAAATGTAAAAAAAAGTGTAAAAATAAAATAAATTAAGTAAAATAAAAAATTGAAATAATAAAAATTGTTTTTTTTTCTTTTAAAACGCCTCTATCCCCGGTAGCTCGCGCTCAGAAGTGAACACACGTAAGTCCTGCCCACATATATAAATGCTGTGTGAGGTATCGACACATGCGTTAGAGTGCCAGCAACAATTCTAGCACTAGACCTCCTTTGTAACTCTAAACTGGTAACCTGTGTAAGAAAAAATTAAGCGACACCTATGGAGATTTTTAAGTACTGAAGTTTGGAGCCATTCCATGAGTGTGCGCAATTTTAAAGTGTGACAGGTTAGGCATCTATTTACTCTGTGTAACTTCATCTTTCACATTATATAAAAACATTGGGCTAACTTTACTGTTTTGTTATTTTTTAATTCATGAAACCATTTTTTCCCCCCAAAAAAGGCGTTTGAAATTATTGTGCAAATACTGTGCGAGATAAAAAGTTGCAATGACCGTCATTTTATTCCCTAGGGCAGCGATGGCGAACCTTGGCACCCCAGATGTTTTGGAACTACATTTCCCATGATGCTCATGCACTCTGCAGCATGTAGATAAGGCCAACGGTGAGAGGCCAGCTCAAGGGTCAACTCAGCAGGTATGGATGTATATAGAAAAAAAGGAAATGCTCCCAATGGTGCAGAGCAAAAATAAACCTGTGAAGGCTTTATTTAAAATAAATAAATAAATAAATAAAATCACGTGATAATTAAGGTAAAAAGCAGTATGGGGTACTCAGCATGTAACCCGACGCGTTTCGGCTCAAAGCCATCAACAGGGCCCCTGTTGATGGCTTTGAGCCGAAACGCGTCCGGTTGGGAGCATTTCCTTTTTTTTCTATATACATCCATTCCTGCTGAGTTGACCCTTGAGCCTGGCCTCTCACCGTTGGCCTTATCTACTTGGGGTCCTGTTTCGAAGGGGAGATATCTGACCAGACTGGTTCCATCATCCAAAACCGGAGTGACCACCATCACAGATCCACCTCTACAGAGCCCAGGGTCCGCTGAGACCACCACGCCTTGTCTGACTTGCTGTTAGTATTAACAAGTAAGTCCACCACAGCTGGTAAGAGTACCTATCTCCTATATTTGATACTTTGAAGATTACTACAGAAAAGCTACATTTATCATTTTCCTTCAACTGAATTGGAATTTTATGTGAAGTGTTTTGATCTTTTTCATGGTAACCACACTTATGAACTACTCACAGTGTCCACTGCACCTGTTTAGTGCTTTCACTCATCTGTTTGGAATCATACCAATGGATTTTCTTTTATTTATTTTTTATCATTCAAGTTTAAGTTTATTTTCAAAACAAAAAAATATAAAATATACAGCTATACGCCAAATAACACAGTAAATATTACAGCTGAACATACATTTGAGAATAAACAGGTACATTCAGTGTTTATCGTTTCCAACATTTTTAACCTCAGAGGGTAGTACTTATTGAACTGCAAAGAGAAATGAGAACTATTAAGATAAGTCAGAACCCCATAGGTAATATAGTTTGTCCCAAATCACCTCCCTAATCCCCCGAGATCTCATATATCCTATGGTCTGATCCAGAATATTAAAGCAATGAGGGATGTAGTAGACCAATCTTTCATAGACCCCAAGAAGGTGGGTATCCAGGACAATCTCTGCCTCTCCGACACCCCTCTTGGGATCACTCTGTATCCTAGAGGTGGACCTGTCCCTTCCACCCAACCTCCCCAAAAGCAACTTGATCTAACATTTGTCTAAAGAACCAAGACAACATCCTACCCAGGGTTAACTATAATAGAAAAACCCGATATATAATGAGTATTTCCGAACCCATTATCCCCAAAGTGAGAATATCACATTATGAGAAGTAATGTACTATGTTTAGTTTTCTCGAATCTAAAATTAAGAGAAAAAAAAAGAAAAGAAAAGGAGAGAAAAACAAAAAGGGGAAAAGGGGAGGAAGAGAAGGGGGGGGGAGATAGAGATGAGAAGAGTAAAGAGTTCAGAGGAAAGAGTAAGCCCACCTGCCAAGATTATGCATCAGTCCGGAGCAACAGCCACTACTGTATCCCGGAGTATAGGGGATTCCCATGTACTTAAGCCACGGTTCCCACGTTTCAGTAAACAAAATGGTTTTATCTAACATTAAACTAATTCTCTTTTCCTGCTCCATGATCCATGTGACTTTTCTCTTCATGTGTAGAATAGAGACCGACTGTTTCTTCCATGCGGCTGCAATAGTAATTCTGGCGCCTGTCAGGATAAATAGAATCAGTTTTCTGGTAACCTTCGAGATTTGTGGGATTAGACCATTCAATAGAGCGATTGCTGGAGACTGATGCACATTACACCCTGTTACTCGTCTGACAATGTGAAACACCTTATTCCAATAACCCCGAATCTTTGGACATTCCCACCAAGTGTGAAACATGGACCCTATTCCCTGGCAACCTCTAAAGCATAAGGATGAGTATGAAGGATACATCGAGGCCAGTTTAAGAGGGACCATGTACCATCTAGTAAAGATTTTCGCATTGGCTTCCGCCAGAGATACACTTAGCAAACCCTTGATAGATCTAGCAAAATTTCCATACCAATCCTCTAAGTCCCATTCATCTCCAAGTTCTCTTTCCCAAGCGAGCATGTGGGGTAATTTTGTATCATTTGACGCAAGAGATTTATAAATAACTGAGATATTACCCCGTCTCGCCGAGGCTTGGTCGCATCTATGTTCAAATGGAGATAGGGAGCCAGAAATTAGGTTATCAGACCAAAGATTTTGGGCGTAATCATGTAATAGAGAGAATCTCAATCTCTCGGAGGAGGGGAGATCAAAATTATCAACAAAAAATTGTTTGGGCAAAGGGCCCAATCTTGAGAAGAGCTGTCCAATGCGGTACACCCCCTTGTCATGCCACCATTTGAAGTGTCGACGTCGACTCTAGATGCAAAGATCGGATCCAGGAAAACCTCCGCTAAGGGTTGACCTGGATTTTCTTTTATAATACCTGTTATTATTATTATTAAAAAGTGTTTAATATCACGCCCGTCTTACCCATTGGGGCTTGAAGCGCTAAACGCAAAAGTACACATCACCCATAGCAGAGAACAAAAATCGGCACCGCAGCAATTAAAAGGGGTACTAAGAAGGGAGAAACCTAATATAACATGAGAAGGACTCAAAACACCCCTCTAATGGTTCAGCCATAGGCTTGGGTAAACAGGTGGGTTTTAAGTTTGCGACAGAAAGCCAGGAGATTGCTAACCTGTCTAATCGGCAGGGGGATGCTGTTCCAAAATTTCGCCCCCTGGACAGAAAAAGAGCGACCTCCTCGACGAGCCTTCCTAAATCGAGGCACCGTAAAATCCAGGGAGGTACTGGAACGGAGGGGGCGGGAGGGAACGTATTTGATGAATCTTGCACGGAGGTAGCCTGGACCCGAACCATAGAATACCCTGTGCATAATACAACCAGTCTTGAACAATATCCGTTTTGAAATAGGAAGCCAATGCAGGGCGACAAGAGAGGGGGTGATATGCTCTCTACGGGAAGCACATGTGAGTAGCCACGCAGCTGCATTTTGGACAAGCTGGAGTCTATGCAGGTTGTTATTAGGGAGTCCTAGATACAGGGCATTACAATAGTCCAGGCGACTAGCGATCGTAGCAGAGACAACCGTTTTTTTGCTGGGGTGGTCAATGAATCGAAATAACACCCTCAGAAGTTTAAGATGGAAGTGGCAGGTGCTTACCACCTTCCACCTTGCTTATCTGGGGGATCAGAGTCAACCGGGAGTCCAGGATGACTCCCAAGTCCCTGACCTTGGTGGCTCTCTCGGGAACGCTGCCAAACTCTGAGGGCCATTGGGGCGGTGTAGGGGCCAGACTCAAGTCACTGAAGGTAATACAATCGGTCTTACTATTGTTTAACTTCAGAGAGTTGGCACACATCCACTGATCGATCTCCCGGTTGGCTAGGTGATGTTTTGCTTTTCTCCATAGCACCTCACATTGTCCTCCTGGATTATAATTTTGCATGTCATATGCTTATGACAGCACCTCTACAGTTTTTTTCTAGCGCTGCACTTTTTGTTTTCCATGTAGAAAAAAGAGAATTCACCTCAATCACATACAGTATTTCTGTGGATACCATTTTTTGGCTTCACACCAAGCCTTACAAGTATTCCAGACCTTATGATAGATCTTTCTAGTGACAGCTTTTCTAGCATTCACTAGGGGAGACCGAGATGCCATGGTCCTTTAACCTCCCTGGTGGTACGATTAGGTCAGATTTTAGATGTAGAAAGTGGTACAATTATTTTGCATGGAGATTTGGCATTTTATATTGTAGGCCTGTAGTTCTTAGGAATAACTCACTTAAATCTGTCCAAACCAGAGTCTAGTTTGAAACACAAAATCATAAATTATAATATAATAATAACACCTATATAATAATAATAATACTTTTTATTCAATAAACACTGACTTTTTTTGGCCAAACAAGGGTGCAATATTACTAGTCATATTGCTTCAGTAAACATCCCGGGTATGGTCAATTTTGAAGCATGGGACAGCACAATCAGGACAATCAGGGAAAGAAAAAGAGCAAAATTATTTCTTTTGTCACTTAAAAAAGAAAGTCACGATAAAACCACTTATCACCTGTCATTCAGATCATGTGACTTATGTCCTAGAATGCCCGTGCAAGTTGCAATATGTGGGACGCACAACTCGTGAACTTAAAGTGTGAATCAACGAACATGTGGCGAACATAATCAAAGGGTTTCCTAACCATGGTGTTTCCAAACATTTTGCAGACTGCCATGATAAGGACCCTCGCAAGCTGACCTTGTATAGCATAGACAGGGTCACTAAACATTGGAGAGGCACTGACCTCAAAAAAGTTGTATCGCAAAACGAAACGGAATGGATACATCGTTTAAGGACAATGCAGCCACTAGGGTTAAACATTGAGTTGGATATAAACTGCTTTTTAACCAATGAATAATGATTTTATTTTATTTTATTTCTCTTCTATATATTTATATTTTATACATTTATCAGCCAATCAGTGGTTATATGTGTGTATGATATTCTAAATGTGGGTTTGAACACATGTTTTTATATTTATATTATGTGGAACCTAGCATGGGTTAACTAACTGTTTGCACCTGGGAACTGAGGCTCGTCATAGGCCAACCCCACCCATTCCAACTGCTAGACCTATTTCTATGGGTCCATTACGTATCTAGGCATGCTTCCTGATGACGTGTTAATCACGAAACGTACGTCGAAGCGCCTGGATACGTAAAAACAACGTACTTCCGGTCCCGTTGGTCCTCTGGCTTGGAACGCACGCCAGCTCCCTAGTGAGGAACCCTTATCCGGCTTGGACTACACCCCAGTTGCCCAGCGAGGAACTCTCATCATAGCCCATCCTGCCATGCTGACTAGCCTCAGTGCCGGGTCCTAGGCACTACTAAAGTAAGAGGCCATTTGGCTATGCTGTTTTATCAGTGACATATTTTAAATAAACTGTACTTCACTATGGTGGTTTCCCCTCTCCCTCCTTCATAAGAGTGTTTGATTCCGGGAAACATAGAGCTGCGCAGCTGAATCATTCAACTGGTTTAGTGACCAACTGCTGTATTTGACCTTTTCCAAACAATCAGGTCAACACCGTGCGGTAAGGAGCCATCCATTAGTGCACATTTGGGGGATCTTCTTGGTGGAGGTGGACACCTTTTACAATGAATTTTCAACAATTTGTATCTGAGAAAGATTAGCCTTGATTAGATTTTATCTAACACTCTTTGAATGGACTTGAGTTTATTTATTTATTCATTCATCATTTTATTTTTTATTTTATTTTTATTTTTTATTTTTGTACAATCTATTTCTATTTCACTATTTTCAGTGTGTTGCTGCTCACTAAGTCTGCTATTGTTGGTTCAGACGGACCATTTATCAGATTTCACTTTATTGTTTATTCTCTTATTATTCATTATTAGCGCCCCCTCCATATACCATTATAGGACAATAGAACCTGGTTTATTTTCTGATCTTCCTTCCAGTGTCATCATGCTTAGAGCAGCAAACCACACACATCCTTGTGGGTGCTGACTTATTTTCCGTTGGTGGGATGTGGTCCATAAAGCGGCGACCAGTCAGGCGCTCCGGGTTGACAACGCCTGTAGCACAACGTCAAGCTCTATTTACAGTGGTTGGTGTTTGGTGCTTGAGAAATACAAGTTTGGCAACTTTCCAAACAAAGTCCGCATGAACCACAGGCTTGTCACTTTTTTTTTGCAGAATGAAGGCATTCCACAAGCACTGTTCAAGAAGATGCCTGAAGATTTTTTTGTAATATTTTTTTGTTGTTTTCTCATCGCTTGATAAAATGTCATGGCCTGGTCAGCTCTGTCAACACCTCCCATGGTGGTGTTGTAATCTATCACGACTTGTGGTTTCATTATGTCTTTTCCATCTTTTGTGTGTACCATGACAGTAGGTGTGTTGTAAAAAGTACTCATTAGGCACACATCTTTTTTGTCGTGCCATCTCAGTGTCATCATTTTGCTTTTCTGTCAGGCAACTATTTCTCTTGCCTTGAGCTTTTTATTTCCAAAGGTTGGCGGCATGTCACACCGGTTAGCCCTAATGGTCCCATATGCATCCGTCTTATTCTGTAGAAGAAACAGAGTTCTGGAGAAGTGTAAAATGTTTGTGTGGTTACACAGTAGCCCTGATTCAACAATGGCTCAATCAAAGTAAGAACCAACGAGGTTGCCATTCCATAGTTACTGAATCTTTAGTTGAATTTGGTTCCTTTCCAAGTGTATAGGACTAATTTCCATATGTAACCAGTGGTTGATTCACATAGCATGAATGATTTTATGCCAAATTGTGCTCTCTGACTAGATATACTGTATGCAGCTGAGTTTTTCTTTGTAGGCCATTAGACTTTCGTTGATACTGATGTCTCTGGTACACAGGTCTGCTGGAAATATTTCTGAATAATTTAATATACCTCCCAAATCTTTTTGAGTTTTGGTGCATATTCTCATCAAATTCTTCTTTTTTTTCAAAGTGCAAATACTTCATTATCAGAGAAAATGTGTACTCCAACATGACTGTGCCAAAAAAAAGAAGTGGCTAGTAATTTGCTCCTTGAAAACCTCTGATGCGTAGCAGCTTGTTTTTCCTGGTACGGATTTGTCTCTGCAACAATTTTTTCAATAACCTCGTTGATCAAAAAGAGTTGGAGTTAAGCCAAGGGGTTGTCATCTTCAACCTCCACTTTGATACCAGGTGCTCCAGTAAACGGGAATCTTGCAGGCTCTACGTGCTCTGTACCGCAGTCATTCGAGCACCAAGTCCGCACATCACTTAGCACAGTCGCAGAATCATCGCTGAAATAGTTTTCCGTGTCTGATGATGAACTTTCCCACGAATCTCTATCACTCAATTCTGAATCGCTGTCATTGTTTTCCAAAAGGTCAAAAAACGCTTTTGAGGTAGAGGTGGGCTTTTTTGATGCTATGGTTGTTCTGAAGTTTCCAGACAAAAAGTACAGTAAAATTGCAGGCAAGGGCACTGGAGAAAGCACTGGATGGGCAAACTAATAATTTTATTTTATTTAGTAATGTAATCCAATAGGATTACAATGTACCTGTGTGTTGTGCTTTCATACTATTTAAATTTGCCACCGGTTCCACCCCCTGCGTCGCAACGCTCGCAGGGAATGGAAGCCAGGGCACACAGTGCATTGGGTGGAAGATCTTGCTGCCGTACACATTGGGAGTGCATCGTGGGATCCCAGGGACAAGGTAAGTAACCTCTTCCAGGATACAGCAATGCAATCCCGAGTGTGGCTCGGAGTTAACGCTAATGGTACAGAAATTCCACACTCGGGAATACCGGCAGGGAGGTTAACACAAATTTAGAGACTGTAAATTGGGTTAGAATATAGGAACTTGAGACAGTAGAACAGGGCAAGGTGGAAGCGTCCATGGCCTGTCTATTGTCAGTCTCACAATATCCGGGAACCAGGGCCTTCTGGGCCAGGCTGGTGCCACCAGAATGACTGGAACTCCCTCTCTCTGAATCCTGTGCAACAAATGTGGAAGGAGAGGGACCAGAGGGAAAGCATTAACCAGGAAGTATTGGCTCCATGGAACTACCAGAGCATCTTCTCAGCTTTGCCAGAGGATCTCTTGTTTGAGATACAAACGGCTGTAGCTTGTTGTTGAACCTGGATGCCAGTATGTCGACCTCTAGCTATCCCCAATGTTGGTAAATTTCCTGGCACACCCCTGGGTGTAGGGACCATTCTCCTGGGCAGATCTGCAGGTGGCTGAGATAATATGCCTTCCATTTCTCTACTCCTGGGATATGGACTGCCGATAGAATCGACACATGTCCCTCTGCCCGAGCTAGAATGTAGTTCACCTCCTTCAGAGCTGAACAACTCCTGGTACCACCTTGGTGGTTTAAATAGGCCACTGCAGTGGCATTGTCAGACTGAACCCTAATAGGGTAGTCCTGAAGCTCCACCGTCCAGGACTGTAGGGCCAGACATACTGCTTGTAATTACAGGACGTTGATGGACAGGATCTGTTCTTTCCTTGACCAATCCCCTTGAGCTATGAGCCCCTCTAGGGTCGCTCCCCAGCCTGAGAGACTGGCATCTGTAGTCGTTGCTCCCCAAGTTACCTGGAGAAAGGATTTTCCCTTTTGCAGGTTCTGATCCTTCAACCATCAGTTCAGGCTTAAGCGTACAATGAGGGGATAAGCACATTGGATAATCTGGGGCTTGTCCTCTCCAAGCTAACAATAAGTATTGTTGTAAAGGCTTGGAATGGAACTGGGCATAGGACACTGCCTTAATACCTCCCTAGAAGACTCATACAGAGCCGAATGGAGGGTTGTCTGATGCCTCTTATCTGATGCACCTGATTCTCCAGGGCACATATCCCTGCAGGTGGCAACAATACTCTTGCTTGAACCGTATATAGGATCAGACCCAAGTACTTTAGACCTTGAGCTGGACATTTTGATATTTATGATCCAGCCTAAACTTTCCAAATACCACGCTGTACATGTTATGCTCTGTTCTAGAGCCTGTAGTGAGTGAACTCTGAGCAGGAGGTCATCCAGATACCCAACCGTAAAACAGGTTCGCTTCTTCGGATACAGGAACCTGTACAATCACTCCTTGATGCACCAAATGATGTAGTGCCTAAGGCAAAAAAATCTATTTTTGGACGATCCAGGGGAATGCTGGATCTTAAATACCTCAGAGGGTGAACCCCATGCAACTCCAGCTTGTAAACACGGGATATAATTGAGGTGGCCTACTCATCCTGAATTATTGTTCTCCAAATGTTCCACAACCCGATAGAGTGGGGGTGTCACCTCAAAAGGAGGTTTTAAACAAGGGATGTCTGGTGCTTTTCTTCACAGAAAGTAGAAAACGCTTCCCTCAAGAAATCTTTTGGTTACATTCATACAAATGATCACCAATAAACGTTCACCAAGAAAAGGGAAACCTGCCAATAACTTTTCACAAGAAAGCCATACAAGTCTGTGCATATGTACAGACAAGAGAGCGCTCAAGGAATATCTATCTTACTTTAAGGCAGATCATCCTCCTGGTTAGGCCTATCAGGCCGTCTGACTTGATTCTTTTACGGACTGACAGATACCAATTGCTGCAACAGCTGGCTGAATAGCTGAACTGGCCAAAGAAAACAAAGATTTTAATAATAACTCCAATTTCTTGTCAACAATGTCTTTAAAGCCCCGTGCATTACCCACTGAATAAGTTAAGTTCTTGTTTAAGGAAAAGACTTCTGCATCTACGGCTGGCATGCTCCAATTCTTAACGAACAACCTCGTAAGAGGAACAAAAAATCCTGTCAGAATGTTCCCAATCATCATACACCGCCAGTTCCAGCAGGGGGTGTAGGGGGAAAGCCTGTGTGGCCTGAAGAGGCCTCAGGGATCCCAAGAGGATCAGGGGGGCTCAGTCACCTTAGATTTTTTGGGAGACAACTTTAAGGCAAAAGGAACCATTTCAGGATGAAAGCCTCTGCGACTGAGTGGCAGAATTCAACTGGATCTCCTTTTGTCCAGTTTGCTCGGAAGCAAACATTCACAGCTAGCCCAAAACTTCCCTGGTCACTGCACACAGGTGTCCAGCCTTTAGCTAGCTTGACTGATTGTTACAATCACTGGGACACCCCACAATAATAAATAAAAGGGGTTTCACTTACCCGTCCAAGTGCAGGGCCACTTAGAAACTGAGGGCCCAATTTTCACCCTTTATGGCGGTTTCCTGTCACTTGGACCTTCAAGGCCTGGGTACCCTTTTCATATTTAGGGGCCACTCCCTTGGACCTGTACAGCACCCTGCAGGAAATTCCTTAGTGCTGTCCAGGATTTCCACTCCACAGGGTCCAGCACCCGGAGGCCACATTACAGGCAAAACCTTGCAGGCTTTTCTTTGCGAGGCGTAGGTGCCATTTATCCAAGCATACAAGCCCGTGTCAAATGGATCTGATTGGACAATTCCAAGATTTATTTTGGAACCATTTGTGGGACTAGAGACCTGCAGCTCAAAGACCTCAAACAAAACTAGCCTTCCACCTTGCAGACACTGGTCAAAAACTGAAGTAACTGCCTGTATGGGAGGGGTTATATAGGGGATAATTCCTGACTGAAGACCTTTGGTCTACCCTTGTACATTCACCTGATGATGAAGTATAACACAACAGGTAATGAATATTAGCCTCACTCTGAGTCTCATGATGTATGAAAAAGAAAACAATCATACCCACCTGTGGCTCCAGCATCAATCCAATGATTCAACTGTCCCCTGCCAGCTCTCAGCACAGGAATCAAGTAATCATATAATCGCTGACCACTCAATTCTTGGTGACTGTTAGTCACTGAATGAATGAATGAATGAATGAAAACTTGTATAGCGCGGCACATGCGAATTGAATCGCCTCTGGGCGCTTGTTGTTCCTGTCTCCTTTGATATCAAAAGAGAAAAGTCTTGACCTTTTTCCTAAATGCTAGGTGGTTCTCCTCCAACCGAATGCTGGTTGGTAAAGCGTTCCATAGTCTGGGACCTTGGATCGCAAATCTTCTTTCTCCTTTGGACTTGAAGTTGGCTTTCGGAACCTGGAGCAGGTTCCGATTTGTGGATCGCAAAACGCGATTGGGATTATGCGCTTTTATTATTTCGCATAAATAAAGGGGGGCATTCCCATGGACACATCTATGCGTAAGACAGAGAGCTTTAAAAGCAATTCTGTCTTTGACTGGCAGCCAATGAAGGGCTCTCAGTGATGGTGAGATGGATTCCCAGGGTTTTTTCCCAGTCACAAGTCTGGCGGCCGTATTCTGAACGACTTGCAGACGAGCGATTTGGTACTTGGGGAGGCCAAGGTAAAGGGCATTTGCATAATCCAGCCTGGAGTTTACAATTGCTCCCACCACGACCGCTAAATCATCTTTAGGGATGAACGGAGTGAGTCTGCGTAGTAGGCGCAGTAGATGGTGAGATCCGCTGACTACTGACCCTATTTGTGCGTCCATTGTCATAAAGGAGTCAAAAATGACCCCTAGGCTTTTGACTTTGGCGCTAGGGGTGATGAGCTTGCCCAAAATAGGCGGGGGGGTCCACGCTGTTGAAAGTTGATTCCTGCGCTTGGCGTGAAACAGGAGAAGTTCTGTTTTCGCTCCATTGAGTTTAAGGTAACTCTTTGTCATCCAGTCCTCTATCAAAGAGAGACATGTCTCTAGATTGAGGTGGTGATCCTGTCTGTTGCAAATGCGGAAATACAGTTGCGTGTCATCTGCATATGAGTGGTAGAGCAGTTTTTGGCTGCTGATAATCTCAAAGAGAGGACGAAGATATATGTTAAACAGCACTGGTGACAGAGGCGATCCTTGAGGGACTCCGCATGTTACTGTGCTTTTTCAGACGTAAAAGGTCCTAACTTCACTGTTTGCGATCGGTTTTCCAGAAAAGAGGAGAACCAAGATAAATCGCCTTCTGCGACTCTGGCTACTTCAGCAAGCCGAGTCAGTAACAGGTTATGGTCTACAGTGTCGAAAGCGGCACTTAGGTCCAACAGAACTAGAAGACAAGATTCTCCTTCGTCTGCGGCCTTGAGGACATCGTCCCATACTTTCAGCAATGCTGTTTCCGTCCCGTGTCCGGGACGGAAGCCTGATTGCAATGGGTCAAGTAGCTTGTGGGTATCTAGATGCTGTTGCAGCTGTTGTACCACTACTTTTTCCATTATCTTTGAGAGTACGTTGAGACTTGTTATGGGACGGCGGTGGAGTGGGTCCTTGGGGTCCAGGGAGGGTTTCTTCATGATGGGTTGGATTATACCCTCTTTCAACTGTGAGGGCACTATGCCCTCCAAGAAAGACTGGTTGATAAGCTGCGTGATGGGAGGAGCCAGGATGTCGGCGCATTCCTTCAGCAGTTTTGTGGGGATAATGTCATTTGGCGCTGTGCCATTACGCAGAGTACAAATGACATTCTTAGCGGTCTCGATGGAGATGGGTTCCAGGGTAAACTTACCTGATATAGGAGAATTACTATGGGTGCTATGTGAGAGGCTGCAGGGGGGGCTGAGGGGAGAATTGCTTTGCTGAATGCTTTCACGGATTACCTCGATTTTATTAATGAAGTAATCCGATAGTTCATTGCAAAATTCTTGTGTGTCCGAACTGGGGGCTTCAATGCATCCTGGTTTCATGGTCTGGGTGACCATCTTGAAGAGTTCGCGGGGGGCGGTTTAGGGCGCCGTTGATAGCCTCCGAAAAATACTTTTTCTTGGCTTGGAAAATTCCTTTGTGGTATTTTCTTGTAGTCGCCTTGTAGATGGATAGGTTTAGCTCTGAAGAACATCTTTTCCAGGCAGATTCAGCCCTTCTGCGTTCTTGCTTCAGTAACGACAGCTGGTTGTTAAACCAGCAGCGGTTGTTTTTCCGAATGCGGGTTCGTCGTTTCGGCGCTACCAAGTCGGCTGACTGTAGCATGGCCGAGTTTATGGCTTCCATTGTTTTAACGGCCGTTTGATGCGGCTGAGTTGTTTCTATTTTTTTCCTTAAAGTCGTTTTGAAGAGTTCCGAGTGGAGCTTCTTCTGACATCTAGTCCAGTGTGTTGTCACTGGATTTGATGTTTTTGTTGCAGGGGGGATGGTGGAAATACTGAATATAATTGCATGGTGGTCTGTCCATGGCAATTTTTCATTTTCCCAAATTTTTATTTCCAGAGCTTGTCTGAAAATAAGATCAAGTGTGTGACCTGAAGCATGTGTGGGTCCACATACTAGTTGCTGCAATCCTAATCCTTCGAGGTGGTCAATAAAGGCGTCGGCAATGGGGTCTTGTGAGGAGTTGGCCCAGAGATTGAAATCCCCGAGCAGCAAAAGATGTTTGCTGTTGAGGGTATAAGTGGAGAAGAAATCCGTCCATGATGATAGCAGCTGCGATTTTGGGCCGGGCGGCCTATAGCAGAGCAGAATGTGGACGGTCTCCTTTGAACTTGCTTGCAGTTGCAGAGTAAGGGTTTCCATGAATGGAAGAGGGTTTTGGCGGACTGGTTTGGTGATCGTAAGATGAGTCTTGTGGATCACCGCCAGGCCGCCTCCTCTTTGCCCTATTCTGTTTTCCGTTATAATACGGTAATTTTCTGGCACCAGTTCTCCTAGAATGGTGTTACAGTCGGCTGTGAGCCAGCTCTCTGTAATAAAAAGACAGTCTAGATCCTTTTGTTGAATGAAGTCGCGGATTTCAAGTCGGTGTTTTACTGCCGATCTTGTGTTGATCAGGGCACATGATATGTGCTTGAGCTGGGGTAAATGGCTGAAATGTCTGACCGTCGATCTATGATCAATTCTCAATAGTCGCTCAGTTCTTAGGGCCTTTTTGGTGATGGCTGGCAGTATTGCGGCGCATTGCCTCAAACTCCAAATGGTTTCGGCAGAATATTGCCTACATGCCATGATCGCCAATACACCAGGGGGGGGGGGATTTCGGGGCAGTGGGGAGAGGAATTGGCAACCTCCTCTCTCCTGGCTTGGTCCAGAGGAAGGCAAAAAACCCTGGCGGCGCTTGGCCAATATGCTCCGGTAGGGAAAAAATTCCTTCCTGACCCCTGTAAGAGGCGATCGGGTAACCCCTGGATCAAGCTTCTGTGCGTTGGAGAGACAGGGGGGGGGGGCTGGGGCTGAGAGGGGGACCCTGTTGCTGGTCTGGTGGGATGGCTGCCTGCTCAGGCAGTGGGATGAGGGCTGGCAGGGTGTTTCTTTAAATAAACTGGGGGCTAAGAGGGTGAAAGACAGGCCGGGTAACTGTCCTTTTGGGGTAAGGGGGGTTTCCTGGAGGCTGAGTGAGGACCACAGAGGCGTGGGGAGCGGCGCGCCGTTAGGCCACAAGTGAAGCCGCGGTCTTTCCTAGACCGCGGCCCCGCGATTCAGGGCGGCCTGGCGCGGTGCTCTCAAAAGAGCCCCAGAACGGCGAAAATTTCCGGGCGGAGGATAGAGGAAGGGGGCCCTTGGGGATGATGGAGGTGAGGGAGTGCAGGGACACAAAAAGATTGGGAAATGCAGATCCGTATTGCTGCGGCTTTATCCTGAAAAGGACGGCCGTCAGCAGCTTTGGTGGAGGGCTCTTACCTGCATAGAGCCAGGGAGCTGAGCTGGAGGAGAGGAGAGATCAGGGGCACAGGACTTCCAGGGCTGGAACTGGAGGGTGGACTGGGCTAGCAGGGCTGGGAGGGACTCTGCCTGTCTGCCTCCTAAGCCTGCCTGGAGCTAAAGCACACACGCTCCTACTCCTAGGAGACGTGCGCCGTTGTGGAGCTCCTGTAGCTAATCCGTCTGCCTCACTGACTGACTGGCTGGCACCTCAAGTTTACCTCTCTGCTCTGCCTCTCCAACGCTCACTGGAGCACCAGGCTTGTTTTCAATAAAACCTATTTTAATTACATGCCTTATTTTAGAGTAACTTGTGTCATCACTGGGACTGTGTGCTACTCTCTGCAATGAAGGTATATAATTGCTGGTGATAGCAGACAGTAGTGTGTTGTACATAACTTCCTGTAAACATCAATGCTCCCTGTTTCAGTAGTCCTCTAAAGACCCCTCAGATCCAATGAAAACAGTGGTCTGGTTTTGAAAAGGAGCCTGACAAATATCACCTTGATGGGTGGACATCAGGCTAGGGCAGCAGGCATTCCCCCCCCTAGATAATATCCACTCTTCTTGGTAAGCATTTGCGATTAATAGGAATCAAAATCCAAGGAATGAAATGGGAAAGGCAAGGGACACTCAGGCTTGGGAGGAAAGCGTTAGATGGTTGTAGATGTTTTTCAGTCAGGAAAGGAGTCACGTTCTGCCGAGTTTACAGTGTTCAATTAAATCAGAGTAAGCTTTTATAGTACAGGGGAGTAGCCTGTATAAGTGTGAAGACTGAAGGTAAGGCTTGAGTACAGTTTTTAGGGCTAAATGTGGCTATACCTGGCTATTTCCTCATATTAGTATACATGATCAGACAGGTCCGATGAAACTTGTCCGACGGACCGTTTTCATCGGACCACGCTGAAGTGGTCTGTTGGTCTGATGTGCGTACACACCATAGGACCAAAATCCCATCGGACCAGAACGCGGTGACGTAGAACACAACAACATGATGAAACAACAAAGTTCAATGCTTCCAAGCATGCGTCGACTTGATTCTGAGCATGCACAGGTTTTTGGTCCGATGATTTCGTGAACTAACCATCGAACCTGTCCAACGAACAGGTTTCCAGCAGACAGGTTTTAAAGCATGTTTTAAAACTTTGGTCCGCTGGAAAACTGTCCGATAGGCCGTACACACGATCGAACATGTCCGCTGAAACTGGTCTGCGGACCAGTTTCAGCAGACATGTTTGATCGTGTGTACGCGGCCTAAGAATACATTATTTTCTTACATTATGGTTTCATAAAAGATTTTTGTATAATTTTTAATACAATAAGATGTTTTATTGCTTTCCGATTTCTATATATTAAAACAATGAATCTTTGGAAAAGTCACCAGTACTACACAATGAACCTCTAACCTTTTAATTCTCAAGTGTATGCTGAAAATTGATGACTCTCATTTAATAAATGATTGTTAAAATACATAGGTAAGTCACAAAAAGCTCCAACTGCTTATTTAAATCACAGCTTCTTGCAGTACGGTAGTTTCACCTTTATATGAAGCTGATAGAAGCACAAAATGTCAGCGTGATATTCTGAGAAATTGAGCAATGAAAAAATGTTTAAATATATATGACTTATTAATTGGATTGTGAACTGATAACTACTTACTATGATTACCACGATTACTTATTAATGTCAGATTACGCATACCACAATAATGAATGTAACCCTTGACCTCTTTCATTGGCTTGTATAACAATCGGAACTGCTTGAAACAGTATGTTTTTATTGCCAATGCAATAAATGTAAAGTGTTTTTACAGGTAAAATAGTGTAATTTTAACACTTTAGATTTTTTTTTTCAGTAATCCCAAACTAATTTTAAAAGCAGCCCCATCCAGATGTCAGTTAATGAGTTTAATGACAACTCAAATAGTTGCTGGCAAGATAAATCATTTTATGGTTTCTTGTATAACCTGTGGGTTATACCTATTACAAAGTCAAAAGACTGTGTCACAAGCTACATCATACCACAAAGTATAAACAAAAAAAAAGGTAAAGGATCCAACTGCAGAAACAGATTTCATCCTTATGACCTTGTTGAAGGCCACAAGATACTTTCACTTTGTCACCTATGCAGTCTCGAAGAGATATAAGGAACCAACAAATGATTAAACTAAACAGTGATGTTTAATTTCAAATTCTGCGTGGCCTACTTATCTTTTCTTCAGGTGTGTTTTTAATACAAAACTGAACGAGCGATTACGCCTACGTAACAGGAGATGCGCGGGGTAAGTCTAAATGTGCGCGTGCGTTTCGATGCACGGCATCCCCAAAACGAGATACGCAAGAAATCTACTTTTTTTTGTCCAGCGTAATTTCGTTAGACAGGCGCATCCGTCCACGCAAAACTGCGCTAGACAGACCATTGATTTGCTAGTCAAATATGCTAATGAGGGACTTACGGGGATCCACAAAAGAACGTTGGGGCAGCGCAGGCTATGCAGTGTGCGCAACAGCAAAATGTCCTGTCTAAAATTAGACCATAGCTGTAAAAGCTGGCCTAAAAAGAGAAAAATCGTCTACATGTCAGATAAAGCAACACTGTTAGTGAGGAGCTCAGCAGTCACACGTGTTTCACAACAATCTGTATGCCAACATGCCAGGGGCATCATCGCGCATAGCTATACTACTGACTTTAGATGAGCAAAGAAGGAGGAGGGCACGGAGGAGGCACGGGAGAGGATATACCGCACACGCATAGACCTCTTTGGCATGAGTGATTCTGAGGTGTATCGCATCTTCAGATTCACCCCTCATGCCATCCTGGAATTAACCACAACCTTGCAGGAGGACATCACCAGCCGAACACACCGCTCACATGCAGTGCAGCCATTGGTCAAGGTCATGGCAACACTCCATTTCCTTGCCACTGGCTCTTTTCAGCGTACAAGTGGAGTGGTGGCTGGGATGTCACAATCCTCCATGAGCAGACGTGTGCAGCAGGTTGTCCCTGCAATCCTCAGATGCATGGCCAACCAAATCATCAAACCCACCACTGAGGACCTGCGGCTGAAGGCAATGACAGATTTCTACAGAATTGCCAGATTCCCACGCACCGTGGGGGCCATTGATTGCACACATGTGGCACTCCAGCCCCCCCAGGAGACAGAGCACATATACCGCAATCGGAAGCATTGGCATTCCATGAACGTACAGGTGATAGTCGATGCCCAAGGCCTCATATGGCACGTCCGTACCAAACACCCAGGGTCCAGCCATGACAGCTACATATAAAATCAGAGCCCCATCCGATTGGAATTCGAACAGAACGTGTATGGGGACACCTGGCTGGTTGGTGAGTGACATGGGTGGCAGGCATGACTGTCCCCCCCCATGATGCACACATCACAAGGGGCACATGCATGACTAACATCCTCCTGTCTTTTCCCTTACAGGTGACTCTGCATATCCACTGGGACCCCATCTCATGACTCCTTTCCGGAACCCCCAAACCCCAGGAGAAGAAAGATACAATCAAGCCCACGCCCAAACACGTGCAGTGGTGGAGCGCACCTTTGGCCTCCTGAAGTCACGTTTCCGATGCCTGGATAAGTCTGGGGGTACCCTCTTGTATTCCCCAAACTTCGTGTGCTATATCATCGGTGCCTGTTGCCTGCTGCACAACTTCGCAGTGAGAAAGGGCCTGCAGATTGACCTACGTGATGACCTGACCCCCCAACCAGACAATCCCACCCTAACCGAGGTTACCCCGTCTTCTGAGGGAAGAGCAGCCAGGAGACAGCTCACATTGGGCATCTTTGCACGTTAAACACACACATTAATCATGGCACAATGAGAATGCATGCATGCACACCACTGTGGTCCCTAGCACACACACCCCACATCCTCATCACATTCGATTGGCACAGTCCACCATGCAGGACTTGTGAGCAGCAATGCCACGCCAAGGCTCCAATTATGTCACTGTACATTCATACACCATTCACACGGACCTGGGGATCACTTCTCCCTGGTCCTGGGGAACCCTTCTCCACCAAAATTGAGGGTGACACCCCTTTTCCGTCAGGAATGTCACCCCCACATTCAAACAGCATTCACAACCCAAAAAAAAAAAAAAAAAAAGTGACCAGCAAAATCCAAAAATTTCCAGCAAAAAAAAAAAAAAAAAGCCCAAAAAAAAGGGGAAATACAAATTAGTGCCCTTGACGTGAGCCACGACTGGGGTGCCCCCGGCCACGGCCCCGGCTCCTCAGGGGAGACTCATGGGGAGGGGGGGGTAAACCGGGGAAGGAGGAGCAGCCCCTGGTCTCTGCCCACCTGGCGGCCTGCCCTCCAAGGCCACGGCTATTCTGTCCAGGGCAGCACCTAGTGTTGCCGTGTTGGCCTGGATAGCCTGGGTGAGGGCCCTCACATCCTGCCCAATGCCTGCTGATGTAGTCTGCAGGTCGTTAAGGCAGTTTGTGAAAGCCTGGGAGTGGCAGTCCAGGTTCCCAAGCGTATCCTTGATGGAGGACAGGCTCTCCTCCATCCGCACCAATGTCTGGCTGACCTGTCCCAGATGGCGGGTCTGGAGGAACTGGTCCCTTCTCAGAGTGGCGGGCAGGAGATCGGCCACCCCTCTGGTCTTCTGGGTCGCCTTCCTGCCTCCAGCTGATGCTTGTGGCCGGGGAGAAGGGGAGGCCCTTGGGAGGGGAGCCATGTTGGGGGAGGAGGGGGGGGCTCCCACTTAGGGAGGGCTGGCTGCTGCCAGCCAGAGGGGAACAGTCCTCCAAGAACAATAGGCCAGTGCCTGACATGGACTCCACCTCCTCCTCAACCTCCTCCTCTTCAACCTCCTCCTCTTCAACCTCCTCCGCGGACTCCGGCCTTGTCGGGGGGGCCTCATTAGGCTGCTGTCCTGGGGATGGTGCGGTCAGGCCAGATGGCCCAGCACCCTCCAGCACATCTGTGGATGACACAAAACATTCACAGGTTGGAGGATCCACACACTTGCCACATATTCCCTTTCACCCCCTCCCCCACACATGCTACACACCTGATAGGGCAAAAAAACCTTACCTGGCATCACTCCTTCATGACTTGAGTCATAGCCGGGCAGGCCCTCCACTTCTTGCCTATGAAAGGTCTGGGCCACCACACGCTCCTCCGCTGTCAGTCTAACAGGGCATGGTGGGCCCCCTCCTGTGCCCCTGGCATGGGCAAGCATTCTGGCCAGCTTCTTTTTGACCAGACGCCGGAGGTCATTTATCTTT
This sequence comes from Rana kukunoris, assembly GCA_029574335.1. Lineage (NCBI taxonomy): Eukaryota > Metazoa > Chordata > Amphibia > Anura > Ranidae > Rana > Rana kukunoris. Next base: position 136,443,226 of record CM056055.1, read on the forward strand.
TTCTCAATCCCCCACCCTGTCTGTGTCTCCCCCTCCCCCGCTGAATTCACCTGGTCAGTGATCATGTCCAAAATCTCTCTCCTCCTGGCCGGGGTGGTGTTGGCACTGTCCGGGCCATGGAGGAAACGCCCATAATCGGAAATGGCCCGGGCAAGAATTTGTTTCTCCCTCAAAGAAAATTTTAATTTTCTCTTCCTCTCAGTCATACTGAAAAAAAAACACTCCCAGTCAACAAAAAACACTCACAAAAACAAGCACGACCAATCAAGCAAGAAAACAAACAAACAGAAAAATATCAAACAAAAACTCTTACAAACACTCAGCAAAAAGCAGTCACAAAAACAAACAGGAACAATCAAGCAAGAAAACAAACAGAAAAATATCAAACAAAATATCTCACAAACACTTAGCAAAAAACACTTTCAAATATCTTCTAACAAACACAAGATCACACAGTACACAAATCTGACAAATACAGTACAAATCACAACGCAACTAACAACGGAACAAAAGCACCTTGCTGTATAGGGAGGGATACAAAGGGATGTACTTTTGCAATGGAAGTGCGTTTGTGTGTGTCTATTTATGCTGTCTGCGTAGTTCATGATTTTGCCCTAGTCCATTTCCAATTTCACTGATTGCGCCGTTCCCGAGTTGTGAGCATGCGCACAGAGGTGCTGACATGGTCTGCTTCAAGCGCGCATGCGCGAGCCGGCCGGCCCTTCATTTGCATAGGGTCACGGCTCATTTCAATGTAACACGCCCACGTCCTTCCCAATTTGTATTACTCCACCTTGCGCCTCAGAAATAACGTTGTGCAGGCGCTATTTTCTGCGTAAAAGCAACGAGAATAAGGTGATTGCGCGGCTACATTGCGCAAGTCTATCGTAAAGGCGGTACCTGAATCTGGCCCAATAACTTTAACACTTTATATATTTTGTTCTGCAATCATAAAGTAATTTTAAAATCAACCCCATCCAGCTATCAATGAATTAAATTACAACTCCAATATGGTTGCTTGCAATTTCTGTGTCTAATCCCCCACACTACTATGTGTAAATCACTAAAATACAGTACCAAAAAATGTGTAGGGTTTTGCTACTGGATATATACCCCTAAGGGTGAGTGCATGCATTGATCGGCGGAGGGGTTGTTTGCTTACTGAGAACACAGCATTCACAGAGGAGTGTATATTTTAAGGACTTTGCACATTTTATTACTTTATTTGGATTTGACACACAGAATGGCACTGTATCTTCACTGTCACAGAATCATAGATGTGTGCAGCATATTACATTAGGATGTGCACCCCATAACTCAAACTTATGTGTATACAGGAGAAGACAAGTATAAAGCATATGACAGTGGGTGGTATGCATAGGAGAGGAGTGTGGAGGATATTAAAGTGGGCAGTATGTACAGGAGAGGCGTGTGGAGGATATAACAATTGGTGATATATACAGGAGAGGAGTGTGGAGGGGATGCCAGTGGTCAGTATGTACAGGATAGGAGTGTGAAGGGTATGACATTGAGCGGTACAGATAGGTGGGGAGTGTGGGGGGGTATGACAGTGGGCGGTATAGATAGGTGGGGAGTGTGGGGGTATGACAGTGGGCAGTATGTACATGGTTGGAGTGTGGAGGGTATGACAGTGGGCAATATGTACAGGGGGGATTGTGGAGGGTATAACAGTGGGCAATATGTACAGGGGAGGAATGTGGAGAGAATAACAGTGGGAAGTGTGTACAGGAGGGGAGTGTGGAGGGTATGACAGTGGGCAGTATGTACAAGAGGGGAATGTGGAGGGTGTGACAGTGGGCAGTGTGTACAGAAGAGGAGTGTGGTGGGTATGTCAGTGGGTGGTATGTACAGGAGAAGAGTATGGATGGGATGACAGTGGATGGTATGCACAGGAGAGTAGTGTGTAGGGTATGACAGTGGAAAGTATGTACAGGAGAGGAATGTGAAGGGTATGAGAGTTGGTGGTATGTACAGGAGGGGAGAGTGGAAGGTATGACAGTGGGCAGTATGTACAGGAGAGGAGTGTAGAGGCTGTGGGGGCAGCTGGGTGTCTAGAGGTGTGAGGGGATGGGCAGCTGTGTGTGTACAGGTGTGAGGGGGCTAAATCTCTACAGGTGTGAGGGGGCTGGGTGTCTACATGGGTGAGGAGGCTGAGTGTCTACATGGGTGAGGAGGCTGAGTGTCCACATGTGTAAGGGGGGCTGAGTGTCTACAGGTGTAAGGGGGACTGAGTGTCTACAGGTATGGGTGGGCTGAGTGTCTACAGGTATGGGTGGGCTGAGTGTCTACAGGTATGGGTGGGCTGAGTGTCTACAGGTATGGGTGGGGTGAGTGTCTACAGGTATGGGTGGGCTGAGTGTGTACAGGTATAAATGGGCTGAGTGCGTAGAGGTATAAAGGGGCTGAGTGCGTAGAGGTATGAGGTGGGACTTGTGCGTAGAGGTATTAGGAGGGCCTTGTGCGTACAGATGTTTTGGGGCTGAGTGCGTACAAGGGTGAGGTAAGCATTGTCACTCTAAAACAGTTAGTGCAAATCATAGGTAAGAAATTAAGTGGATCAGAAGGTACAATTTGAGTATTACGGTTCCAGGATCCACAAACAGCTATTTATCACTTTGTCACAATTTTTGTTTAACCACCTCCCATCTGGCCACTGTATACATAGCTGAACAGGATCAGCACCCATGCTGGTGGACGTATTCGTACATCCTCCTCCATCAGCGACTCGTACAACCAAAAAAAAGCTCCCCAAAAAAAATGATAACAAAGTGTTGCATGACTGAGTAATTATCATTGAAAGTGTGACAGCGCTGAAAGATGAAAAATAGCCTGGACTGGAAGGGAGTGAAAGTGTCCTATTTTGAAGTGGTTAGGGAAAGTTGTACCTGCAGTTACATACAAAGCCAATAGAATTTTTTTTTTTGTGCTGCCTACATTACTGATTACCACTCCAATGCACATGGAAAGTAAAAAAAAAAAAACAGGCTGGCACACTGTAAAGACTTCTAGCAACCATGAAAACCGTCAATGCCCATGGGACCTCCCCCTAATGAGTTTCACCCAACAAAGATTTTTCATAGAGATAATCTCTACAGGACCTCAGAGTCCACATCAGTGCAGATTAATTCCCAGCTGAAGTGCTGTGCTCATGGGGTCTTCCTACTGACCCTCTCAGCTCAACTATATAATTTTAAATACTTGTGAGATAAGCTCCATTAGCCTTATAAATTTCAATCAAACCTGACTCACAAACTAGGGTTGATTTACTAAAACTGGAGAGTGCAAAAACTGGCGCACAGTGGCGGCTGGTGCTCACTTTTTTTTGATGGGCGCTAAACAAACTGAAAAAAAAAAAAAAACAATTGTAGCCACTGTGCCCATCAAGCACAGCCACTGTTTCCATCAAACGCAGCCACTGTGCCCATCAAATGCAGCCACTGTGCCCATCAAATGCAGCCACTGTGCCCATCAAACCCTGCCACTGTGCCCATCAAAAGCAGCCACTGTGCCCATCAAACGCAGCCACTGTGCCCATCAAGCACAGACATTGTGCCAACCAAGCACAGCCATTGTGCCAACCAAGCGCAGCTACTGTGCCATCAAATATAGCTACTGTACCCATCAATTGCTGCCACTGTGCCAAACAAAGCTACTGTACCCATCAATTGCTGCCAGTGTGCCCATTAATTGCTGCCACTGTGCCCCATCAACTGCCGCTATTGTGTCCCATAAATTGCTGCCAGTGTGCCCCCCCACTCGGCACTTACCTGTCTTGGTCAGGGCACTGTATTCCACACTCCCTCCGAGTCCTCCATGCCTTCTCTCATCCTCTTCCTGTCTTCTGCTATGATTGGACGCCCATGGGACCTCCCCCTAATGATTTTCACCCAACAAAGCTTTTTCATAGAGATAATCTCTACAGGACCTCAGAGTCTACATCAGTGCAGATTAATTCCCAGCTTAAGTGCTGTGCTCATGGGGTCTTCCTATTGACCCTCTCAGCTCAACTATATAATTTTAAATACTTGTGAGATAAGCTACATTAGCCTTAAAAATTTCAATCAAACCTGACTCACAAACTAGGGTTGATTTACTAAAACTGGAGAGTGCAAAAACTGGCGCACAGTGGCGGCTGGTGCTCAATTTTTTTTGATGGGCGCTAAACAAACTGAAAAAAAAAACAATTGTAGCCTCTGTGCCCATCAAGCACAGCCACTGTGTTCATCAAACGCAGCCACTGTATCCATCAAACGCAGCCACTGTGCCCATCAAATGCAGCCACTGTGCCCATCAAACGCAGCCACTGTGCCCATCAAACACAGCCACTGTGCCCATCAAACACAGCCACTGTGTCCATCAAGCACAGACATTGTGCCAACCAAGCACAGCCATTGTGCCAACCAAGCGCAGCTACTGTGCCATCAAATATAGCTACTGTACCCATCAATTGCTGCCAGTGTGCCCATTAATTGCTGCCACTGTGCCCCATAAATTGCTGCCAGTATGCCCCCCCCACTTGGCACTTATATGTCGGGGTCACGGCACTGTATTCCACACTCCCTCCGAGTCCTCCATACCTTCTCTTGTCCTCTTCCTGTCTTCTGCTATGATTGGACGCCTGATAGGCGACCAATCACAGCGCTTATTGCTTCAGCCAATCAGGTGACAGGTAACCTGATTGGCTGAGAGATGGGTCAGTGTTAGAAAAGCGATTTATTTGTTTCCCTAACACAACAGCGAATGCACATCAATGCATGAATCTATGTATTGGTGATTGACGGGTGCAGGAGAGAGGGGGCCCTTTATGGACGCACCGCCACTGCTGACACATTCTAAAATTTAAACCAATCAGCCACCAGTTTTTTGTCAAAGCTTAATTGAACAAGCTGAATTTAGAAGTTAATTGGCTCCCATGCACAGCTGCACCAGATTTTGCACTCTCCAATTTTCTTAAATCAATCCCTATGTGTCTTCTTTTGCAGTAAGCAAACTGGTGTTTGCACAATGAGTGAAATACAATCATTTGTCTGGCGTCACCAAACAAGATAAATAGCCTGCTTATGTAATGATCAAATATGAATGCCAGCAGAAACTTATAAAATGTATTTACAGGATAATTGTTTTCAAAAGTAAATCAATTTCAAATACAGTCTATTCTAAAAAAAAATATGTATCTCTTTGTATGTTCACTTTTCCATTTGTGAAATTCAGTGCGTGTGTATGGACATTCGTCTCATTGTCACTTCACTTTACTTAAAGCGGTATTTCACCCTAAACATAATATCTCCCATGCGATCCAGCATACTGGCGTCAGCGCCAGTATGCTGTTTTTTTTTTTTTTTAATAGCACACTTACTGTATTATTGTAGAATTCCTTTTCTGTCCCCCGTGGTGGACGGCGCCAGTATAGCGCGTCACATCTTCCTAAAATACCCGATATGCACTCGGGTAATCTCGGCGAAAATGCGGCGCCTGCGCACAGACCTAGGAGCTGACTGCGCAGGCGCCGTATTTCTCCGAGTCCTACGGCTATGGCGCGTCACGCCCTCCGAAATAGGACTCGGAGAAATACGGCGCCTGCGCAGTCAGCTCCTAGGTCTGTGCGCAGGCGCCGCATTTTCGCCGAGATTACCCGAGTCCATATCGGGTATTTTAGGAAGATGTGACGCGCTATACTACAGCCGTCCACCGCGGGGGACAGAAAAGGAATTCTACAATAATACAGTAAGTGTGCTATTAAAAAAAAAAAAAAACAGCATACTGGCGCTGACGCCAGTATGCTGGATCGCATGGGAGATATTATATTTAGGGTGAACCTCCGCTTTAAATCCAACATTTGCTAGATGTATATTACACTTACTGTATCTAAAAAAAAATGGTTTATTAAAAAAATCTGCTGCAGTTTAAAAAAAAAATTCAATTGCTTCCAAACTTAATTTGTCTCTTACATTTGCAGCAAAAGGTCATTATAATAAAATGGTGACCAAGAGGTACACATGAGTTTATAATTGGCATATAAATGAACAGAAATACATTTAAAAAGTCATGTTAGTGTAACCTTTTCCATCCCAGCCTAGATATTATATCATCTGATTATTATTGCTATACACTCTTCAGGGTTGTGCCATCATTGATGATTCAGGTCACATCAAGAGCTACAGTTAGTTAACGAGAAAATAACCCATAAAATGGGTTTTATTATGCAGATATCTGTATTTTTCCATGAATATGTCTTTTCTTTACACGCACAGTGAGCCAAGCTAGCTACTTTACCTTACAGACTGAAGATTTTGATCTACAATATGAGTTACCAATATATATTTTTGAAAGGATTGTTTAACAAAATGCTTCAGTCCTGTTAAGATGACAATCCTCTCCAAATCATTTCTTTAGAATTGTATGTAGATGTTGAATTAGGAAATGTGATCCTCTAGAAATATTTCAAAATGAGGGCCAACAAAGCTTTCATTGCCACTATATTTACATGATCAGTTGTTACGATAAGAATCAGTACACCTCTAACATCCATATCTTCAGGAAAGCAAGTAATGAATAAAGCTCATTTCAGGGTCATGGAGCAATTCTTTTTAAAATACTAACAGCAGAAGCATTGAATTAACCAAAGGCATTCTTTTAGCAGCTTAGTTCACCCTGGTCCTCACTTCCCTGCACCTCCTGTTGTGTGTACACCTTAGAGATAATAAGTTAGACAATATAGTGTGAGTTGAGCTGCTAAGAGAATGATTTGGATGACAAACAATGAATTTTAAAGAATAATAATTGACCTCGGTATCTGCATGCACTGTGGAACAATTATCATTAAAGTGGTTGTAAACACACATATTTTTTTTTACCCTAATGCTGCAGCTCTGTGTGTTCTTGCACACGGGTCTGGAGCATGCCCTGTCTGGGTGCCCCCACAGCAAGCTGCTTGCTGTGGGGGCACCCGGTATGAAGGAGGAGCCTGGTGCGCCGGTGTGGGACCGGAGGAGGATCTTGGCCGCTTTGTGCAAAACCATTACACAGAGCAGGTAAGTATAACATGTTTGTTATACAAAAAAAATATTGCTTTAAAGAAGAACACCAGGGAGGAATACACTTGTGCTGGCTTATAAGGGACAAAGTCTTCTGAGCTGTATGCTCCCTTAGCCTGACCATACACAGTGAAAATGTATTTCCTGAAACCACAGGTTCCCGCATCAACACAGACAGTGCTGACAGGGGAATCAGCAATTGTCTTCTCCCGGCAGGGGGGGGGGGTGAAGGCAGACATGGAAAGCCATACCTGCATAGAGAAGATAGTGATTATTGCTAGTGGCCGCTAATGATAATCGCAAGAGGATCTGGCAGGCTGGTTATACCTAAGTTGAACGATTGATCAACTTGGTACATTCAGGCTGGCCAGTAACGGTTTGAATATTCGCTAGTTCCCGCTGAATCGTATATGGCCAGCCTTATGGATTATACTTATTGCTATTCTTCCATAATTCCAACACTAGACCTTTGGATCTCCTCCAAAGAAGCTGTGGAGCCATTTTCAGCTTCTATGCCCACCGCTCCTTGCTTCTTGTATGGTCACCAAGCATTATGTGAACATATTCACAAAATATTTAGCCACACCCACACTGCTGTGTAAAACTGTAAATTGTAAATAAAAGAGATAAGTCCGCAAAGTGGCCTGTACCAATTCAGAACTTAACACCTTATAAGCCAGCACATTTCTTAAAGTACTTACATTACTAGAACATTACTACAGAGTTAAATTGCTCCAAAGTCCATGCAGCTACAGAGGTCAATTATTTGAAATGTATTTAGTGCTTGTTAAAGTTATATTAACATTTGAAATTTCAACTGGTGCCTTGGATTTTCAGGAGATAAAAAAGATGATCCACATGTATTTCTGTATTTTTTTTGTGCATACTTCTCTTTTGGATCACAGGAGTGCACTTATTTCTGCACTCTTGTGACCCAGTGGGTTAAAGTCAAGGGTGTAAGAGTTATTAAATTAATTGTTACATTTTATTAAAACAAATATCCACACTTGCAATCAAATTTGAGTAGTGCAGCTTGGATGTGGAGGGTATTGTCAAAAATACAGGAAGGTAAATCAAAACCGCAGTGTATGGGCAGCTGTCAGCATGGGGATCTGGACCCACCAGGTGACAACCCAGTGGGAACGTGTTTTAGAAGCTGTACCTTCCAAGTGCCTGTAGGTTGGAGAGGACCAGCTTTTAAGCCAGCGGGTGAAACACACACAATTAACCTCCTTGGCGGTATGATTATGTCAGATTGTTGATGCTCAAAGCAGTACAATGATTTGCATAGAAATTTGGCATTTTATATTGTAGGCCTGTAGATCTTAGGATTAGGAACTTAGGAACTTAGGAACTCAATTAAATCTGTCCAAACAAGAGTCTAGTAGACATTCCGGGTATGATAAATTTGGAAACACAAAATCATAAATTATAATATAATAAGAAACGATTATTGTATAATATATTGTATTGTATATTGTATAATATTTTATTGTATAATATATTGTATTGTATATTGTAGGCCTGTAGATCTTAGGAATAGGAACTTAGGATCTTAGGAACTCAATTAAATCTGTCCAAACAAGAGTCTAGTAGACATTCCGGGTATGATAAAGTTGGAAACACAAAATCATAAATTATAATATAATAAAAAACTATAAATAATTATAACAAATAATAATATAACTGCTAATAATTCTGCAAGTGATATTCATTTATTATTGCTGTTTTCTAGCTAATCTAAAACCGCTTTTGACGTAAAGGGACACTTTTTGGTTACTATGGCCATTCTCAAGTTTCCAGGCAGAAAGAACAGTATATATAACATACAACTACATGCAGGGTACTGGACAAAGCATTAGAGTCAAAGTAGAGGTAAAATAATTTGATACAGTAATGTAATCCATAAAATGACAGTGTACTGTATACGTTCTGTGTTTTTCACTTTTTGAATTTGGCACCAGACTCTGTCCCCTGTGTCGCGCCGTTCGCAGGGAATGGAGCCTGTTGCTGTGATAGATCGAGGACACAGCAGGGAGACATCGCAGAATCCTGGGGACAAGGTAAGTAACTTTGCCTGGATCCTGCAATGCAAAGCCGAGTGTGGCTCGGGGTTACCGCTTTTGGTAATAAAAAATTCACCCCGAGCCACATTCGGGATTACTGACAAGGAGGGTAATGAGTGCAGTGTGATTAACCAGCTCAGTATAACAGCTCACCCACCTCCACCCTTTCACCAGCCTGGTGCTCTAGTGGGTGCTGGACTAACAGTCACTGCTCTCTGCTCAGAGCAGACTGAGAACTGAGTGATCAGCAGTCATATGATTATTCTGTTCTTGGGCTTAGAGCTGGCGGGGGGCAGCTGCAATCCTAGAGCTGCAATCCTACAGCCAAATAGGTGAGTATGTATATCTGTTATTTTATTTCCCATGCTTCTCCTTTAATACAAGGAACTTCAGCATGCTATGAAAGTTAGACATAGTTTTATAAAGCAACCAAGACATATAGCAAGTTCTGAAGGCTTTAAGATTAGTACAGTTTACTATTACTGAGTCTCTATTGGAGCCATTTGAATTTCTTTTCATGTTCCAAGGCCTCTGTAGACAAAACATCTTGGAACAGATGGATCAGCATGCTCTGCTCCACAGTGCATCAGTGCAACCAAAGAACCAATAATCCAAAAGCAGAAGGGATTATCATAAAAACAAAACAAAACTGAACTGAAAAATACTTAAAACTAGAGTCTGTAGTTATACAAAAACATCTGACTGTCTCCAATCAAGTTTTTCTTAAAGTGCACGTAAAGCCCAACTTTTTTTTTCCTTTTTTGAGTAGGGAATTGTTATCCCTGTGTGTTCCCTGTCATTTTCAATTCCTGTACCTCAGACACAGCAAGAAGGGGGGAAAAATATCCCCTCTTAGGCAACTGTTACCAGAACAGGTTTACCCATTAGAAGATTTCCCTTCTATTTCTGTGACAAATTAAACATTTTGAATTCAGATAATTTTCCTTACCAGAGACAATGATTGCTTAGACTAATGGTGACAGGATAGCAGGGCAAGACTTAGGGGGGCCCTGGGCTTGAGTCACCTTCGGGCCCTACCTTCTATACATTACATTAAATAGAACAAAACGATACATACACAAGCTATGTATTAGGCCCCGTACACACGAGCAAATAAATCTGTTCAAATCGGTCTGACAGACCGATTTGATCAGATTTGTCTGCTGGGCTGTTTTGGTTTGATCACTGTACACACGATCAAACCAAAATCCCCACCGGCAGACAGCGCGGTGACGTAGTGATGACGTTGACACTGCCACGTCACCGCACCAGGAAGTAAAACACTTCCGCGCATGCGTCAAATCCATTCGACGCATGTGCGAGCAGATATGTCTGCTGGTTAGCGTACTAACCAGCAGACATGTCGGATGGATGGATTCTCAGCAGACAGATTTTAAAGCATGCTTTAAAATCTGTCTGCTGGAAAAATCTGTCTGTCCGCCCGTACACACGATCGAATCTGTCTGCTGAAACGGTCTGTCAGACCGTTTCCAGCAGATAGATTTGATCTTGTGTACGTGGCCTTAGAGCTGCACAATTCTGGATAAACTGAGAATAAAAATAGAGATCACGATTCTGAAGTAAACCCCCGGCCAATTTTTGCAGTTACAGCTCATTGAAATGCAATATATATATATATATATATATATATATATATATATATATATATATATATATATATATATATATATATATATATATATATATATATATATCCCAAAAACAAGGCCTGCAAATACCTTTTTTTAGGATGGTTTTGTTCTCTGTATTTCCCGGGTATCTCAGGCGCCATTTGTACTGCTCTTATGTGATTCAAATTATGATGTTGCTTCCGCCCTTACTGTGTCCCTGTCGGTAATCTCACGCATGCGCCATTCGTTGCTGTGTCTGCGGCTGCTGTTTTTCTTTCACTCCCCTTTTGTGACATCTTCTTTAGTCACACGGGGGAGTATCAGGAAGAGTGTAATGAGCTAAACACCGCGAGACTTCTCCTCTGTGCCAGACAGAGGGGAAGTTCTCACAGACTGCATTCCGGCAGGCTTTAAATGCCATCATTCAAATGATGAGCTGCCTGTGTTATGGGCTATTTTTTAAGACAATGTTGTGTCCGAGGGTTTACATTACAACCACTTTAAACAACTGGCATCATTTTTTTTTAAAACTTAAACGTAAGGGGCCCCCTATTGGGCTGGGCTCATGGGCTCAGTCAAGCCCAATGGTAAGTCCGGCCCTGCAGGTTAGACAATTAGTTAAAAAATACTGGCATCTGCTACTGGTGAACCTTAAAGTAACTCAGTTCATTAAAAACACTCCTGAAATTGTATTTGACATTTTTAAGACACACATAGTGCATACTGTAGTTGTTATAGAAAAGCAAGAGGATGGATTCTTGTGTAGAGAAAGGAGCTTTCAAATGCGTTAATTGCTCTTCATGCAAATTAATGACCAGAAACAAGTTATGTTACCTAATGGATAATATTACTATCCTCAAGATGTGATAATACTAGTCAGCTGAAGTTCTAGATCTTTAAATTTGCGGAGCCTACTATGTAAGCAAGACTAAACTTAAAGTATTTGTAAAGTCTTTTTTTTTCTTTAAAAAATAACAAATGTGTTATAATTACCTGCTCTGTGCAGTGGATTTGCAAAGAGCAGCCCAGATCCTCCTCTTCTTAAGTTCCTCTTCTGTGATCCTGGCTTCTCCCTCCTGTTCAGGGGGGCATCCGAGTCACAGCTCCCTGTGTCCAGTCAGACACAGAGCCCTTACCCAGCCCGGCTACCTCTCTCCACTGATTGACTAGCTGACTTTGATTGACAGCAGCGGCAGCCAATGACACTGATACTGGGTCTCAGCCAATCAGGAGCGAGAATATCGGATGGCTGAGACAGTTGTGGACATCGCTGGAAAGGGAGGCCTCAGGTGTTAGAGGGGCTGTTGGTGTAGAATTTGTGATTTTATATATATATATATATATATATATATATATATATATATATATATATATATATATAGAATTTGAGAAGCTCCCCAAAAGAACGATACTCAGCCATGCATCATTAGTACTGTCCATCCTGTGTTCATTTCCTTGCTCCTGATGAGAGTACACATTAATCCTAGAAGAGAGAAGTGAGATAGCCAAATTGTACAGTTTAAGGCAGACGATGCAGTACCCTGGATTCAATTCATCCAACCCTATATACCTTTTCTATGATGTTATATACTGACTAAAACTTATTATAATATATTATTTGTTTAATGAATTTAGATTTTTTTTCACTGAATGTGTCTGTTGAATGTTTAATGGATTTAGTCCATGAGCCAATCAATGCTGACATTGGGCCAGATTCACAGAGCGATTATGCCTGCGTAACAGGAGATGCGCGGTGTAAGTCTAAATGTGCCCGTGCGTTTCGATGCATGGCATCCCCAGAATGAGATACGCAAGAAATCTACTTTTTTTTGTCCAGCGTAATTTCGTTAGACAGGCGCATCTGTCCGCGCAAAACTGGGCTAGACAGACCATTGATTTGCTAGTCAAATATGCTAATGAGGGACTTACGGGGATCCACAAAAGAACTGCCCCCCCATGATGCACACATCACAAGGGACACATGCACTACTAACATCCTCCTGTCTTTTCCCTTCAAGGTGACTCTGCATATGCACTGGGACCCCATCTCATGACCCCATCTCATGCCAGCTCACATTATGCATCTTTGCACGTTAAACACACACATTAATCATGGCACAATGAGAATGCATGCATGCATAGCACTGTGGTCCCTAGCACACACACCCCACATCCTCATCACATTGGATTGGCACAAGCCACCACAAATGAGGGTGACACCCCTTTTCCGGCAGGAATGTCACCCCCACCTTCCCAAATCATACACAAACAGAACCCCAAAAAAAAATGACCAGCAAAAAAAAATAAGCCCAACAAAAATATAATTTTACAAAAAAAACAACAAAGAAAACACATAAAAGACAAAAATCACTCTGCAAAACAGTCCCCAAATATCTCAAAGACACGTCACAAACAAACAAATAAACGCTAACAAACAACAGAACAAAAGCACCTTGCTGTATAGGGAGGGATACAAAGGGATGTACTTTTGCAAAGGAAGTGCCTTTGTGTCTGTCTATTTATGCTGTCTGCGTAGTTCTCTAAGTTGCCCTAGTCCACTTCCAATTTCACTGATTGCGCCGTTCCCGAGTTGTGAGCATGCGCACAGAGGGGCTGACCATGGTCTCCTTCAAGTGCGCATGCGTGAGCCGGCCGACCCTTCATTTGTATTACTCCGCATTACGCCTCTGAAATAACGTTACGCATGCGCAAATTTCTGCGTAAAAGCGACGAGAATAGGGTGATTGCGCGGCTACATTGCGCAAGTCTAACGTAAAGGCGGTGCGCTACGCCGGTCCAATAATGCGCAGATGTACCTAAATCTGGCCCATTGTTTTTAAATGACTTCAAGAAAGCATGTCTAGTTTTCTTGTTTGGTGATTATGGGGCTGTACTGGGGTGACCTGGTTCTGTCCGCTAAAAAGGTACACAGGGTTGGACTAGTTGAGGTTTTTTTTTTTTTTTTTTTTATCTTGTCCCTATTTGGATGGTAGTGGTCTAGTCTCATCTTCCACCCTTGCCCTAATGGGAGTAATAAGAGGGACTGTGCCAAATGTTGCTTCTCCTGTAGGCTGTATTAGAAAGCATATTCCCTGAATAATGATACTGCATCCAATGGCATTATGTCACTGAGACACCAGTGTTATGTGCATGGCACTACTACAGAATAATGGTGGCATAGTGAGAAAGCAGTATGCATGCTGGAAATATAATGGAGAAGACTTCCTAGTACCTCCTGTCCTTTCAGAAACTTGGTCTCAACTTTAGTGGTAAATGAGGTAAAGCCTGAGTGCTTTTAGAGCCCTTTCACACTGCCAGTGCCTGAAAAACACTGGTAAAGCTCCGCTAAGACCCCTTTCACACTGGGGCGTTTTTCAGGCGCTTTGGCATTAAAAAAGCATCTCAATGGGAAGGGGCGCTTTAGGAGCGGTGTATTCAATGCTCCTAACGTGCTGCAAAGAAGCTGGTTGCAGGACTTGCAGCGCAGCGCCTCAGTGTGAAAGCACTCGGGCTTTCACATTGGGATTGCAGATGAGGCTTTTTTTCAGGCGCTTTACAGTCGCTTTTTTAACGCTGGGGCATTTTTCAGGCTCTTAAGTGTAAAAAAGCACTCAGGCTTTCACATTGGGGTTGCAGATGAGGCTTCTTTCAGGCGCTTTACAGTCACTAAGACCCCTTTCACACTGGGGAAATTTTCAGGCGCTTTAGTGTGAAAGCACTCTGGCTTTTACATTGGGATTGCAGATGCAGCTTCTTTCAGGTGCTTTTTTTTATCTTAATGCAGTATATGATTTATGCTAAAAGGCCTTCTGCGTGAAGCAGCTCCCCTTAGCCTCATCTCGATCCAGCAATGTAGCACAAGAGACTAGACATGTGCAGACTGGAATATTTTGTTTCGTTTTTTCGTTTTCGTTCGGAAAATAAATGTATTTAGTTACTCCCGAAAATTGTTTTGATTTATTTCGTTTTTCGTTGGGGGCATAGCTTTCGTCCGAAAATCCAATAATACTTGGTTTCTGTCGAATGGTCAAAAGAATATTCGGCGGAACGTCGAATCTTTTTGATTCCTGTCGAATGGGCAAAAGAATATTCGACGGAACGTCGAATCTTTACGTCAAATCGTACATTTCCGTTTGAATATTCCACCTACAAGAATTCTAATGTTGTATGACTAGTAATAATGTTGAATCTATTCTTTATAATGTCGAATCTATTTAATCATAAATCGAAATCTATTCTCTGTAATGTAGAATCTTTTCTCTATGATGTTGAATCTTTTCCCTATAATGTCGAATCTCTCTATATCAAATTTTTACTGCAACGAAAATAAAGCATTTTTTATGTCGGATATTTCGGTTTTCGTTTCTTGCACTTTCGTTATCGTTTGTTAAAACGATAACGAAAAAAAACTGATTTTCGGACGAAAATGCATTCTAACGAAAACGAATGCACATGTCTACATAAGACTCAGCTGTCTGGGACTCTCCCGACTCATTGGCTGAGACAGCAGAGAAGTACATACCTAAACCCAATCTGGATCCAGTGCTGTGCACGTGTGCAACAGCTCTTCTCCCTCATCCCTGTTCTCAGAAGCTTGGGGCAAGACTGAGCCAGGCTGCATATCTGAATAGGTGCAAGCAGCCCAGCTCAGGACCAAGCATGCACAAGTGCACCACATAGTAAGCAGTAGTAAACACAAAAAATTTTTAAAGTTGGTCCCTCTAAAACCTAATGGTATGCATAACATACTATCATATTGTAGGGCCTGTGTACTTTCAGTCCAGGTGCTATCCTAAATTTAGAGGGGGATGAGACAGCTTTGTAGCTCTCATCCATATGGTTTGTGCAAATTCAGCTTCTGTCATAGCTGGACCGTGCTGTCAGTTCATTCTGTGTTGCTGGGGTGCCTTTCCACCCCGGGGCAACAGGTGGTGGCAGTGGAGCCCAGGTCAGAGTGCCTTCTTGCCAGCAGCCAATCAGAGGGGTTTTTCCCTTGCGGAGCATGCTGGAGGAGGGTACTAGGGGGAACTACTGTTTGTTCTATATCATAGGGATGTGGCCAGCACACTGGTATGGTGATTACCCCTCCTCTCTTTTATATATTATATGCGTTTAGAAATGTCTTACAAATACATATAATCACTCACTTTTCTGTGTGAATGAGGCATTAAGTCAGTCATTACAATCAGGAATTTTGTCAAATGACTGCTGAAAGGCAAGAAACCTGGAGTGTGTATTCTCCCAAGGCTGTGTGTAACTTGCATTGGCTTTTTTGGATGATTCATCTACTTCCAATTAAACATTATTGACAAAGGTGTTTCCATAGACTTACACTGAAATAGAAGGTGTAAAACAGAATTGCAATGTGTAATTTAACAGAAGATATAGCAAGAATATGTAATGATAACATATGGCTGCTCCTCTGTACTGCACATAGATAATTAAAAACAATGTCAAAAATATATTGTCTGATGGCGCAAGGGGAGATGGATAATAGAACTACCTTGGCAAGTGATCTAGATATCAGAATGAATATTCATGAAAAACAAAATATATGATAAGTTCATAAGTCCACGGGAAATCCAAGTTAGCACTTTAGCGGCAGCAATCCCTGAAGAGCAGAAGCATACTCTGTACAAAGGTAGACAAAAAGAAACAAGGATGCGCCCAATCTAAGTGCAATAACGTATTTAATCGATAAAATAAGATACAAAAGGAGAACGGCCAAATGGCTACTCACACATTAAAAGTGGATAATAGGCATATATGAGACCGTGGATGTAGTCATCATCTGGTGTATGCTATGGATACGGGATGGACACACTGTGTGCGAAAACATCCCCTTCCTCTTTCCGGACTGGAAAAGGAAGGAGATGTTTTCGCACACAGTGTGTCCATCCCGTATCCATAGCATACACCGGATGATGACTACATCCACGGTCTCATATATGCCTATTATCCACTTTTAATGTGTGAGTAGCCATTTGGCCGTTCTCCTTTTGTATCTTATTTTATCGATTAAATACGTTATTGCACTTAGATTGGGCGCATCCTTGTTTCTTTTTGTCTATAATTAAAAACAATATATAGATGTAAAGTTTTTAAAAGATTTGTACATGTTGAACCCAATATAAATCTAAAAAGATAATAAAATTCTTAAAGAGTATCTAAAACCAAGAATGGGAAAGCAATGTATCAAAACTTGTTAGTCCTAGATGTGGTGGCTGCATTTTTTTCATTAAAGTTGCAGCTAACCCCCCCCCCCCCCACCCCCATGCAAAGTAATATCAGAACATGCTAGTATGCTTAGCATACTAACATATTGTGAGAAATGTACCTTAAATGAAAGACCCCCAGTGGCGTGCTGTCACCTTTGACAGAGCTTTCATCTTCAATCGGTCTTCCTTTTCGGGTTCACGGGCTCCAGACATTTGAATGGCTGAGGTGTAATGACGTAACGAGCCACAACCGCTGCAAAGCACTCCAAAGGGATGGCATGCCAACCCTTCAGAGGGCAGTGAACATGTATTGGTAATGTTATCAGCTGCATACGTAGTGAATATCTCCTAAACGGTGCACGTTTAGAATAAATTCTGTGTACCTACTGGTAAGCTTGATTAAAGTGGGCAAGCAGTGTTTACTACCAATTTAAGGTTGTTGTTTTTTTTTTTTCAACTGGTTTTTCTGTCCATAATATACTTACTGTCCTAGGGTAACAAGACTTAATCATGGCGCAGCATAGTCACCCTAGGAAAAGACTACAGAACCAACTTCCCTTTGCTTTACCCCCCTACATAGTGGGGAGGTGTTTTTTTTTGTTTGTTTTTTACAGCTGTTAGCACATGTTTGGCTGTGGAATTAAGGTTTTTCTTTTAAAATTAACTTGGCTTAAGTTGGCCATACATGGATAAAAATGTAAAATTTCAACGGGGACAGTGGTTGTATGGAATTTGATCAGATTGCCACTGATTTTGGCCTCCTGGAACTGTTTATTGTAAAAGGGGGGGGGGGGGGGGATTATCCTATCTCTATTGGGATGCGGTTTCCACCAGTAGCCATCCCTTCCTGTGTGGGGCCCCTCCTGTGGCATGGCTGTCACTGCTGGCTCCTCTGTATGGTCAGCACTCAGCAGTGGTTGGCCATGCTGTGAATGATTCCCCCAATACCTTTTGTTAAGATTACTTTAATTATTTAAATATTTTTTGTATTGTTCTTGGATGTAGTTGGATATACTGTATATATATTACACATACACATACATACACACACATACACATACACTTACAGTATTCACAGTATTTATAGTATTCACACAGTGCCTTGAAAAAAGTATTCATACCCCTTGAAATTTTTCATATTTTGTCATGTTAGAACCAAAAATGTAAATTTTATTATTGGGATGTTTTGTGATTGGCCAGCACAAAGTGGCACATATTCGTGTAAAAGGAAAATTAAAAATGGGTTTCCAAACTTTTTACAAATAAATATCTGAAAAGTGTGGCATGCATTTGTATTCAGCCTCCTTTACTCCAATACCATTAACTAAAATCTAGTGGAACCAATTGCCTTCAAAAGTCACCTAATTAGTAAATAGAGTCTACCTGTGTGTAAATTAATCTTAGTATAAATGCAGCTGTTCTGTGAAGCCCTCAGAGGTTTGTTAGAGAACCTTAGTGAACAAACTGCACTATGAAAGCCAAGGAACACACCAGACAGGTCAGGGATAAAGTTGTGGAGAAGTTTAAAGCAGGGTTAGGTTATAAAAAAATATTCCAAGTTTAAACATCTCACAGAGCACTGTTCAATCCATCACCCGAAAATGGAAAGCATATAGCACAACTGAAAGCCTACCAAGATGTGGCCATCCACCTAAACTGACAGGCTGGGCAAGGTGGGAGAATCTGTCCACAGGAAGGACAACTATTAGTCATGCACTCCACAAATTTGGCCTTTATGGAAGAGTGGAAAAAAGAAAGCAAATGTTGAAAGAAAGCCATAAGGAGTTTGTTTGCATAGGATGCATTAAGGTGAAAAAGCATTTACCTTTACAACCCCTTTAATAACCATTTATTTACTGATTGTTAAGGGTGCCAATGGCCTCTGTTTTCAAAAGAAAATGCCGGGTACCGGCATTTAGCATAATTTGAGAGTTTAGGAGCTGTCAGCATTTTTTCTGCCAAAGCACTGCAACTCTAGAACATGCTGACAGAGGTTTTTTTTTCAGCTACTAAACTCTCCCGCCAAAAAAAAAACGCTGCTAAAATCTATGTGTGCGTGAATACATAGGCTAACATGCAGGGGAGTTTAAAGGCAGGTAAAAAAAATATATATATCTGATGCCAAAAACAGCATCTGTAAAAACACTAAGGGCCAGATTCTCATACAAATTCGCCGGCGTAGCGTAACGCATTTACACTACGCCGCCACATCGTACTAGAGCAAGTGCCGTATTCTCTAAGCATTTGCTCCGTAGTTTAACCACTTCCCTACGGCCGTACGACTATATACGGCCGCAGGGTGGTTCTAAATCTCCGGGCTGCCGTGTTTTCACGGCAGCCCCTTTCCTCGTTCCCAGCGCGCGCTCCAGAGCGCGCAGCGGGGAACTTGTGCACTGGCCGTGTCCCTTGGACACAGCCAATCACAGATCGCCGCGAACGGCCAATCAGAGTGGCCGTTTGCGATGCGATCTGATGGGCCAATGAGAGATGATCTCATATGTAAACATATGAGATCATTTCTCATTGCCGGCTCTCACAATGACAGCGTCGTGTCACTGGAGAGAGCAGACCGATCTGTGTTCCTTATACATAGGGACACAGATCGGTCACCCCCCCAGTCACCCCCCTCCCCCCACACTTAGAACACAATGCAGGATACACATTAACCCCTTACTCACCCCCTAGTGTTAACCCCTTCCCTGCCAGTCACATTTATACAGTAATTAGTGCATATTTATAGCACTGATTGCAGTATAAATGTGAATGGTGCCAAAAATGTGTCAAAAGTGTCCGATGTGTCCGCCATCATGTCGCAGTCACAATAAAAATCGCAGATCGCCGCCATTACTAGTCAAAAAATAAATAATAAAAAATAATAATTCTGTCCCTTATTTTGTAGGCGCTATAACTTTTGCGCAAACCAGTCGCTTACTGCGATTTTTTTTTTTTTTACCAAAAATATGTAGAAGAATACATATCGCCCTAAACTGAATATTTTTTTTTTAAATTGGGCTATTTTTTTATAGCAACAAGTAAAAAATATTGTATTTTTTTTCAAAATTGTCGTCGTTTTTTGTTTATAGCGCAAAAAATAAAAACCGCAGAGGTGACCAAATACCACCAAAAGAAAGCTCTATTTGTGGGGAAAAAAGGACGCCAATTTTGTTTGGGAGCCATATCGCACGACCGCGCAATTGTCAGTTAAAGCGACGCAGTGCCGCAAGCTGAAATTTCACCTGGTCAGGAAGGGCGTTTACATGCCCAGTATGGAAGTGGTTAATACTACTTAACATGGCATCCGACGGTACTTCGTAAGGTTACTCCTCATAGAAGCAGGGGTAACCTTACGCGAACGAAAACGACGTACGCGACGATGGCGCAGCGTAAAAGCGATCGGGAATCGGCGTAGTAGCCTCATTTGCATAGGCAAATGAGAAAATAATGTAAAGGCCACCTAGTGGCCGGAGTTGTCATTACAACTACGATCCGCAAGTGTAATAGTATTACACTTGTCGGATGTTCAAGCGTATCTATGCCAAAGTGATGCTAAGACTCACTCGCATAGATACGAGCCAAAAAAAACGGCGATACGACGGGGTATCTGAGATACTCAGTCGTAGCGCCTCTGAGAATCTGGCCCTAAGTAAAATAAGTTAAACCCATAATAAAGGTCCTATCAACATACAATAATAAACATAGTGAAGGGACTGGCTTATCCAAAGTCCCCCATATTAGCCAATCTAAGCCTGCTGTCCATAGTTCAAAGGCCATGCAGCTCACAAGATTTCTGGAAAATCATCAGGTACTTTTTTTATACTTCTCAGACATATATAACACATTTAGTTGTAAATTTACAAGATGAAAAGGGAACACATAGGATAAGTTCATTGTTAAGGTTTACATGCACTTTAAAGCAAGTGTTCATAGAATGATATGCCCAATGAGACATAATATACACAGTCTGCTTAATTATTTTTCATCTCCTTCTTTGTAGAATGGTGCTGTTAAAATATTAAAGGCATCACACATACATTTATAGAATGCATATTGGAATGCATTAACAATACAATAGTTTTAGGAGAGATAGCTTTACTACCGATGCACCTCAAACTAGGGCCAGGGTTGGCCAACGCTCCCACCACTCCAAATTATTGATTTCCTTTCTATTGTTTTATCCCAAAAAGGAAATCCTATTGAAATGTTCCTCACTGACCCCTCCGAGTTTATCCTTATGGGAAGATATGGTGGATACGGCCCTACCCATGTATAAAATTACTTATATGAATAGGGGTTACCCTTGTAAGTATGATAAAGTATGGTCCCCCTGGACCTCTGGTTGAGGAGTCAATAGTTTCATCTTCTAGATGTTGTGTTGGGGTGCACTGGACAGGGTGAAGGGTTGGGTAAACTCATCTCTGTTTGACCACCCCCCTCTGCTCCCCTTTGTCCCCCCTCTACAGTATAATTCAACTTTACTGCCGGATATGAAACAAGTGGTTGTTGCGTTATTTACACTGTCTATACCCTTGGTAACATTGTCTTTTCAATTTAATTGTACTTTTCCTGTATCATTCACTGGATAAGTCCGGTATTGTATCATGTCACTGGGTATGATTTCATATTGTTCTACAATTGTTCAAATAAAGCACTCCTATTTAATTAAAAAATAAAATAAAAGAAAAAAAAACTAGGGCCAAGTGACTTATTTGTCAAGTCAAATGACTTGGTGTAAAATTGCAGACTAGGTCAAGAACTAGGACCTTAGGTTTGTCCCTGAGTATTCACTATTGGACTTAATCAACCAGGCATTGACAGGAGATATGGATTCCTTTAGACTGTTTGTTACCTTGTTTAGGGTATAGATCCACCCTGTGGTTAATTGCTGTGTTTATTGCATCGGCTGCCACAGATAACACCATATTTATGTTACTTAGAATTAATCCAGGCCTAGTAGCACTACAGTATTAAATAAGACTTTCATTTTATTCACAGCTACACGTGAAAACAACATATATAAACAGCATGTTTCAATAAAAATTGACAAGAATATTTTGTTGTGTTGTTTAAGACTATGACTACAGGTTATGTTATTTTTGTTTGTAGAAATAAAATTGATAAAACCCAACGTTACCATATGGATTTGAACGTCGGGTTAAGAATATCTATTTTCCAGGAGATTTCAGGGAGACAGAATTGCACTGAATTAGAACACCAAACATCCGTCACCATGTTCATGACAGAATAATCAAAGCAACACCACTTCAGAATACCAATGCATTCTAGCTAAAAACATGGAATGCCAATGGGTTTAGACAATGATATTCTTTATATTAATGTCTCCAGTTCAATTATGGTCTGGATTTTGATCATTTTGTCTGCTATAATTTCAGTCAGTAGCCATGTTAAGTAATAACTGTCTGAAATATTTGCAATCTTCCCATGACAAATATGTTCACAGACAGAAGCTGATAATAATATTAACTCCAACCTGAACTAAAACTGATCAAACATATTAAAGCGGAGGTTCCGCCAGTTTTTAATTTTTTAAAGCCAGCAGCTACAAATACTGCAGCTGCCGACTTTAAAAAAAATGGACAGTTACCTGTCCAGCACGCCCACAATGTCGCCAGCCAAGGACGAGCAATCGCTCGTCCCTCAGCTGCATCGGCCGCCATCCTCGGTGAGGGAATCGGGAAGTGAAGTGTTGTGGCTTCACTGCCCGGTTCCCTACTACACATGTGCGAGTAGCCCGCCGTGCTGTGACTGGTCCCAGCATGCACCAGAGGGGGGGGGGGCGGTTCCGAAAAGCAGAAGCTCCATTTTTGTGTGAAGCTCCTCTTTAAATGCACGCTATAAGCAGGAAAAGGACCATTTGGAGGGTCAACAAATTAATGTAGAAATAGACTAAAAGGTTAGGATGCACAAAGGGACTGCCACATGTTACCCCAAAACACACTAGTTTCTCTAGTGCAGTCCTCTTCAGGAAGGAAGCAAATACAATGTCATACTGACTTATTTTGATGTAAAAAACTTTATTTTACTTCACCATTGCTGCAAAATAAGCCACTGAGTGGTTTAGAATGTGTTGGACACTTTAAGGCAAACAAACCCTAAACAAAATATCTTCCTAGTGTTCAGAGGTCAGAGACAGCAATTAGCTCCCTGGAAACAAGATACATTTTTCTGGCCTTACCCCTGTCTTACCCAAGCCCAGTTGGTAGCTGAACCCAGGGATCCTTAATGCACGTTTCACATCTACAGCAAGAAATAAACTTTAACAACAGCTGCATTGGGAACAAGAACTAGACCAATAAACATGCCTTAAAATCTCAATTTTACAAGTTTCTGCCTGGAATAAGGAAAGCAGATATTTACAAAAGACAATGTAAAGCAAACCATAATATCAGGTAGCTTTCCAAATATGCACAACTAATTAATACTTGCAATACAAATTTAGCCATTTGTTTCTATTATAAACTGCCCAGTTGTTATAAAATACACTTTTCATGCTGCAAAACTCTAGTTGTGTACAGTGCTGTCCCCTGCAGAAACTCTACTCTGCCACTAGTCCTTTTCTGTGTCCAGTGATGGCCTGTGTAGTTCAACACACTTTTTTTTAAATATCCCAGGACCTTGTGACTGGCCAGAAGACATCAGGCAGGGAATTTTAAAGAAACGCATGCAGGAAGGTGGTTAAAAAAACAAACAAAAAAAAACCTACACCTTATACTTAAAATGGACCTATCACCTTTATAACTCTGCAGTGACACTTTTCTTGAAAGCATTATACAGTAATACACCATCATTTTTAATATATTATTATAAAATAGTCCTTGAGTGACTGGTGAGGTGATCACTCATTAGGGTTGTTGTAACACTAAATTCTGGAGGCTACAATTTGTAGGACATCAGGTGGAACAATGTGATTTTCAGGAGGGGAAGCAAATACTTGTAAGGGTCCTTTCACACGTCCTCTCCGCTCGTCCGTTCATTACAAGTCTGTTTACGGACTTGTAATGAACCCCTATGGGAGCGGATCCATTAGCGGATGATGCATCCGCTAACGTCCGCTAGATCCGCATCCGTTTTTGCGGACGGAAGAATGTCCTATTTTTCTTAGGCTCCTTACACACGGAGCGGTCCGTTTTTCGGTCCGCTCCGTGTGTCCGTCAGCTCAGCGGGGGGTCTCCGCTCAGCTGTCGGCGGACAGGGCGGTCCCCGCACACTGTGCAGGGACCGCCCCTTCTCTCCTCCGCTCTCCCCTATGGGGAGTCGGATGGAAACGGACCGTCTGTCCGTTTGCATCCGACCTGTTTGGCCGGACGGAAGAAAAATAGGACATTCTTCCGTCCGAAAAAACGGATGCGGATCTGGCGGACGTTAGCGGATGCATCATCCGCTAACAGATCCGCTCCCATAGGGGTTCATTACAAGTCTGTAAATGGACTTGTAATGAACGGACGAACGGTCCGCTAGTGTGAAAGGACCCTAAGTGTTGCACTTACACATTACTTAGCAAGCATGTGTTTAATATGAAAAAATAGGTAATTGCCTACTTTAATATATTAAAACTTATTTTGATGATAGAAACATCTGGAGAAGCTGTGATGGATTGTGGCTTGGGAAGCTCACCAGTCATATAGGAAGCAAGAGACGATAGCTGTATATCAGATGAGAAAAGGGGTTTTACAGCGTAGGTCAGGGATCCTCAAACTACGGCCCTCCAGCTGTTGCAGAACTACACATCCCATGAGGCATTGTAAAACACTGACATTCACAGACATGACTAGGCATGATGGGAATTGTAGTTCCTGAACATCTGGAGGGCCGTAGTTTGAAGACCCCTGGTGTAGGTAAACCCAAAAATGAAAATCAAAAAATAGGTTAGTTTAGTTTTCATTAAATAACCAGATTCTATCTTGTTTTTTATTTTTTTTGAGGATAGAATTGCCTGTAATTGTACCTAATGATCTTGCCGATAGGAACCTCCTGATGGACTTTTCTGCCTTTAGGGTGACAACAATACTCAAAAAGACTCTATACAGGATTGGAGTAGTGTTGTCACCCATGTTGAGTACTCCTGATCTGAGGCATAGGGCACCTGCAATTTATTAGGACCACCTGGTGTTTAATTAATGGATTACCTATACAGCATAACTACACACAGTCCATCCTGTTCTCCTTATAGCCCTGCTATTTGATTTGCAAAAGAATGTAAATAAACTTAAAATCTTATACTAGTACCTTCCTTACTGCCCCAATCTCTGAGATATTATATGAGATGAATGTAATGCCTTGTACACACGATCGGTTTTCCCGGTGGTAAAAAGTCCACTGGGAAAACCAAAGGGGAAAACTGAGAACCTGCTTAGTATCTTTTGCCCCTACACACAGCTGGTTTTCCTGGCAGGAAAACTGCTATGAAAACTTTGATCGGTAAACCCGGCCATGAGTATGCTTCACCGCAGGCTTTCCCCATAAAAAAACTGCCAGCTTAAAAACCGCTGGGAATCCCGTCAGTAAAAAAGTAAACATGTTTTCATTTTTCGCGTCGGGAAAACTGCCATAGAGCATACACACGCCCAGTTTTCCCGGCCAAAAGCTGTCATGGCAGCATACATTGTTGGTACTATACTGCCTATACATGCTTGTAATAAAAAAATGGAGGGTCCTAGAACTGGCTCAGCCCTTTAGCTATTGAGCAGAATAGGAACACAACAGTCCTTTGCACCTTTCTTTTCACGGACTCCTTTATCATAGATTTTTCCTTTAGAAAATGATCAAACACACAATAAACACGACAGAATAGAGAATATCACAAATAGAAAAAAAACGTTATGTTACGCCAAAACAAGCTAAGTACCTGTGCGTACCAGACTAATTGTTTAATTAAAGAACGCATCCTCTAGAGCTCACACCATGTGCTACTGTGTGTGTATGCAGATACTGCAGGATGCCTAAGGCTACGCAGAACCAGACACATTGAGCTATTATGTAAACCATGGCACCGACTTTCAATAAACTTGATACTTGGAGACTAAGCCAGCTTGGGGCACTTCCTTCTTGACAAATCCATGACATGTACCTTCTGTGCAAGGCAACAGCAAATATAAACAGCATGTTGTGATCAAAGATACTTTTTATGAAGATCGAAGGACAGGTAGAGCAAGAGCGTGGAAATTCCTAATTAACTTAATGTGAAAGCTGTTGACACCACATGAATTGTGCCGATTATACAACTTAAAGTAACAAAAGTTTGTTATGTCATCTTTCTAACCTTCTGCATGGTTTTACAGAAGTACATTGTGGATTTTCCTTGTACAAAATACAAGTAGAGAAACTCCAGGCATTTATTTGGAAGTATTTGCAATTACATAATGATAATGTATATCTACAAAGAGAAACGACTCTTGGGTAATGCAATATGTACATGACAAACATAACCTGTTAATGTCCATGTAAAAATTAAAGTAAAACAATTTAAATGTTATAGCTTACTTTCAAATAGATCAAATGTATGTGTTGCAATTGGGAGAAATTTTCCCCAGGGCATAGTGAATATGCTGAAATTTCAATTGGCACATGCACATCATTGTATGGTGTAAGTCATTCAGTCATGCTTCACTTCATTCAGTATATTAAGCATCAATCAGTGATAGTGCTGCACTATTTGACACTTTCTTTTTTATCAGGGGTGTGAATCACTTGTTAAGGGCTGGTAAGCTGCCCACTTAAGCAGGCCATAGATGGATCAAATCTCGGCTGGTTCAGCAGGGACCCACCAGGATTTAATCCATCTATGGGCAGGCTAGTTGTACTGAATTCAATTCATTGTCAGTTTTTCATGTGACACGGTCTGTGGTTATAGCCTCCAGAAGTGATCATGTGGTCTGCTGACAGGGAAGGCTCCCCACTGGCAGAACACAATATCACTGAGGGAGGGATTTCCCCATCAACACTGACTGTGTTGATGGGGAAAAAAAGTAATTTTCCATCTATGGAAAAGAAAGAAAATTACATAATCTATGGGCTGCTTTAGTTAGGAAGGAAAGAAAATTACATAATCTAAGGGCTGCTTTAGTTAGGATTTTGGGTTGATTGTACAGACAGTTTGTATTCTTGTGTAATTTAGGCCCCTTTGACATTGAGGAGTTTTTCAGGCGGTACAGCGCTAAAAATAGTGCTGCGATACCGCCTGAATAATTCCTGCCAAGCAACCTCAATGCTTTCACACTGAGGCGATGCGCTGGTGGGAGAGAAAAAAATTCTCCTGTCAGCAGCATCTTTGGAGCGGTGAGAGGAGCGGCGTGTATATTGCTCCTTCACCGCTCCTTCCCATTGAAAACAATGGGAAACCACGGCAATACTGCCCGCAATGCACGAGCGCTAGCGGGGGTTAATACCTCACCGCCAGCGACCGCAACTCGTGGCGAGTCCGACGGTATAGCGCCGCTATTTTTAGTGGCGCTATACCGACAGCACCGCTCCCGCCCCAATGTGAAAGGAGCCTAACTGTACCCAAATAAAATGTGTGTCCCTTTTTTCTGGTATTTGATCACCTCTGCGATTTTCATTTTTTACACTTTACACTTTAAACACTACCACTGACAGAATACGTCAACAGCGCGGACCTGAGGCGCCAGGGTCATGTCTTTGACGTGATGTATTTGTAATTCCCCACGCGCGCCACAGGGTGGCACGCGGCGGGGAAAAACAGTCCCGTCGCATTACCGAGGATTTGATGCGTGTACCCGGCGGCCGCGATGTCCGTCAGGTACACGCGATCGGCGGTGACAGAGCAGGGACGTGGAGCTGTGTGTGTAAACACAGAGCTCCACGTCCTGTCAGGGAGAGGAGACAGATGCTGTGTCTCTTGTGCATAGGGACACAGCATCGGTCACCTCCCCCAGTCACCCCCCTCCCCCCACACAGTTAGAACACACCCAGGCAATACATTTAAATCCTTCCTTACCCCCTAGTGTTAACCCCTTCAATGGCAGTCACATTTATACAGTAATAAGTGCATATTTATAGCACTGGTCGCTGTATAAATGTGAATGGCGCCAAAAATGTGTCAAAAGTGTCCGATGTGTCCGCCGCAATA
The DNA here is from genome assembly GCA_029574335.1 of Rana kukunoris. NCBI lineage: Eukaryota > Metazoa > Chordata > Amphibia > Anura > Ranidae > Rana > Rana kukunoris. The sequence continues at coordinate 136,471,300 of CM056055.1, forward strand.
TCGCAGTCCCAATAAAAAACGCAGATCGCCGCCATTACTAGTAAAAAAAAAATATAAAAAAAGAATCATAATTCTATCCCCTATTTTGTAGGCACTAAAACTTTTGCGCAAAGCAGTCACTTATTGTGATTTTTTTTTTTTTTTTTACAAAAATACGTAGAAGAATATGTATCGGCCTTAACTGAGAAAAAAAAAATAAATTATAGCAACAAGTAAAAAATATATATATATTTTTAAATTGTCGCATTTTTTTTTTTATAACGCAAAAAATAAAAACCGCACGGGCGATCAAATACCACCAAAAGAAAGCTCTATTTGTGGGGAAAAAAAAGACACCAATTTTGTTTGGGAGCCACGTCGCATGACCGTGCAATTGTCAGTTAAAGCGACGCAGTGCCGGAAGCTGAAATTTCGCCTGGGCACGAAGGGGGTTTATGTGCCCAGTAAGCAAGTGGTTAAACAAAAAAAGACCGACAATTTTGAAAAAAAAAACAATATTTTTTAAACTCTGTCATGAAACATACCCAATAAATTAAACAACAATTAGGCCAATATAAATTCTGCTACATATTTTTGGTAAATAATCCCAATAAGTATATATTGATTGGTTTGCGCAAAAGTTATAACGTCTACAAAGTGTTGTGGGATATTTTTATTTATTGGTAATGGCAATGGCAGCATTTAGTGACCTATAGCGGTACTGTAATATTGCAGTGGCCAAATCAGACACCTGACACTTTTGATACTTTTTGGGGACCAATGAAACTAATACAGTGACCAATGCTAAAAAAATATGCACCATCACTGCACTAATGGCACTGGCAGGGAAGGACTTAACATCAGGGGTGATCAACGTGTTAACTGTGTTCCCTGGGAGTGCTTTCTAACTGTGTGGGCATTGGTTGTACTGTGGAAAGGCACAGATCTGTGTTTCTGCTTAGCAGAAACAAAAGATTATTGCCTTCCCTCGTCACAGAACAGCAGTCTGTCTTGTTTACCTAGGTGGAGCACCATTCCACAAGTCTCTCCAATGATCGGCGGGTTCCAGCGGGCATTGCGTTGGTTGGACCTGCTGATTGGTTCCCGATGTGTCCAATCACAGCAAAAGTGGGTCGCCGGTGGCACACGTGCACACCCTTGAAGTACCAGATCAGGTACCTAATACATGATCTGGGGTAGAGTGGCTGTGGGGCAGTCTAGAAGAGGTTAAAAGCCCAGCAACTCCTTTGACAACATCCTCAGCTATTTTCATTGAGAGTATTGCTGGGGAATTTCTTTTTTGTTTAACGGTAAAAAACAGGGATCATACATTAAAGGCAAACTAAACTATAGGAGCTGTGCCCACAAATACCAGTAGTGAGCAAAAGACTAGCCACCAGTATTGGATATGGTATCTTTGCAGCTAATCCTTTACCCATTACTGACTTAACATGCATTGTTCTTTTATGTGTCTCTGTATGAAAGGTTGTATGAAAGTGGTCATCTCGGTAGAGGAAGACCTTTGCTCACTTATGTCAGAGCCTCCAGAAAGGAGAACAGTGAGCAGCACAATGACCCCACAAAATCTCACTCTAAATCTTTGAAGACTAGCACTTTGAGAGAGCAAAACCTTAGATCTCACACTAATAATATACAGTTATGAAGCTCTAGGCACCTTTACATATGAGTAAGTGCACTCTTTTTTTCAGGGGGAATTCTGTATATATATTAGGGCTGTTACTGATCAAAATTGTTGTGTTCGATTAATTTTTTTTTTTTAATCGATTAATTGACTAATTTCGATTAATTATAACGCACGTACAGATCCAACTACTTTTAGCTGATCTCCTTGCAGGCCGACTCCCAGTGCAGCTACCAACCACTGGAAAAATGGATAGCATAGCAGGATACAAAAAACACACAAAGGCAGCGCTCGATGGGAATAGCATTAAAACTTTTATAGTCTTCAAGTAGGTAACCAAATAAATATTGCACTAGAGATAAAATCGATGTAGCTACATAAACTGTAAAAATGGTGCGAGTATTACCAAACGGTACCAAAAGCAGTCATAAGAACATGTAGCTAAGTATGATACTGGTATAAAAATGTGTACAATGATACCACTGCTGAATCTAGATGAGGAGGGGTTAACATCAGTCCGTCGGCATGTAGATGTCCCATGAAGGGAACTATCACAACTCCCAGTGGATGGTTGTAGAATCCCAGGTTGATAGAGGGAAGTGATAGAGGGAAGTGTAACAACCCTTGCATGTGGCAGATAGTAAGGTCCAGCCGGCATGCAGATATGAAGGCACAGCAAAGGAGCCCTTCAGATGGACACGGCAAGCCCCACTGGTGTCCGTGACGTCACCGGATCTCTGACGGAACTCCCTGAAGGCCCAGAAGCCGGCAGACAGGTGAGTACCAATCAAAAGAATTTTAAATCAATCAAAAATATTAAAGATTAATCGATTAATTAAAAGTTTAATGGTTTGACTCTGTCCTACCTGAAGGATGGCTGGTTTTCGCCACATTTTAGAGAGACAGACACATTAATTACACAGCTGTGTGTGGCTCAGGGCCCCACCCCACAGATAGGAGGTCTGTGCTAGGAGTCAGGTGACTCCCAAACCTCTGTGAGAGAAGACAGATAGTGGATGCGTCTCTGCAGGAGGCAGAGGTCATTACTGTTGGGGCAGCTAGAAGCTGTGTGCTTCAAGAAGATCAAACGCTGTGTGCCACCAGTAAGCTAAAAACGCTGTGTGAGGATAAGTCGCGGTGTGCGAACCAGATGCTGTGTGCGACTGTGGATTTTTTTTGCAAGATACAGGAATGATGGAACCCCCCTGCGAGGGCTGCTTTTGTATCTATGAACTTTGATGCTTTTAAATAAAAGTGGGCTACCAGGCCCTTAAAAAACTCAGTTCTGGAATGGTCTACTCACTGAAAAACGCACCTACCATTGGAGTCTGATTCCCCAATCTTACAATATATATATAAAATCAGGGTACACATTTCTAGCTCTTTTCATTTACAAAGCAATTTTTCATTTTAGTGTTTAGTTCTACTTTAAACGCCTACAAAAATTGCAGACAAGAAAGCATAAGCAAATGCTTCTCTTATGCATTATAGGCAGCAATTACTTTAAAGCTGTAACCTGTTTGTAACAATGATCAATCCTACTATGCTTTACTATCCATATAAAAGAGATTGTAATATGCTGATAGATAATGATTTTCTTGTATAGTGATATCAGAGAAAACCTACAAAAGACTCCTGAGGTTCCATGACAAACTATATGACTGTACAAATAACATACTTACAAAGTGTTAATGGTAAATAAAATTAGCAGTGTATGTTTTGTCCAGCAAAAAAGAAAGATAAAACCCTTCATTTGGAGACATTTCAACCCTTGCAATAAACACAATATGGTTAGATTCCATGACAAAACATTCATTCCTACACGTGTCATGCCCCCTACAGCATTTAGCCTTGGCTAACAATTACAGGATATCACATTCAATGATACACAAAAAGAAAAAGCTTAGCTGAACTTAGATTAGAAACAAAAGTTTCTTTCACATAGAGGCTGAATTGCAAACCATTTCATATCTGCCTTGCTTATTGAAAGAAGACAAAATGCTTCATTGTTAACATAATTTGATATATATACACACACACACATTATAAATATAAATCTATATCTATATCTATAGATAGATCGATAGATCGATAGATAGATCGATCGATAGATTGATAGATAGATAGTCAATACTTTGTAGAACCACCTTTATCTGCAATTACAGCTGCAAGTGTTTTGGGGGATGTCTCTACCAGCTTGCACATCTAGAGAGAGACATATTTGCCCATTCTGCTATGTAAAATAGCTCAAGCTCTTTCAGATTGGATGGAGGGCGTCTGTGAACAGCAATTTTCAAGTCTTGCCACAGATTGTCATTGGATTTAGGTCTGGACTTGGCCATTCTAATACATGAATATGCTTTGATCCAAACCGTTCCATTGTAGCTCTGGTTGTATGTTTAGGGCCGTTGTCCTGCTGAGGTGAACCTCTGCCCCAGTCTCAAGTCTTTTGCAGATTTTAATAGGTTTAAGATTGCCTTGTATTTGGCTCCATCTATCTTCTCATCAACTCTGACCAGCTATCTTGTTCCTGCTGAGAAAAAGCATCCCCATAACGTAATGCTGCCACCACCATGTTTCACGGTGGGGATGGTGTGTTCAGAGTGATGTGCAATGTTAGTTTTCTGCCTCACATAGTGTTTCACCTTCTTCCACACGTTTGCTGTGTCCTCTACATGGCTTCTCACAAACTGCAAATGGGACTTATGACTTTCTTTCAACAATGGTTTCCGTTTTGCCACTCTTCTTTAAAGGACAGATTTGTGGAGTGCATGACTAAGGCCCCATACACACGAGCGGACAGATTTGTTCAAATCTGTCCGTCCGACAGATTTGAACAAATCTGTCTGCTGGGATTTTGGTTTGCTCGCGTGTACACACGAGCAAACCAAAATCCCCGCCAGCAGAGAGCGCGCTGACGTGTCGGTGACGTGGCGGTGACGTTGACGCCGCCACGTCACCGCACCAGGAAGTAAAACACTTCCGCGCATGCGCCGAATCCATTCGGCGGCGGTGCGGCGGCGGAGCGGGACGACATGTCTGCTGGTAAGTGTACTAACCAGCAGACATGTCGGGCGGACAGATTCCCACCCGATAGATTTCAAAGCATGCTTTGAAATCTGTCGGGTGGACAAATCTGTCTGCTCGGCCGTACAACGGGATCGAATCTGTCTGCTGAAACGGTCCAGCGGACCGTTTCCAGCGGACAGATTTGATCGTGTGTACGAGGCCTAATAGTTGTCCTGTGGACAGATTCTCCCACCGGAATTGTGGCTCTCTGCAGCTCCCCCAGAGTAACCTTGGGCCTCCAGGCTGCTTCTCTGATGAATGCTCGCCTTGCCCAGCCTGTCAGTTTAGGTGGACGGCCATGTCTTGGTAGGTTTGCAGTTATGCCATACTCTTAATTTTCAGATGATGGATTGAATCTCTGTGAGATGTTAAAAGCTTGGTATTTAAAAAAAAAAAAACCTAACCCTGCCTTTTAGGTTCTCTAACAAACCTCAAAGGGCTTCACTGAACAGCTGTATTTATACTGAGATTAAATTACACACAGGCGAACTATATTTACTAATTTGGTGACTTCTGAAGGCAATTGGTTCTACTAGATTTTAGTTGGGGTATCAGAGTAAAGGAGGCTGAATACAAAGGCACACCACCCTTTCCAGATGTTTATTTGTAAACAAAATTGAAAAACATTTATAATTTTCCTTCCACCTCACAATTATATCTCACTTTGTGTTGGTCTATCATATAGAATACATTTTTGTTTCTGGTTGTAACATGACAACATTTTAAGGGGTATGAATACTTTTTTCTAGGCATGTGTGTATATACTGCAATATATTCTATATATATATATATATATATATATATATATATATATATATATATATAATATATATGACAATGTGACAATGTAAACTTTTATTTAATGTATTTCTGATTTAATTTATAATTTAAGACAGGGAACAGACGGTCATAATGTGTTCCCGCTGTTTTTTTTATTATTATTAGTATTATTATTATTATTTATCACCAGTTCCACATGCAAACATTAGATTGTTAAAGCGGACTAAAATCCTACCTGAAGGGGAATGTTAGTCTTTCTGAGATAAACCAGGAGTATAACAACTACAGTAATTTTAACTAGAAAAAAATGATTTTCAAGTTCCTTTCAGTGTTGGTCCTTAGACCAAAACCAAGATGTGGTGATCTTTGAGACAGGGAAGTCTAATTTCATAAAACTCTAATCATTGTTACTGCTGATATTTCAAGAAAGACAACCCAACATATAATAATATTGTATTTATTTTATGCAAGTTTTTTAATGGAACTTGGCAGATATGTAAGGAATCCCAAAAATATCACAATGCAGAATTTGACAATACAAGTACATATTTTTTGTTCTCTAAGTAATTCATCCACATTAACACCAATCTACAAATATATTGTTTTAATTATATCTTCATAAGTGTGCATGGCATACAGCAACATAGGGAAAGACAGAATTGCTTTACATTTCCTATTACTTCTTTGAATTACAGTACAAGTCTGCATTATGTATATTCATAGGTGTGCGCAGCCTATTGAATTAGGGTGTGCATCCCAAAGCTCAAACACATACTACCGATCACTCACAATGAAAATGAAGGGGCTGGTGAGTTACATATTTACCGGCCCCTTCCCCCACTCATCGTAAAACATCCCTGCAGCAACAGCCAGAGGGAGAGGAGAGTAGGGAAACTGGCATCGCTGCAAGGGAAAGGAGGAGGGAACCTAGGCAGTAGGGAGAATCTGTGCTGCACAGGGTCATTAGGGTGTGCCTGGGCACACCTGGCACACCCTGTGCGCACGCCTATGTGTATATTATAACAAGGAATGACAATATTGTATATGCAAGTGCAGCCAACTGTACATGATTCTATATATGGGATGCATCATCCAGAAATATCAGGCTTATAGAATAAAAAATAAAAAAATGGCAATGATCGTAATACCGCTATTAAATAATTAAATTTCCACTGCAGCTGGAGGTTTGGTCCAGCTGAAGACCCATTTGGTTCTTCCATTGGCCAAACCTCTGAACAAGCAACCAGTAGCTTAGCTTTGATAACAAAGGACCTGTCATTATATTTAATCAATATACACTCAGACACATATACAGTATAAAGTATAGTTTAGAGAAATAGACATGCATATACTGTATATATAAAGGCTCTAAGGGACTTTTAGAAAGAGAAAACAAAATAAAACAACTAGTATATTTATAATACACCTATACAATATATAGGTGTTAATGGATATGTTAAATTTTGCAATAAATTCCCTGAAAGCGCCTGAAAAAAGCCTTCCCTGCAGCCCCAGTGTGAGAGCCAAAGTTCTTTCACAGTGGAGCGGTGCACATGCAAGACGTTAGAAAAAGTCCTGCAAGCAGCGTCTTTGGGGCAGTGGAGGAGCGGTGTATACAGTAATCGGCCACTGCCCCTGCCCATTGAAATGAATGGGCAGCGCTGGCGAAGTGGCTGAAAAGCAGCATTTATCCCTTTTTTTGACTGCTGGTGGAGGTTAAAAGTATTGCTAAAACTAGCTACACTTTAACGCTAATGCATGACACCGCTCAGTGTGAAAGGGCTCTTAATGTCACTTTTGTATACATTGTACTGTTATGCCATGTAATGGCAAGTTTAGGATTTCCTCTGAATATGTTAAAGGACTTGGGCATTTTTTCACTTCAAGCCTTATCAAAAAAGCTACTCACTGTCAAATTGTATATTATACATTTGTTTTAATTAGTATGTGTCCTCCATGACAGTGCCTAGCTATTCAATTCCAATTGTTTGACAACCATTTACCTTCTAGCTTTGCAAAATGGACAAAACATGCCGTCCATTTCTTGAAAAAAAAAATCATCAATTATACTAAAAAACACTGAGCTGAGTTGCTTAACTGTGCTGTACCCTTTCAAAGCACATCAGGCAATTATGTGTCTTAATGTCTTTTGAATGTTGTCTGTATTGACTGCTGCATATTTTCCATATTTTGTCCATATATATATATATATATATATATATTGTCCATATTTTCTGGACCCATGTAAAGGGTATTGTTTCTGCAGTAAACGAAAATCTTTGTAAAACTCATCTCCATTCTAACTGCCACATTTTGTACTCTTGATTTTATACTTGCTCATCACATTTTCTAAATAAAACATTAAGGCCCCTTCACACTGGGGCATTTTCCGAGCGATATTCGAGCGTTATTCAATCGCTTTTCAAGCGTTATTCGAGCGAAGCCTCATCTGTAATCCCAATGTGCTGGTAAAGCACTGCTAAGACCCTAACATATTTAGGGCGTTTTTGCAGTGCCTCAGTGTGAAAGTGTAAGGTGTTTTTACAGCGCTTTCAATTCATTTCAATGGAGAGGGGTGTTTTTGGAGTGTTTTTTTTCAGCGCCCAAAAGCTGCTCCAAAGATGCTGCTTGCAGGACTCAGTGTGAAAGGGTCCATTGAGATGCATGGAGAGCGTTTTATGAGCGTTTTAATAGCACTATTTTTAACGCTAAAATGCTGTAAAAACGCTTCAGTGTGAAAGGGGTCTTAGGGTCGGTTCGCACTTCATCGATGTGGGAATCCTGCGAAACCAGTGCGGATTCCCGCATCTCATACAACTCACAGGCAGTTCACACGGCCATATGTGAACTGTGAGTGTCAATAGAAAGCTAGTGATACATGAACTCAGTTCATATATCGCAGAGCGAACTGCAAATTCGACCAGGAATCAGATTCCAATACGAACCAAAAAAAGGGTCCTGTGCCAGTTTGGTCTGAATACTATCTGTATGGCTGAGTTTGCATTGCACAGACATCGCATGTGATTTGCACTACAGTGTCAACAATTTAGATCAGTGGTCATCAACCCTGTCCTCAAGGCCCACTAACAGACCAGGTTTGCAAGATAACTGAAATACATCACAGGCAATATCATTTTCTACATAGTGATTGCAGTTTTCTAGTCTGCAGCTCCCCAAGGTAATACATAAAATCTAGCCTGTTAGTGGGCCTTGAGGACGGGGTTGATGACCACTGATTTTGATTAACTGCACAGTTTATAGAACCTTCCCTGAATCAAACCCAGTTATGTTCAGCCCAGGCAGGTTTTAATGAGGACATTACTGTTAGGCTACACCATTGCAGAAAGGTAATAGCCACAATTATTCTTGATGGCTGGAGCACTGTAATAGGTTGAGAAATAAGAGACAAAAAAGAAATAAAGGGATTTTTAAATACAGCTTACCTGTAAAATCCTTTTCTTGGAGTACATCACGGGACACAGAGCGGCATATTCATTACTATGTGGGTTATATGGAGTACCTTCAGGTGTGGACACTGGCAATCTTCAAACAGGAAGTCCCCTCCCTATATAACCCCCTCCCCTAGAGGGAGTCCCTCAGTTTTGTAGCAAGCAGTATGCCTCCCAAAATGGTCACCCAAAAGAGGGGTGGGAGCTCTGTGTCCCGTGATGTACTCCAAGAAAAGGATTTTACAGGTAAGCTGTATTTAAAAATCCCTTTTTCTTTCTCGTACATCACGGGACACAGAGCGGCATATTCATTACTATGTGGGATGTCCGAAAGCAATGCTTTAATGAGGGGAGGGAGACATCTTCCAAAGAAGGATTCAATTTTAGAGCTAAACTCAAATCATAATAATATTTCCAAATTAGTCAAGAAAGAAGAACCTTTTTCTTTTTTTTTTTTTTTTTATATATAACCAAGGGTGTTTCTGATCCCGAGGATTTCAAACTGCAGCCTGTAGTACTGCCTGACCAAAGGCAGTATCCGCATTTCTTCTCACGTCTAGTTGATAAAACCTTGTAAACGTGTGGACTGATGACCACGTTGCCGCCTTGCATATCTGAGCCATAGAGATCTGATGGTGTGCTGCCCAAGAGGCGCCCATGGCCCTGGTAGAATGGGCCTTTACCGACAACGGAGGGGGCAACCTCTTCAATCCGTAGGCTTGAATGATTAATTGTCTAATCCATCTCGAGATGGTGGATTTTGCAGCTGCCTGCCCCTTCTTGGGGCCATCTGGTAGAACGAATAACACCTCTGTTTTCCGGATCTTTTCCGTAGCTTTAAGATAGGCCTTCATGGCCCGGACAATATCCAAGGTATGCAGCAACCCCTCCTTTCTAGATGTAGGTTTTGGAAAGAAGGATGGAAGTACCAAATCCTGGTTTAAGTGAAATTTGGATATAACCTTTGGTAGAAAGGAAGGATGGGGCCGGAGAACTGCCCTGTCCTTATGCAGAACAAGATATGGTTCCTTACACGATAAGGCTGCTAATTCTGACACTCTCCTGGCCGAAACTATGGCGACCAAGAAACCCAATTTTCTTGTCAGTAAGAGTAAAGGAATCTCAGCCAAAGGCTCAAAAGGCTGTTTCTGTAGAGTGGACAGGACAAGATTTAGGTCCCAAGGACAAACTGGTGACTTGACAGGAGGATTAATACGCAAGACCCCCTGTAAGAAGGTCTTTACCAGCGAGTGGGTGGCCAGCGGCCTCTGAAACCACACTGACAGAGCTGAGATCTGTCCTTTGATTGTGCTTAGTGCCAGGCCTTTATCCACTCCTAGCTGGAGAAAACTTAACACCCTATCAATAGTATATTTGCGGCAATTCCATCTTTTGGATTCACACCAGCCTATATAGTTCCTCCACACCCTGTAATAAATTACCCTGGAGACCGGCTTTCTAGCCTTAATCAGGGTAGGGATTACCTGCTTAGACAGACCCCTACCCCTGAGAATCAGGGATTCAGCCTCCAGGCCGTCAAATTTAGACGCTGTAATGTAGGGTGGAGGATCGGGCCTTGTGAGAGTAGGTCTGGTTGTAGAGGAAGAGTCCAAGGGTCTCCCACTGCCATATTCAGGACTAGTGAGTACCAAGCCCTCCGGGGCCAAGCTGGAGCTATTAGAATGACTGGCTTGTGCTCCACTCTGATCTTGCGCAACAGGCGGGGGAGTAACTGTAGTGGAGGGAATGCATATAGAAGTTTGAATTGATGCCAAGGGCAAACCAACGCATCGGTTCCGCAGGCCATAGGATCCCTCGCTCGCGACACGAACCTGTCTAGTTTCTTGTTGAACCTGGATGCCATTATATCTACGTCTGGCGTTCCCCACCTCTGGCAGATTGTCTGAAAGACCTGGGGATGCAGAGACCACTCCCCTGGCAACAGACTCTGGCGACTTAAGAAGTCTGCCTGCAGGTTGTCCACTCCGGGAATGAATATCGCTGAAATGCAGGGTACATGAACCTCTGCCCATTGAAAAATCAAGTTCACTTCCCTTTGAGCGGCCTGGCTCCTGGTTCCCCCTTGGTGGTTTATGTATGCCACCGCCGTGGCATTGTCTGACTGGATTCTCACCGGGAACCCCTTTAATCTGGAGGTCCACGCCAACAGGGCTAGGCGAGCAGCTCTGATTTCCAAGATATTGATGGGGAGCTGCCTCTCTGCTTTCACCCAAGTTCCCTGGCGGGAGAACCCTTCGAAGACCGCCCCCCCAGCCTGCCAGGCTGGCGTCTGTGGTAACTACCTTCCAGACAACAGGGCTGAAGGATCTTCCCTTTAGAAGATTCTGAGGGTTCAACCACCAGGCCAGGCTCTGTCGGACCCTTGATGATAGCGTCAAAGGGGACTCTAAGGCATGTGCCCTCTTGCCCCAGGCTGCTAGAATGGCTGCCTGTAGGACGCGAGTGTGGATCTGAGCGTATGGTACTGCCTCGAATGTGGCCACTAGCTTGCCTAGTAATCGCATACACAGGCGAATAGTTGGTCTTTTCTTGTTTATAACCAACTGAACCAACCCCTTGATCGCCTTGATCTTTACAAGGGGCAGGAACACCTTTTGATGTTCTGTGTCTAACCTCATGCCGAGGTATTCCAACTGCTTTGTAGGCTGGAATGCTGACTTTCCCTGGTTTAGGACCCAGCCGAATTCTTCGAGGTACCGAACCGTGAGGTTTACTGCCTTTTGCAGACCCGTCCGTGAGTGATCTATGATTAAAAGGTTGTCCAAGTATGCTAGGACTGTGACTCCTTGGATCCTTAAATTGGCCAGAACTGGGGCTAGGATCTTCGTGAATACCCGGGGGGCCGTGGCCAGCCCGAAAGGGAGCGCCCTGAATTGGAAGTGTCGCTGCCCCACCGCGAAGCGTAAAAACCTTTGATGCGACTGAAAGATTGGTACATGAAGGTAAGCCTCTTTTATGTCTATGGAGGCCAGAAAATCGTCTTTCTGAAGCGCGGCGGCTGCTGACCGGATGGATTCCATCCGGAAGGACCGCACCCTTAGATAAGCGTTTAACCTCTTTAGGTCCAAGATTGGCCTGACATCGCCGTTGGGCTTTGGTATGACAAAGAGATTGGAATAGAAACCTAGGCCTTGCTCTTGGGCTGGCACTTCTATAATTACGTCCTGGCAAAGCAGGTGATCCAAAGCTGCCAGCATTGAGGCCTTCCTTGCTGGATCCCTTGGTAGCCTTGATTCTTGAAAATGAGGTGGAGGATATCTTAGAAACTCCAATCTGTAACCTGTGGTTACAGATGCCCGGGCCCAATTGTCGGGGATCTTGGCTTCCCAAACTTCTGAGAAGAGACGAAGCCTTCCCCCCACCCGTGAGAGTGGGGGCGCCCCTTCATAAGGCAGACTTAGGGGCTGTCTTTGACGGCTTGCGATACCACGGCTTCTTACCCCCAGGGGTCTGTCCCTGCGATCTACTGTTAACGTTGGATCGTGCAGGCGGCCGTCGATACTGCCTGGAATTAGAGGGCCCCGAGACAGGAAAAAGCTGCCTTTTAAATGTAGGAGCCCGGAATGTCTTTTTGACCGGTAAAAGGGTACTCTTGCCATTTGAAATAGTCTGAATATATTTATCCAGATCTTCTCCGAAGAGTCGTCCTCCATGGAAGGGAAATCCTGCCAGAAGCTTTTTGCATGGGGGTTCTGCCGCCCAGTTCTTCAACCATAAGAGCCTTCTCATGTGTACCAAACATAGTGATAAACGAGAAGCCTGCTGGATGGAATCTTTTATAGCATCTACCGCGAAACACAGAGCTCTGGGAATGTCAGCAAACTCTTCTGCTTGTTGGGTAGGCATGTCCTTTAACATCTCTTTTGTCTGGTCTTTTAATGCCTGACAAACTCCAATTGCAGCTACCGCTGGCTGCACCACTGCTCCTGCCGTAGCAAAGGATGCTTTTAAAAGTGTCTCTAATCTTTTATCAACCGGATCTTTAAACATATGTATGTTTTCCACCGGGCAAGTTAGTGATTTATTCACACATGAGATGGCTGCATCCACTACTGGGAGCCTCCACTTCTTGGAGAATTTTTCCTCCATGGGATAAATGACCGCAAATCTTTTCGGTGGCAGAAAAACCCTGTCCGGCCGTACCCAATCCCGAAAGATCAATTCCTCCAAGAGAGGATGGACCGGAAAAACTGCGTTGCTTAACGGGGCTTTCAAAGAGCCCAGAGAGGATACCGGAGGAACCTGAAGTTCTGGCAATGGCAAACTAAATGCCGAGCGGACCATGTCCGTCAAAGACTGTACCCACAGTCTCTCTGTCTGGGAGTCTGAAAATGGTTCCTCAGAGGTAGACCCCTCCATCCCTGAACCCTCTTGGTTCAGGTCCAGTTGATCCTCCTGTGATTCTAATTCCTCCGGAGAGAGAATCTCAGCATCTGAGGATACACCCCCTGGTGATGGGGATCTAACCCGTTTCTTACCAGGAATAGCTCTGGCGATCAATGCCGCTATTCTCTCTTCTAGCCCCCCTAGGGATACGGCTAGCATCTCCTCTGTGATAAACACAGGGCTGGGCTGATCTGGGCCAGCCTCCGCACCAGATCCCCCTAATGGCTCATCCAAGGCGCTTCTTAAATTAATAAGCTGCGGGGAAAGTATCGGCATATCAGAATCAGAAAGGGACCCCTTTTGTTTTTTGGTCTTTTTTGTCCCCTTTGACCCCGAACCCTTGGAAGCCATAATACAAAATCGAGGGACTCCGCCCACACAACAGACTGTAGTGGCCAGGAGTACAATTTTCAGAGTTTAGGGGAGAATAGATCACTAGTGTCCCCAAAAACTGATGGGCCCGTATGTTGGTCTTTTCTTTTTTTTTTTTTTTTTTTAAATAATTATATATTATATATTATATATTTGACAACATACAATGACCCTAATTTAAGTTTGCCAGCCTCCAACACATATTTAGACAGGGGGGCCTAGTGATGGGGGGAGAAAGGGTGTCATCCTGTCTCTTTTAGACATAGTGATCACGGTTGCCCATGCAGAGCATACTTAGGCTATCCCCCCTTTTAGGTTACCCCGGGGAGCCTGCTGTCGAACCAAGTCCCGCAGGCTCCCCCTTACCTGCTCCATGCTGCAGGATGTTTGACCAGCAAACTGATCCAATCTTCTCCCATCTCCGTGGGTAGCGTAGTAGACCTTCAGGCCCTGGGGTCCTATGAAGGTACCCACTGTCCTGGACCTATATAGCACCCTGGCAAAACAGGAACTTTATGGTTTTTGCAAACTCCAAGTCCTGGGCCCAGGGTCCAGCCCTCCAAAGAGGAGCATTATAGGCAAAACCCCACGGTTTGGGGCCCGGGTACTGTCCACTTTGGCACTGAGGCTCCTTGGACAGATCCGGTAGCCCGCCCTTAATCCCAAGGATGTGGAGCAAAGCTATTCCGTGACCAACACCTAAGACACTGGCGAAAAAACTGAGGGACTCCCTCTAGGGGAGGGGGTTATATAGGGAGGGGACTTCCTGTTTGAAGATTGCCAGTGTCCACACCTGAAGGTACTCCATATAACCCACATAGTAATGAATATGCCGCTCTGTGTCCCGTGATGTACGAGAAAGAAACATAATTTAGCTTGCAGAATTAGAGCAGAATGCAAACATTTTATATCACAAAACGACTCTCTGTGCTAAATACTTGCTCTGAAAGCCCACTGGTAGCAAGGCAGGCCAGCATCCTGACTGTATGCTGGGCAAACTCAGGTCAGTGAGTGATCCTTGTCACCCAAATTCATGAGGCTCATCCATTCATCGGCCTGATACACACTATTAGATTTTCTGCAGATTTTTGTCTTCGGATTTACTAAAACCATATAATATGAGGTCAAACCTTGAAACCAAGAGTTTCAATTTGTATGCAATCAGGCAGGCCCTTACACTACATGGTTTTGGTAAATCTGAAGACAAAAATCTGCAGAAAACCTAATAGTGTGTATGTGGTCTGAGGGTAACCACATCCACCCTTGACCCCATATAATCAGACATCATTTGGTTTAGGTGCTGTTTTCGAATGCTGCCAGCAGCCAAGACTGGCTGGAAAAGGAGAATTTTAAAGCCTCACATTGGCAACCACTGCCATCGCTGACCAGATAATACATACCACACTGGCCATGAATGGGTAGTCTGATACTCTTTGGAAATAGGGTTAATAGGTTCTTTTGTAGCACTACTTCTAAATTATTAATACCCTTTTTGACAGCAGGAATGGTTCTGAAATATTTCTCTTGTAGTGGATCCAATAGGGTGGCCAACCAGTAATGATTCCTTGCTTTGATGGCCTAAATTCTAGGGTCCTTCCACAGGCACTGCAACATGAAAGAGCCTCATATTTCTGGAAGGAGATACATCTGAGTCCTCAGTGTTGATGAGGACAACAGTGCCCCCAATGATCTCACCCTACCCACATACAACTACCAAGGTTTAGGAAGGACGTCATTTACCTTTAGTAGTCTGTCCCATGTCTTCCTACTCCTGACCGCTGGGCCATAACCCTTTAATCTGCTGGGCATCAACCAATTGGCCCCTCCCACACTTTCTTCCTCTACAATCTTTGCATCCTCACCATCCTTATCAAGATTACATGGCAGTAGGCTACAGGAAGATCCCTGGTGATGGTTTCTATATGCCTGTTGTATCCTCCCTCTATACTTCTGGTGCTCTCTCCCTCACAATCTGATACAATTATTTCCTGCACATACAGTGACTGATGTTTTTCTCAAATCATTTAGTTGACTCTTCAGTGAGTGTTTGGAGCAATAGCAAATTTAGTGGTTGAAGATGTAGAAGAAGAGGGAGTATTTGCATCTGCTGATGACACTGTACTACTCTGGACCTGGGAGATGGATTATGATGATGAAAGTTTGGTAATCCACTACATCATCTCCTCCACATGCTATCAGTATATCACACCAACTACAAGAAAATAAGGGATTGAACACCACTTTGCCCTGCAGATGCAGAACCTGTTTATCCTCCACTAGCTGTGCATTAAGAATTTCTGCCTCACACTTTTAGGCCTCCCAGACACAATGAAA
This sequence comes from Rana kukunoris, assembly GCA_029574335.1. Taxonomy (NCBI): domain Eukaryota; kingdom Metazoa; phylum Chordata; class Amphibia; order Anura; family Ranidae; genus Rana; species Rana kukunoris. The sequence goes on from CM056055.1 coordinate 136,487,332, forward strand.
TCAGGGGATTGCCTAATTTTATTAGCAGCTATGGCAATAGAGAGATTAAGGATGTGATGCTTTGGTGCACTTTACAATGTGGTGATTAGGTGCAGTAAACTGGTCCCCAACAGTATGCAGTGATGCACTGCTGCCTGTGCCAGAAATCGTGATGAGCAGAAGACATCTGGGTTCAATTCAAGCAAAGTTCAGGGAACATAAATAAAATGGTATCAATCTGATCCCCATTGAAGTCAATGTTGAAAATAAGTTTTGACCATTTTCTAGGCTAATAGGCAAAGGGGTTGACAAAAAGGGGCATGTGGGAACTGGGCATTGGCATAGTAGACATGTATCCAAGAAAAAAAATGAAATACTGTTTGGCTGGGAGAAGAGAATATCGTTTTGCTTAAAATTAAATATTAAAAATGCCAAACTTCATTCAGTAAAATTCTTGTGGAATTTCATGACCCCACCTGTGGGGTGGCACACCTGTGAGACATATACAACTTACTACATCAACCCTGAAATGTATACAAGACCCTTATTTTAGATACGGAACACCTCAAGGTTGCCATATTGCATTGAATTTTACAGAAAATGACAGTGCTGCAAAGTGAAAAGAAGGGTGATTTTTAATAAAAGTCTATTATAATATGGGTTGTGAAATATATATTGTATGAACCATAATTATTTTTCTTTTTTTCCACAAAAGAAGAATTACTGTTCCCTAATGTGGAAAATCTAGAAAAAGAAGAAGAATTGGGTCCCCCCCAAAAAATGTATACCAGATTCGTATATGAACATGCAGCCTGGCTGGCCAGAAAAGAAGGAGGATGAGCGATTGCTCCCCCTCCTGAACAATGCCAGACCACATACGCTTAACATGGGAGGATACCTTGCCAGCAGGACACCACCTGGCAAAGCACCTTGTCCCCATGTTTATGAGTACCCCTACTCATTCACAAAAAATTCAACAGTAAAAAAGTAACAGTATTAAATAACCCCCCACCCCCCTCAAATTCCTTGTATACATCTTCAACCAGGATGCCCACTGGCTGACAGACCTGCCAGAAATGAGAAAGATTACTTCTTGCCAGCTATCAGCTACTGTATATACAGCTATGTAAGGGAAAGGGAGGGTATGGTGCTAACACATAGTAAGTGCCAGTACCCTAGGAACCAGTGACAGTGGAAATATGTCATATATAGAAGGAGAAGAAATACTATATATGATTTGCAGCTCTCACCTAACAGGTGGTCAAATGAGAAAAATTGTGAGCTTTCGCCTGAATGTTTGAACAGACAAAGTTTGGTTTCGACTGAACTGTTGGCTCATCCCTAGCTTATCAAACTTATGTTGCTTATGCTGAGATATAGGATAGAAATAAGATTTAACCACTTAAGGACCGAGCCTCTTTCTGAGATTTGGTGTTTACAAGATAAAAACTGTTTTTTTCCCTAAGAAAATACTTCGAACCCCCAAACATAATATATTTTTTCTAACACCCTAGAGAATAAAATGGCGGCCATTGCAATGTTTTTTGCTACACTGTATTTGCTGAGCGGTCTTACAAGCACACTATTTTTGGAAAAAAAAAATTACTTTTTTGAATTACAAAAAAAGACAACAGTAACGTTAGCCAACTTTTTTTTATATTGTGAAAGATAATGTTACGCCAAGTAAATTGATACTCAACATATCAAGCTTCAAAGTTGAGCCTGCTCGTGGAATGGCGACAAACTTTTACCCTTAAAAATCTCCATAAGCATTGTTTAAAAAATTCTACAGGTTGCATGTTTTGAATTACAGAGGAGTTCTAGGGCTAGAACTATGGGCCAGATTCAGGTACAATGACATCGGCGCAGAGTATCAGAGATACACTACGCCGCCGTATTTTACCTGGCTCTATGACAAATTCAGGTAGATTTTGGCCCGTAAGGTACGGCGGCGTAGTGTATTTCTCACGGCGGAATCGAAATACGCGATTAGGGGGCGTGAAGCATTTAAATTAGGCACGTCCCCGCGGTGATCGAACTGCGCATGCTCCGCTCTGAAATTTCCCGCCGTGCATTGCGTGAAATAACGTCGTTACGTCATTTTTTTTTTGAGTAGCGTCGTTTAAGTACATTCCTATTCCCGGACGACTTACGCAAAAAAAAAATACATTTTGAAACTCGGCGCGGGAACAACGGCCATACTTAACATGGACCGTCTAACTATAGACCAGATAATAGCTGGAATAACTTTACGCAGCAAAATGATGACTACAGATGCCATAAGAGATTGCGAAGGATGATCGTAACTTTGTGGATCGTTGGAAAAATCTCATTTGCATACCCCGACGCGTAAAACGACGGGAACTCCACCCAGTGGCCGCAAAATTATTGCAGCGTAGATCCGAAGGCGTACGAACACGTAAGCCAGTCGGATTGAAGCCCGAAGCCGTCGTATCATGGTTTGAGGATTCAAACTAATGATACGGCGCGCGTAATTTGAAAGTATTCCAGTCTAACGTGAGATAGACCGGAGTAAGGGCACTGTGAATCTGGCCATATGTCTCTCTCTCTAACAATCTCGGCAATACCTCACATGTGTGTTTTTTTTTTTTAAATGGTTTTTATTAAAGAATTTTTCAAGAGAAAAGAAACAAACAAATGGCACCATGGGTACAAAACATACATATTGCAAGATCAAAGTAACGGCGCACACAGTGCGACCACAACCAGGTCATCCATTATACTTCTATGCAACATAAGACTTATCAAGTGTATGCACTCAAGGAACCAATATGAACATATTAAATGGCAAAACTTTCAAGGCACCTTTCCTCTATTGAAAGGAGATGAGAATGATAGAAAGAAAAGGCAGAAACTATAAGAAATAAAATGAAAGGAGGACAGAAGAGAGAGAAAGAGAAAGGGGGGAAGGGAAGGGATGGGATGGGAAGGCTAAGGTGAGGAGAAGTAGAGTAGTAAGAAAGGCTTGTTCCACTTTTACGGGAATAAAATCAAATAAAATCAAATATCATCCTTTAACATCATACCATGCAGTCCAGATCTTCCACAAGGCATCAAATCTATGTCTCACTCCTCTCCTCCTAGCCAAAAGAGATTCATAAACATAATGCGTCTGGGTCATAAGAAGAACATCTGACGCGTTTGGGGCCTTGTCGGCTTTCCACTGTTGTGCAAGTAAAGATCTAGCTGCCAAGAGGATATGGGTCACCACCACTCTGCAATCAACGGGGAACACTTCTATTCCTACGTGTAAGATCGCCAAACTCGGACTGGGCCGAGTCAAAATACCAGTAATCCTGGAGATATAGTAGAAAATAGAGTTCCAGAAGCTGGTCAGGTGCTTGCAAGACCATAGCATATGAAATAGGTTGCCTATTCCACCACAATTTCTCCAACATAGAGGAGAACTGTGATTCCCAAACTTAGCTATTGTGTAAGGAGTGAGGTACCACCGAAGAGCTATTTTTTGGGATAGCTCCCAGTGGTTGATGCATCTAGAGGAGGAATACAACGAGCTGAACGCTTTGCTCCACTGAGCATCTGTGATGGTTATTCCCAAGTCAGACTCCTACTTCCTGAAGGGTTGGGATTTAACAAAGCGCAACTTATTTTGAAAAAGGTTATAAAAGAATGATATTCCCTTACGCGGCGTGGGGGAAGTGCGGTAGAAACGCCACACTTCCCTAGCCATGACTATTCAATATGATCCAATTGAGTTCAGGAAGTGGGAGATGCAGACATAGACATAATGATCAGGGGGACCTAGGTGGAACTTCTCCTCCAGGGACTTAAAAGGAAGAAGGGCATCGCCCCGGAAAAGATCCTGGACAACACCGATACCCTTTTCCTTCCATCTAGACAGGGAGAGGTCAGGGATGACTAGAGAGAGAGTCTCCAGCGGAATGGGGACCTCTAATAATTCAGAAGGAGGAAACTGAGTCTCCCCGCAAGGCCCTCCAGGCCGCAAGAGAGGCCTGGAGAGTGACCGGGAGCTCCCGCAGACTAAATGGTGTCCAAACATCTGCGAGAAGGAAAAGATCTAGGTTGGTGGAAGGGCCCAGAGCCTGCTCGACAGACCTCCAAACCGAATCGGCCTGAGGGTTCATCCAGGTCGTAAGTTGCGTCAAAATGGACACTCTATAGTAGTCCCTGATGTCCACCAAACCCCCTCACATGTGTGGTTTGAACACCAGTTTCATATTTAGGCACTGTTCACGTATGCGTTCACGTCTGCACCCGAACGCGTCGGGACAAGGCGCTATAAAAAAATGATTTTGCTTTAAAAAAAAAAAACGTTTTTAATTTACTTTTATTTATTTTGGACATGTTGTTCAGGCTCAGGCATGCTTTGTAGCATTTTTGGGTGTGACTACCTGCCACTCCTAGGTCACTGGTATAGCTTTCCTTGGAGGACCAGTGCCGTTTTCCCCATCCGGGATTATGCCCTAAGCTTTAATCAAGGCAAGGCCTTCAACGCCTTGGTTATAGTGGCTAAATTTCTACGTTTTTTCAGGGTAAATTGCGACAAATCAGCATAGAATTGTAAATGCTGGTGCTGTGGCAGAACGCGGTCTTTGGTTTGCATAGCTGTCATTAATTGATCTTTGACATGGACAAAATGCATCCTTAAGATCACGTCTTTGGGGAGTGTGTCTGGAAGGTAGGAAGGTTTAGGAAGGCGGTGGACTCTGTCAATAGTGACGTCAAGTGCAGTGAGGTCAGGAAGTATGTCCAAGAACAGGGCTGTGACATGCGCTTTCAAGTCCCCTTGTAACACTGATTCAGGAATACTTCTTATTTTCATATTATTTCTCCTGCTTCTGTCCTCTATATCTGCCAACTTGGCTTTAATAGTTTCCAGCTCATCCTCACCCTCTCCTGAGCATCCACCAGGTCATTTATGGTTGTTGCGAATTCACCCATTTTACACTCCACATGTTCCACCCTTGCTTCCCACCTCTTGGATATCTGTGTTGACTTTTTTCAAGCAGTACAGCATGTCTGCCTGAATAGTGCTGCGAAGGGAGAGTAACATATCCTTCAGCACAGTGTCCAAAACTGGTTGGTTAGTAGTGGGAAATTTCTCAATCCCCTCAGGGAGCTCCCTTGTATCATACCCTGAATCCACCTCAGGCCCTGCCACCGGGCTGCATCCCTGCTCATCCATCCTGAACCGTGCCATCCTGAACCATGCCTTTGCAGGGCTGGCTGATTGGGGAGTACTTGTGTAGGACTGTGAACTCCCGGGGGACCCGCCGTGACCAGCCTTAGAGGCATGCTGGAGGGGAGGAGAGTGAACGGCGCGGGTCTTGCCTACCTCCACGCTGGGAATACGAGTAGAACTCGGTCAGTTTCTGTGGCCTCCGGTCCTCCTTCCGCTTCCTCGTCATGGTGCCCGAGTGCCAGGGGTCGTCACCGCCAGCCAAGGATGCCTGTGAGCCGCTCTGACAGCCAATGTGTGCCGCTGAAGGACCCGGTGAGAAGGAGCTCCGCTCTTAGGCAGCCATCACCGTCCACGGCAAGCCACGCCCCCTACTTTTATTTATTTTTATTTGGACACTGTTTTAAAAATAAAAATAAAAATCTTGGGTCACTTTTATTCCTAATACAAGGAATGTGGACATCCCTTGTAATAGAAAAAAGCATTGCAGATCCTCTTAAATATGAGATCTGGGGTCAAAAAGACCTCACATCTCATATTTACACTGAAATGCTAAAAAATTAAAACAATGTCCCTTTAAGAGCAATGGGCAGAAGTGACGTTTTGACATTGCTTCCCCCCTGCAATTATATGGAGACAGGTGGGGGCCATTTTCCCCTCACTCCAGTAAGCGGAAGAGGGCACACCGGAGAATGGTGGGATGGAGGGGGCTCTCTCCCGCCGCCTATAAAAGTGATCTTTGATCTTGAGGGGAATCCGCCGCAGAGACCACTTTAATCTGAAAGCGGACTGCCCGCTCTTGAAGAGGGTACCGGAATCATGGTAGCTAGCTGCTACCATAACAATGGTATTCCTCTTCAAAGTAGCAACGTATTTCTGTGGCGGGCAGTCTGTAAGTGGTTAAAGACCCTATCAAAATGATATTGTAACAAATAATACCACCCTCAAAAAAAAAACTCTAACCCTCAAAAATCAATCCTGAAACACTATAACCAACTTCCCCTTTTTTTTTGTAGTAAAAACTAGTGATGGGCCAAAAGGAATGCGTGATGGTGTGGCTCGGAGGCATGTATTATCAGTGTTGCTCATCTTACTTTAACCACTTGCTTACTGGGCACATACCCCCCTCCTGCCCAGGTGAAATTTCAGCTTCCGGCACTGCGTTGTTTTAACTGACAATTGTGCGGTCGTGCGACGTAGCTCCCAAACCAAATTGACGTCCTTTTTTCCCCACAAGTAGAGCTTTCTTTTGGTGGTATTTGATCGCCTGTGCGGTTTTTATTTTTTGCGCTATAAACAAAAAAGAGCGTCAAATATCCCAATTTAAAAAAAATATATATATTTTTTCTCAGTTTAGGGCGATACGTATTCTTCTACATATTTTTGGTAAAGAAAAAAATCGCAATAAGCGACTGGTTTGCCCAAAAGTTATAGCGCTTACAAAATAGGGGACAGAATTATTATTTTTTATTTTATTTTTTTACTAGAAATGCCGGAGATCTGCGATTTTTATTGGGACTGCGACGTTATGGCGGACACAGTGGACACTTTTGACAAATTTTTGGCGCCATTCACATTTATACTGCGATCAGTGCTATAAATATGCACTAATTACTGTATAAATTGTGACTGGCATTGAAGGTGTTAACACTAGGGGGTGAGGAAGAGGTTAAATGTATTCCCTACATAGTGTTCTAACTGTGGGGAGAGGGGGGGTGACAGGGGGAGGTGACTGATCTGTGTCGCTATGTACAAGGGACACAGATCAGTCTCCTCTCCAGAGACAGGACGCTGTCTCTGTGTAAAACGGCAATGAGAGATGATCTCATATGTTTACATATGAGATCATCTTTCATTGGCCACGCAGATCGCATAGCAAATGGCCACTCTGATTGGCCGTTCACCGCGATCTGTGATTGTCTGTGTCCAAGGGACACGGCCAACACAGAGCTTCCCCGCTGCGCGCTCTGGAGCGTGCGCGGGGAACACCTTAAGGGGATGCCGTCAAAAGATGGCGGCTTGGATATTCAGGTCCGCGCTGTAGCCATCATTCGGCTATAGCACGGGCAGCAAGTGGTTAAAAAAGTAATTAGTTACAGTTACAAATTACTTCTCCGAAAAAGTAATTGAGTTAGTGACTCAGTTACTACATTGAAAAAGTAATTAGTTACTCAGCAAAGTAACTTTTTTTTTAATATTCTACAATGCAATTACGTTCTATAACATCTTTAATATCAAAGATGTTTATATTAACTGATTGAAGAAAAAAAATATATATACAGTTAAATCGGTAGATTGAAGCCCAATGAAAATAAATGTGAAGTAGCAAACGGAGGTATACAGATAATACCATAATGTTAAGGCTAATCAATGCATATACAAATTGCATATACAAATTCCCTTCATATCAATGTACTGGCCAAATGCTATTACTCTGTACACAAATCTCAGTATGACCGGAGAGATGTGGGTCCCCTGGTCTTGTGGGCCCTGTAGCTCTCCCATGGTGATCTTTCAGCTCTGAATAAGTATTTTTATGTAAACCTTAGCCCTGAATTACTGGAATTTTGTATGCACTGTGCCCAGTAAAAACATCTTATTCCGAGGACTAGTCATAAAAACTTTACTGTGCCACAAACTTTCCTGATGATGAGTGGTGACCCAGGGTGTCCAGAAGGTGGAGCTGATGTTAGTCCTGGAGCTCACACATCGCCATGTAGTAATCTGCCAGTAGCCGATTCTTCCCCACCACACAGCACATGGTAATCTGAATGTAAACAGCACGCTACACCTGCCCGGTGTCCCCCCGTCTGCCCTGTACACAGAACGCTCTCCCGATGACAGCTCTAGTTCCTACCTGTCACAGCCACGCCATGTAATCTCCTTTGGGTTGCTGAGTTACAGAGGATAAAATCACAAGAGTCTTTCCATGTGCACTACTGAGGTGTACAGACCGAGGTGTACAGGAAACTGACAGCGCACAGCAGACACCTCCTCTACTTCTTCTACAAACTACTGACACCAGACCTCTGCCGCAACTTCCCTGTACACTCCGCTCCCGGGAACACTCCTCCCACTGGGCGGGAATAGTAATCGGTTAGGTTACTCGTTACCCTCAAAAGTGGCTGCGTTAGAAAACAGCGTTTATTTAAACACTGTTACTGACAACACTGATTATCATTATTTTGGAGGGTGAACGTTTTAAAGCAGAACTAAACCCATTATTTTGACAGTTTAAAAAACAGGCATGCTGACTGTCACATTTGCTTGTGCTTTCAACCAAACTGTCATACCATCAAATAGGCATACCTGATCACATGGGCAGCATCATGGCAGTTGCAAATTCAACACAGGCTAAGATGGCAGCCTTCTTGAAAAGGATAAGAGGGTTTAGTTCCACAGATGCCTCTATGAATAACATTAAGTTACCAAACACATTGCACAGAAATAACATGGTATATATGTTTTCATTTGAAATTGGATTATCCCTTTAAAAGAAATCCCAAAATAACAGCAGAGACACCAAGTAAAAGCTTCAACAATTTCTATGTGCTGACAGATAAATCTGTTGTTAGCTGTGGCAACAAGGTTTAAATGCATGACAAAGCCCTCTAACTGTAATAGGCACAAACAGAAAAAAAAAATATTAAATAAGGGGGGATTTGTATTAAATAAGGCTGTATATGTTAATTCATAGCTACAGGCACACTTGTTCAGTTCTAATTTGAACATTCAAAAAAGGCTTCATTCATAGTATTAATTTAACTTGCAACAAAGGCATAATTTTAAGCAACTACATTATAAACTGACTGCCTTTTCTTTTCTAGCAAATTTTCTGCAGACTTGCCTTACAAAGGCTGTATGGGCTAATTAATTTTTAACATATCCTCAGCCAATTTCAAGCACAATTTTAATTACTATTTTCTCTCAGGAAAGTCAGATAATCAATGTGTTTATAATGGCTGAACATGCAGCTCCCTAAACGCTGCTAGCTTTCACCGATTCGTTTCAACATTTTTAGTGTTATCAGAGAATCATTTATTTTTTTAGTTGAAACAGTTAAAAAAGTTACAATTACATAAACACATAGAAATGTTTGAAAATTTAAAAAGAGAGTCTATTTCTGCAATACTCACCTTATCTCCATCACTGTCCAGCTACAGCTGGCTATACACTAGTAGATTTTTTAACAAAGGTTTGTATAAATAATTTTAGAAACATTTGTATGAACATTATTTGTACATTTGATAGTTGGATGAATGACATAGCAAGATTCAATTTGCTTCCTTTTAACGTACACTTTCAGAATCCTGATGGGTTTTACTTCCTCTTTATTTCCCTGCAAATGTAAAGCATAATGGGCTACTATGCACCGCATAGTAGCCCATTATGTGTCACTTACCTAAAACCGAAGCCTGCGATATCACCAATGTCCCCACTGGCAGCGAGCATCCATCTTCACCCCTCTTCCTTCTGGGGACGCGTACATCGACTCTGTGACTGACCGGAGTTGCGTGACATCACTCCTGTGCATGCGCACGGGAGCCGCTAGTCACGTCATGATGGCTTTAGAAATGGCACGATCTGTCCTTACTAAAAGTGCGCATGCACTGTAGACATCAGCACACAGCTTTATTGTAAATATCTTCTAAACCGTGATGTTTAGGAGATATTTCCAGCACCTACAGGTAAGCCTTAATCTAGGTTTATGCCGTGTACACATGATCGGAATTTCCATCGGGATAAACTCCAATGGAGTTTTCTGATAGAATTCCGTTTAAGCTGTCTTGCATACACACTGTCACACCAAATTTCAACTGTCAAGAACGCGGTGATGTACAACACTACGACAAGAAAAATGAAGTTCAATGCTTCCAAGCATGCGTCGACTTGATTCTAAGCATGCGTGATTTTTTCTCCATCAGAGTTCCATACAGACAAATGGAATTTCCAATGGAAATTTTTCCATAAAAAAAAAAAAAAAAAAAACATGTCAGCATATCCGATGAAAAAAAATTGTCTGACTTTTTTCATCGGAAATTCCGATGTAGGTAAAAGTGGTTGTACAGGGTGTACAACCACTTTAATAATACTTTTTATTTTTCTCTTTTTCATTTTTCATCGTCCGTTCGATCGTTCGTCGAATTTCGAACAAAAACTATCGTTCGCAGCAAATTCGAGTGAAACGAAACGACCATGTTTAAAACTTTTTTCCCATTGATACTACTATCAATGAAAAAAAAAAGTTTTAAAAACGGTATTTTTTTCAGGAGTCCTGCTCCTAAAAAGTCAGTTTTTAAGACTTTTTTCTATTGATACATGTTCCCTGGGGCAAGACCCGGGTTCTGAAAGACGTTTTCCAACAATAACTTGAAAATTGGTCTTTTGAATTCGAACGTTCGAGTCCCATAGACTTCAATGGGGTTCTAAATGTTCGTGCGAACGATCGGACTGTTCGACGGTTCTAGTGCGAACCGAACGCGGGGGTGTTCGGCTCATCCCTACTGCCGGGACAAGGTCATCTAGCGCCCAGGGAAAAGATGTCAAACTGCGCCCCCCTCAAGATGTATGAGCATCATGTGTAAAAATCCCCCTCTACCCAAAAAATACAAACAAATTGAGCACTAATCAGCACGCTTAGCCCTAACCATAAATTCCCTTTTGCAAGCCAAAATTCTCCCCAAACAAACATTCACCCTCCTCCTGGTACAGATCTCTCCCTGCTGAGGTCCCCCCTCAGCATAAATCCTCCCCCCATTCTCTAAGCTCAAATCCCCTCTCTTCCCAAATATTCCCACTAGCACAACTAGCCCTCCCCATAAAAGCATCCTGTTAGCAGACATCCTCACCTCTCAAACTTCCCCTCCAAGCGCAAATCCTCCACCTCTCCAGATCCCACCATCCTGGGGCAGATTATCCCAGCACAGGTTCCCCCTCCTCAGTCAGACCTTACTTCTGTCACCCCCTGGGTTCCCCTGTTGGTGCAAGTCCCCCCCCATTTTTTTTCCTAGCACAAGTACCTCCTATCATCCCTTCAAGCACGGATCCCCCCCAATCCCCTTTATAACAACCCCAGGATTTCCTGTCCTGGCACAAATCCCCCATCCCAATCATCTTGTCCAGCACAACCCCCCCAGATACCCCCTCCTGGCACAGGTCCCTCCCATCTCCCAGCACAGATCCCCCTCCTAGCAAAAATCCTCATACTCCTGGCACAGGTCTCTCCTCCTATCTCCCGGCACAGGTCCCCCACCTGGCATGGGTCCACATCCTCCCAGCACAGGTCTCCCCTCCTGGGGTGGGTCCACATCCTCCAAATATAGGTCTCAACCTCTGGCGTAAATCCTCCTACCCCCAGCACAGACCCCCCAGTTCACCCTGCTGGCACATCCCCCAAATGTCACTTCCCCTCCTACAGCAGGTCTTACCCCTGTCTGTCCCCACTACTAGTGCAGATCCTCCCCCCAGGTTTTTTTTTCCAAATACCCCCCATCATTCATACTAGCACGGGTATCCCCATATCAATCCAACCTAGAAGTAATCATCTTTTCCCTACTCCTCTTAGTGCAAATGCTCTCAACCCCCCCTTGTGTTCGCATTGCAGTTCTTGCTCCCCTCTGCTTGGCTGACGCTTTCCTCAAGCACATATCTCAGATACAGCACATTGTTCTGTGGTTATCTTATTCTGAGGGTCCTCCTCATCTTGTCATGTCAGCGCTGAAGAGGAGCCTGGGGGGTTTCTAAACCCCTGCACAAACAGCTAGCAAGACTCGGCAGTCGGGGAGAATGTCGCTGCTTAAGTGAATGGGATTGTGGCTCTGGGAAGCCATCACTGCATGTGAACTTGAGAGTATACAGAGTTTGCTTGTCCAATGGGCAGACTGTGGGGTCCTAATTTTACAGTCCATATGGAGGAGCTCTGCAGTGATGGGAGTGTGAACTGTAGAGGGGGAGAGAGCACTGTCCACTCCAGATTTGGCATGGATCATGCAACACTAAGCCGACAGAGGTGGTGATGCTGCTGTTGCTACTCCTGTCGGTGGATTTTTGTTGCAGAAACTCCAGGCAGCGCCCCCTCCACCTCTCATGCTACAGACGGCCCTTTGTTTACTTATCTCTCTCCAAAGCACTAAGTCCTGCATCTTTCTGCTGTTTTGTTCCTCTATTATCAGTATAACTTCAGACAATCTCTTTGACACATTAGATAAAATGAGTCAAATTGTGTGTCGGGGCAGTGCTATAAATAGATTAGCAGATAGCTTGTCTTGTCACAGCACAGCTTTGCACATTTCTTCCCTCGTCTATGTGAATTTTTTCAACAACAAAGTGGTGTTTGGTTGCATGAGCGGTATGAAAGATCTTTACATTATTCTGTTCAATTCACAGGTATACTTAGCATTATTTAGTATTGTAAATGAGTGTCTGGGTGACCTCAGGTTAGCACAACTTTCTTTTCAATTCAATGTGTGCAAATATTGAATGGACTAGTTTTGAAAGTCTGTGCAACTTTGGAAAATGTTTCTCAATTTTCACTCTGACAATAAAGAAAAGAAACGCATGCTATTTGGGTGGTTTCAATTTAATACAGAAAAAACAAATGCGTACTTGTGTACGTATTCCCTCCTTTGACATAAAAACATAGGGCCAGATTCACAGAGCGATTACTCCTGTCTATCTCGCGTTAGACTGGAGTACTTTAGAATTACACGCGTTTTTTCACTACTCTGAAACCTCAAACCATGAAAATACGGCTGTGGGCTTCATTCCGACTGGTTTATGTGTTCGTACGCCTTCGGATCTATGCTGCAATAAAATTGCGGCCGCTGGGTGGAGTTCCCGTCGTTTTCCGCTTCGGGGTATGCAAATGAGCTTTTGCCGAAGATCCACAAAGTTACGAACGTCAATCGCAATCTCTTACGGCATCTTTAGTCATCTTATTGCCTCGTAAAGTTATACAAGCTTTTTGCTGGTCTAATATTAGACAGCCCATGTTAAGTATGGCCGTTGTTCCCACGTCGAATATCAATGTTTTCCGACGTCTTTTTTTATTCTTGACGTAAAACGTCCGGGAATAGGAATGTCCATAAACGACGCTACTCAAACAACGAATGACGTATCGATGTTATTTTGCGCAATGCACCGCAGGAAATTTCTGAACGTAGCATGCGCAGTTTGATCGCCGCGGGGACGCGCCTAATTTAAATGCTTCACGCCCCCTAATCGCGTATTTCGATTACGCGGCGAGAAATACACTACGCTGCCGTACCGTAAGGGACAAAATCTACCAGGATTCGTCGTACAGCCTGGTAAAATACGGCAGTGTAGTGAATCTCTGATACTCTGCGCCAATGTAATTGTAACTGAATATGGCCCATATTGCTTAAATACATTTTGTATTCATTGCATTAATGGCAAAGACAATGGTGGAACTAAAAAAAAAGACTGGATGATGTTCTTGTAACAAATAATGTTTAGTTAGAATGTCTTAAAAATATAATATAAATAATTGGTTTATATATATATATATATATATATATATATATATATATATATATATATATATATATATATATATATATATATATATATATATATATATATATATATATATATATATATATATATATATATATATATATATAAACCAATCACAAACATCTCATATGAAGCTGGTAAGATGGCTCAGCAGGCTAATGCTCTGTTGCAGCAATCTGTGATCACCTGAGCCCTCAGGGTCACAGGTTCGATCCCGGCGGGGTCCACTCAGCCTTCAATCCTTCCGAGGTCGGTAAAATGAGTACCATTGATTTGGGTAATAGTGACTATGTTACTATATAAGCGCCTCGAGACCCGATGAGCTACAGCTTCGGCTGTGGCTTCAGAAGCTTGCCTGGCAAGAAGCTCGCCTGGCTTCATAGCTTGCCTGGCAAGTTAGGGTAAGACAGCGCTATATAAGACTTGCATTATTATTATTATTATTATTATATACTGTAAGCCTCAAAATTAAACATCAAAGGTCATTTTCTATATTTTGAAATTTGCAGCTCTCATTAAAATGATACCTGATTTTTCCATGAAGGTCCTTGTTTAGGTAAATTTTGCGCAAACCGTTAAACGCTTATTGCGTTTTTTTTTTTTAACCAAAAATGGGTAGAAGAATACGTATTGGCCTAAACTGAGGAAAAAAAATGTTTTTTTATATCATTTTTGGGGATATTTATTATAGCAAAAAGTAAACAATATTGCATTTTTTTCAAAATTGTCACTATATAGCGCAAACAATAAAAACCGCAGAGGTGATAAAATACCACCAAAAGAAAGCTCTATTTGTGGGGAAAAAAGGACGCCAATTTTGTTTGGGAGTCACATCGCACGACCGTGCAAATTGTCAGTTAAAGCGACGCAGTGCCGAATCACAAAAAGGGGCACGGTCCTTAACCTGCATATTGGTCCGGGTCTTAAGTGGTTAAAGAAGTGACAAAAATATTAACCAACATGAGCGGGCATTCCCACTTAAAGCAGTAGTAAAACTGTAAGGCCGCGTACACACGATCAAATCTGTCTGCTGGAAACGGTCTGCCAGACCGTCCCAGCAGACAGATTCGATCGTGTGTACGGGCGAGCCAACGGATTTGGCCAGCCGACAGATTTGAAAGCATGCTTTCAAGTCTGTCGGCTGGGAACCCATCCGCCCGACATGTCTGCTGGTTAGTACGCTAACCAGCAGACATGTCTTCTCGCACACGCGTCGAATGGTTTTGACGCATGCGCGGAAGTGTTTTACTTCCTGGTGCGGTTATGTGACGGCGTCAACGTCACCGCCACGTCAGCGCGCCGTCTTCTGGCGGGGATTTTGGTTTGATCTTGTGTACATGATCAAACCAATACGTCCCCAGCAGACAGATTTGTTCAAATCGGTCTGTCCGACCGATTTGAACAAATCTGTCTGCTCGTGTGTATGGGGCCTCAGTTAAAGTTATAATAGGCTAGTATTCAACACAAACTTATGTTCGTGTGGGTTTCATACTAGCCTATTATAACTTTAACTTACAAGTTTACGTAGTTGGTTACCTTATAATTCTGCTGTTTTTTTTTTGTTTTGTCTTTTCAACTGACCTTAGCAGTTGAAAAAACTTTTAAGGTGTTGTAAAGTGCAATTTATTGCATTTTTGTTTTGGGGTTTATTACCACTTTAACTGCTCTGTCAAAAGATTTAGTTGTGTACCTGCTAGTTCAAACTGAAAATTACACACACAAATGACAAATTCTAAGCCACGACTGAGCCCTGCTTCCTTCCTTCTTTGTATGGCTCGGCACACATATTCAGTTAGACCCCTTTCACACTGGGTCGCTTTGCAGGCGCTATAACGCTAAAAATAGCGCCTGCAAAGTGACTTGAAACAGCCGCTGCTGTCTCTCCAGTGTGAAAGCCCCACGAGCTTTCACACTGGAAGGGTGCTCTAGCAGGACGGTAACAAAGTCCTGCTAGCAGCATCTTTGGAGTGGTGAAGGAGCGGTGTGTATACCGCTCCTCCACCGCTCCTGTCCATTGAAATCAATGGGCATCAGGCTATACCGCCTGCAAAGCGCCATTGCAGAGGCACTTTGCGGTGGGTTTTAACCCTTTCTCGGACGCTAGCAAAAGCGCTAGCAGCCGAATATTGACGCAAAATTGACAGTAAAGCCCGGCTAAAAATAGCAGCGCTTTACCGCCGACGTTGCCCCCACCCCAGTGTAAAAGGTCACTTAGAGGAAGACCGTCTAAAAAAATCAGACTAATGATGTGTTCTTTTTGAGAATTAGATGGAAAAAAATATATCTTGGGTTCACCCTTTAATAAATTATTATTAATATTATTTTATTTATTTTTTGGGGGAAAAAAGATTTTATGTTCTATACAGTTAATAACAGAGTTTGCATTGTGAAAACATCTTTCTCACTGTGTGGCAAATATAAAATAGTAAAACAATTCCATATTCGTTTTCTACAAGTGGTAATTCTCCCTCCAACATCTTTCCATCATGTCTCCTATCACCATTCTATAATTTCTCTTAAACTATTTTTATTTGGCACTGCAGATGCATTGGTATTCTCACCTATTTCATGCTGGTTGTGTCCCCGTAGGGAAGTTGGTCCCACAACAATAATTTATTAAAGGGTGAACCCATGACATATTTTTCCTAGAAAATCACTCAGACTGTGAAACATGGAAGCTTTACATCAGAAACACGGACCATTACATGCGGAGTCCCTCAAGGATCACCCCTTTCACCTGTACTCTTCAACATCTACATCCGCCCGCTTCTCAAAATCATCAGCAAACAGGAGCTGCGCTACCACTCCTATGCTGACGACACGCAGCTTTACCTTCGAATCACCAATAAAAAAGATCAATATCATGAACTAGGAAAATGCCTCACATTGATGACTGAAAGCTCCATCAAACTCAACGGATCCAAAACAGAACTTCTCATTCTTCATGCAAATCGGAAATCCAATTCTAGGACCATCCTCGGACAAACCATTGCGCCAAGCAACAAAGTCAAAAGTCTCTGAGTCATCTTTGACTCAGACATGACGATGGATGCACAAATAGGATCAGTAGTCAGCGGTTCTCATCATCTGCTCCGCATGCTACGTAGACTCACCCCCTTCATCCCGCAAGAGGACACAGCAGTAGTGGTTGGAACTATCATCAACTCACGACTCGACTACGCAAACTCCCTCTATTAGGACTACCGAAATACCAGATTTCAAGTCTACAAGTCATCCAGAACTCAGTAGCCAGACTGGTAACCGGTAAAAAGCCGTGGGAACCAATCAACCCGGTCTTGAGGTCCCTTCACTGGCTGCTCGTACAAGACAGGGTGACATTCAAGACACTCTGCCTCACACACAAATGTACACAGGGTAACGCTCCTTAATACTTAAGCGAGAAAATAAAACCCTACGTCACCAAGCACGTGCTCCGATCAACCAACCAAAGCCTTCTCCAAATCCCTAAATCCCGCTACAAATCGAAGGGAGAACATAGATTTGCAGTCCAAGGACCTCGGCTCTAGAATTCTCTACCCACTACCATCCGCTTGGAAGAAAACCATCGGGCTTTTAGGAAAAAACTAAAGACCCACCTCTTCTGAAGGACCAGGACGACACTGGATGCAAGCGCCTTGAGGCGATTAAGTTCGCATTTGTTGCGCTATACAAGTTACTTACTCACTCACAAGGACAGGATGCAATAGTTAATCTTTCCAATTGGAACAGAAAATGTAACAAACATTTTTTTTTTTTTAACAGAGTAAAGAAGAGTAAGAAGCTCAGGTTTTTTGCTTTTGGTGTCTTCACATAATTTACAAATGCCACATAACAGAAACGAATAGAAATAAACATGCGTCCATAAAGAGACGTTTCAAATCTTCAAATCAATAAATTAAAAAATGTAAATAAAAAAACTTTTGGCTTAATTTCCTCTCACTGAAAGCCTACTGTCTGTTTCCCCCTTCACCGATCCATCAAAATGCAGAATGTATTCCTTTTCATCACTGGTACAGATTCCATTCACTACAGGTTGTCTTATTCAATAAACCTCAATCACTTTCATCAATCATAATATTTAGCATTTCTCTGTGTCCATAACACATAATCCATATTCCATTGGTGAACATGCTGTTGTCACTTTTTTAAATGTATGATCCTCTTTGTGCCTTCTAAAATTCACTTCCACAGAACGGTTTTACAGGACTTAAAGTTGGCAAGACAAATGTCTCAATTTAGCCTGTCATCTGAAATACATCTCCTGCTTGAAAAACTTGTTTATGTTGGCGTTTTGAGATAGCTGAATTTCCTTGATTTGGAAGAAGGATGCAACTTACTTTTATTTTCTGGAAATCAAAAGACCAGTCCATGTAAAAGCAGAACCAACCTCTAAGGAATGCTTTCCTTTAGTGCTTGGATTTTTAGTAACATGTAAATAAAATACTTACAGCTATTTATTATCTTTCACAGCCAGAGAGAGCATAAAATTACAGATGACAGTACTTTCATTCTTCTTTCTCCCCAAAACACCAGCACTATTTTTTTTAAAGCATTGCCATGAGCATCTACTAAGCTAACTAAGATGCCAACATATATATATCAATATATATATATATATATATATATATATATATATATATATATATATATATATACACAAAGTGTGTATTCCCCAAGGCCTATAATACACAACTCGGCGCCAAACAGACAACACCCTCCAAAAATTAAAACACAATATATTTCTCTGGATTAATCAAAAAACAGAGAAAAGTTAGTATATGAGCAGCCGTTTAAAATAAAACAGATATCAAAATGAAAGCATTCAGAGTCCAAAATAGAAGAGATAGTCCATTTCAGTAAAATGCAGAACAGCGCTGTGATTGGGTATAGGTGACCAACTCCACCATAAAGTAGGCAATAGATGAATAGTCTTGTTGTTAACGATCTGTGAGCTGTCCAGTAGTAGTCATAGATATAAATAGGAAGCGTGCACCAGCCACCACACTCTCAATCCACCACGTGTTGGAACACAATCCCCGCAGGGGTACACACTCCACAGAAATACAATGGTATCAGGCCTTTCAGATAAACTTAGTTGCCGATTTATAAGATATCCATCTATTGGGGGTCACTCACAAGGGATCAACCTCAGATAAAGTGAAATGAAAAAACGAAAGAAAGCAAAACATTGCATAATTCCATTTATTTAAAACACCCCTTCCAGCAAGGCTCCCAAGAATCCTACGTACATAATGTATAATTTAATGAACACAAATGACAAACTTCACCGATCCCAGATGTAAGGAACGTGATCACCGTTAGGTCACCCGGCGGACTTATCCTTCCTGGTTCCTTCAGTGAAGCATGGATGTCATATCCAGCGTGCAGCAATCACCCTGACTAGTTTCGTCAATACGTGACTTCTATGGAGGGCGTGGCTGCACATACGACGCCGTTAGTTTAATACCGCACTTCCCCCAGCGACAGCCAATCAACAAATGTTACATCAGGGCTTCCGACAGCCAATCAAACAAGAGCATTCACACGGGGGGGCGTTCCTAATGGTGCACGTCACGCCGATCCGTGTTTACTTTTTGATTTGTATATTGCAGGCTACACAAAGCGGGCTGGGCGGGCTCAAACTGAACTAAAAAAGAGAAAGAGAAAAGGCTTCTCTCTCGGATCGTGGGCATTATCACAGCCACATCTTCAATGCTTAATAACTTACCATACACCAAATTTAGTTAATTTCAATAACAGAATTAGAGTGGCTATCAACCAAACAGTTATTAATATATCCTTACATATTGCAATATGGATAAATTGTATATTGTATAATTGTATAACAATTGTATATCTATAGATTTGATAACACACTCTGTAGTTTTTTCTTATCATGAGTGCATCTAGCAATATATGGGTTACAGTATTGCTTTTGATAAAATATACATTTTTCTAACCTTTATAGATTAACCAATGATCTATGGTCATTTTAACTAAGTACATTTCAGTCTGTGCATTAAGAATACTATGTTATACAATTTATCCATATTGCAATATTTAAGGGTATATTAACCCCTTCCCTACCAGCCCATAGGGGAATCACGTCATGGTGATCCCCTCGCCGATGAGACAGGACGTTGCACAACGTCCTGTCTTCACGGCGTTCTAGGGCGTGCGCGCGCGCGCCCGCGGCAACACCCGCGATCCCGCGCGCGTGCCCGACGGCCGTGATTGCCGCCGGGCACCCGCGATTTCCGGCAATCACGGCAGGAGTGTGGATCTGTGTGTGTAAACACACAGATCCACCTCCTGTCAGCGGTGAGGAGACTGATGTGTGTTCCCAATACAGAGGAACACACATCGATCTCCTCCCCCTGTGAGTCCCCCTCCCCCTACAGTTAGAACATACTTTAGGACACATTTTAACCCCTTCAGCGCCCCCTAGTGTTAACCCCTTCCCTGCCAGTCACATTTACACAGTAATTAGTGCAGTTTTATAGCACTAATCGCTGTGTAAATGTGAACGGTCCCAAAAACGTGTCAAAAGTGTCCGATATGTCCGCCGCAACGTCACGGTCACAAAAAAAAATGCAGATCCCCGCCATTACTAGTAAAAAAAATAAAATAAAAATGCCATAAATCTATCACCTATTTTGTAGACGCTATAACTTTTGCGCAAACCAATCAATATACGATTATTGCGTTTTTTTTTTTTTTACCAAAAATACGTAGAATACGTATCGGTCTAAACTGAGGGGAAAAAAGGTTTTTTTTAAAAAAATATTGTGAGATGTATTAAATAAAAAGGAAAAAATATTGTGTTTTTTTTTAAATTGTCGCTCTTCTTTTGTTTATAGCGCAAAAAATTAAAACCGCAGAGATGATCAAATACCACCAAACGAAAGCTCTATTTGTGTGGGGAAAAAACATAATGATTTAATTTGGGTACAGTGTTGCACGACCGCGCAATTGTCATTCAAAGTGCAACAGCGCTGAAAACTAAAAATTGGTCTGGGCAGGAAGGGGGTGAAAATGCCCTGTATGGAAGGGGTTAATAACTGTTTGGTTGATAGCCACTCTAATTCTGTTATTGAAATTAACTAAATTTGGTGTATGGTAAGTTTTTAAGCATTGAAGATGTGGGTGCGATAATGCCCACGATCCGAGAGAGAAGCCTTTTCTCTTTCTCTTTTTTAGTTCAGTTTGAGCCCGCCCAGCCCGCTTTGCGCAGCCTGCAATATACAAATCAAAAAGTAAACACGGATCGGCGTGACGTGCACCATTAGGAACGCCCCCGTGTGAATGCTCTTGTTCGATTGGATGTCGGAAGCCCTGATGTAACATTTGTTGATTGGCTGTCGCTGGGGGAAGTGCGGTATTAAGCTAACGGCGTCGTATGTGCAGCCATGCCCTCCGTAGAAGTCATGTATTGGAGAAACTAGTCAGGGTGATTGCTGCACGCCGGATATGACATCCATGCTTCACTGAAGGAACTGAAGGAACCAGGAAGGATAAGTCCGCCGGGTGACCTAACGGTGATCACGTTCCTTACATCTGGGATCGGTGAAGTTTATGTCATTTGTGTTCATTAAATTATACATTATGTACGTAGGATTCTTGGGAGCCTTGCTGGAAGGGGTGTTTTAAATAAATGGAATTATGCAATGTTTTGCTTTCTTTCGTTTTTTCATTTCACTTTATCTGAGGTTGATCCCTTGTGAGTGACCCCCAATAGATGGATATCTTATAAATCGGCAACTAAGTTTATCTGAAAGGCCTGATACCATTGTATTTCTGTGGAGTGTGTACCCCTGCGGGGATTGTGTTCCAACACGTGGTGGATTGAGAGTGTGGTGGCTGGTGCACGCTTCCTATTTATATCTATGACTACTACTGGACAGCTCACAGATCATTAACAACAAGACTATTCATCTATTGCCTACTTTATGGTGGAGTTGGTCACCTATACCCAATCACAGTGCTGTTCTGCATTTTACTGAAATTGACTATCTCTTCTATTTTGGACTCCGAATGCTTTCATTTTCATATATATATATATATATATATATATATATATATATATATATATATATATATATATATATATATATATATATACATACACACATAAAAATAAAGACAATTATGAAATCTTCACACAATTTATAGTGTGAAAACTTTCAAATCCTTTAGAAAATCTGCCATGATGTCTCATTCGTTTGCCACCAGTGTAATGGTGGCATTGTCATTGACCACTAGTTTAATAATGGGAATGAGACTGACCACCAATGTATTGGAACCTTGACAATTACCATTATTATAATACAAGCACTGGCACACGACCAGCAAACTAATGGGAACATTTCCACTGACCACCAATGTAATAAGACCAGCAAACTAATGGGAACAATTCCACTGACCACCAATGACATTCTACAATTGGAAGACCTGACTGCCTCACTCAAAAATAAAACCAAGGCGCACAAGGCCAGATGAATCCACTGGGATCTGTTCTGTTATTCTGGAAAATATGCACTTTATCTTTGAATAATTACAATCCCCACATTGAGCCAACTTTTTAATCCCTGCCCCAATTGCCTCCACTTTTATTTCCTCCCCTTCCTTCTCACTAGCCATCCCCCTCACCCATATCTCATCCCCAGGAATATATCTACAAACTTTTGGTGTACTCTAGCTCTGACAGTATGGCTGCGAGATAGCACAAACTAAACGTACATCTAATGTCTCAGCATTGACAGGTTCTCATTGTTGCAGAAAACACCCTCCGGTATCATACAATTGTTACACTGTATGTAATACAGTGTAAATTGTATTCTGTTTGCGGCACAAACTACTTATGTCATTTTTGGATGCAAACCTTATAAATAAAGTATTAAAAAAATCTCCATATTGCAAATCCCCCCCCAATACAGGTGCAACCCAGGAGATCTTACCCTGTACAAATTCTTCCTTACGTACTGTTCTCTCACCCAAGTACAGGTTTCTTCCCCCTACGCCCAGTAAACTTCTCTATCCTCAATACAGATCTCCAGTGCAAATCCCCAATTTCATATTCCCCTTTCATGTATAAATCTCTACACAATACCGATCACTCCTTCCTCTGTACGGATGTGCTACAGTACAAATTTTTCCCAATACAAATCTTCCTTCAGGCACAAATATCCCCAAGTACAAAATTCCCCCAGTTCAGATCTCTCCTCCAGTAAAGATCGTTTTTACCATTACAGATCCTTCTACAGCACAAATCTGCTCCCTCCCCAATACAGATCTTTTCCAAAGATTTCACCTCTCTCCTCCCCAGTACAGTTCTCTTAGCAGTACAGAACTCTTCATATTAGAGCTTACCCATAGAACATATCTCTCTACCCCAGTATAGATCTCTCCCCGGTACAACCCCTACCCCACTACCGGGAGAACACTTCCGTACAGATTTCTTCCCAGTAACAATATCTTCCCAGTACAGATCGACCCCCCCCCCCCCAAAAAAAAATGTATCTCTGCCCTAATAGAGACTTCTCCCCAGTACATATTTCTTCAACCCCCAATACAGATCCCTGTTCCCCATACAGATCTCTCTCCAACCCCCAATACAGATCCCTGTTCCCCATACAGATCTCTCTCCAGTACATCTCTTTCCCCCTCAGTAAATATCTCTCCCTCTGCAGTACAGATCTTTCCCTCAGGTACCCATTTCTCATCACAGTACATACAGTTTTCCTCCTCCCCAACTCACCATTTTTTCCCACTCTGTCATAAACATCTTTACTATCAACACAATCTTATTGGCTTCTAGGGTTGGTTTCTTTTTCAGACATCTTCTGTACAGGGGGTTGCAATGGACTTATTTAACCCTTTTATGACTAAGCCTATTTCTGACATTTGGTGTTTACAAGTTAAAACCCATAGTTTTTGCTAGAAAATTACTTAGAACCCCCAAACATTATATATATATATATATTCTGGCAGAGAATCTAGAGAATAAAATGGCGATTGTTGCAATATTTTATGTCACATGGTATTTGTGCAGCGGTGTTTTAAACGCAACTTTTTGGAAAAATTTACTTTAATGAATTTAAAAAAAAATTCAAAGTTAAAGTTAGCCCAATTTTTTGTATAATGTTAACCACTTCAATACCCAGCCATATACAATTGACGGCCTGGGATGGGATTTACCATCCTAAGTGGCCGTCAATTGACGGCCTGGGTATTGCAGGCGAATATCTGGATGATGCCTGCAGCCAGAGGCATCATCCAGATATCCTCTTCTTCAGCCGGCGATTCTGCACAATGTAAGAACGATCATAGCGGCGGTTCCGCCGCTTGATCGTTCTTACAGGCCGCGGGAGGGGACATCCCCCCCTCCCGCCGCCATCCGGTGCTTCTCCGGGCTTACCTGTACCTTCGGGGGCCCGGAGAACGAATCGTCGGCGGCGGCAGGAAGCATAGAGATGACTGGTGACCAGAGGGTCACCAGTCATCTCTATGACCATCGGAGGACCCGGGCGCGATCTGATGACGTCACACCCGGGTCCCCGTATGTAAACAAAGCCGCAATTGCGGCTGTAAGTCACCATTCATGAGATCGGTGAATTTTTTTTCACCGATCTCATGGTTTCCAGCCTGGAGGAGAGATGTGAGGTCTTATTGACCCCACATCTCTCCATAAAGAGGACCTGTCACACACATTTCCTATTACAAGGGATGTTTACATTCCTTGTAATAGGAATAAAAGTGGAAAAAAAAAATGAAAAAAAGTGTAAAAATAAATAAAATATAAGTAAAAAAAAAAAAAAAAAAAAGATAAAAAAAAAATTAAAACCCCCCTGTCCCCGATAGCTCGCGTGCAGAAGCGAACGCACACGCAAGTCCCGCCGACATATGTAAACGCCGTTTAAACCACACATGTGAGGTATCGCCGCGTGCGTTAGAGTGCCAGCAACTAATCTAGCACTAGATCTCCTCTGTAAATCTAAACTGTAACCTGTAAAAAATAAATAAAGCGTTGCCTATGGAGATTTTTAAGTACCGAAGTTTGGCGCCATTCCATGAGTGTGCGCATAATTAAAGCGTGACATGTTGGGTCTCTATTTACTCGGTGTAACATAATCTTTCACATAATACAAAAAAATTGGGCTAACTTTAGTGTTTTGTTATTTTTTTAATTCATAAAACAATTTTTTTTACAAAAAAAAGGCGTTTGAAAAATAATTGCGTAAATACCGTGCAAGATAAAACTTTGGAATGACCGTCATTTTATTCCCTAGGGTGTCTGCTAAAAAAAACATATATAATGTTTGGGGGTACTGTGTAATTTTCTAGCAAAAGAATGATGATTATTACATGTAGGAGAGAAGTGTCAGAATAGGCCCGGTATGGAGGTGGTATAAAAGCCTAGTATTGAAGCGGTTAAAGATGTTACGCCGAGAACAAAGATACCAAACATGTCACGATTTATAATTGCACACACTCGTGGAATGACGACAAACTATGTTACCTAAAAATCTCCATAGGCAACGCTTTGTTTTTTTTTTATGATTACCAGGTTAGAGTTACAGAGGAGGTCTATGGTGATAATTATTGCTCTTGCTCGGACGATCGCGGGGATATCTCACATGTGTGATTCGAACACCATTTACATATGCGGGCGCGACTTCCGTATTTATTTTCTTTGCTGCGCGAGCTCACGGGGACAGGGGCACTTAATTTTTTTTTTCTATTGATTGTATTCATTTTTATACTATAAAATTGTGTTTTTTTAAATTTGATCACTTTTATTGCTGTCACAAGGAATGTAAACCAGTAACAAGTGTGACAGTAATAAGTGGTGACAGGTACCCTTTATGGAGGGATCGGGCATCATGCCGGTATAACCCCTGAAAGCCGAGGACACATATCTGCGTACGCTCGGTGAGAAGGGGATAATGACAGATCAACTAATTATTCTAGTTGCAGTTATATATTTAATGTTCTGTAGAGCAAACCCATACATTCACTTTAATGCAGACCTTTTCAGACACACATTTTCCTGAATTTAAAGATGTTGCAGGTAGTTTAATAAACAATCATAACGAAATCCCAACTTTCAGAATGCTAGTGACCACAGTGGATGTCTCAGTGGGCACTGGGCAGAAAAAAAAGCAAAAATGTTAAAATACCACTTTCAAACTTGATTGGTTGCCCAGATACATTAATTGTACCAAGGTATATGTAAAGCTCAAACTTTCTCTAGAGAGAGGAAGTACATAAAATAATACATTACTTTATAACTATCAAAGGCATTTTCTTTATAGACACCCTATCTATAACACAATAAGTTCAATATGTAAGCACTGTACATGAACGGGGAAGGAATGGATGTTTGTGAAAGGTTCACATAACGGCTTTCTGGACATCTCATTACCTCTCTAGCCTCAGTCAGAAGGCACTTCAATAAAATCCATTCAAAACACAGCTTCAATATTTCAGAATAGGGAAAAATCAATGATTCAAACCTCAGGTTGCACATTTTTGCTGCATCAGTTGCACAATGCCTTTTTAAAGCGAAAAACCTAACAGCACCAAAGGGAAAATCTCTAATCAGAAAAATAGATGCTGCTATTAAAAATGAGTGCTTAGAAGTAAAATTCTCAGTTCATACTCTCCCTTTTGCACATAAGAAGTTGTGTACATAAACAGTTAAATTTGCATTACGTACATAAGCTGTAACTGCAATATATGCACAGAACAAAAGAGCAATTTTATTTTAATATAATAAAGAGTTGATTAATTAATTTGAGGAGCAAAATGGACTAATTTAATAAAAAAAGATCAGATTCAGAAGAAATAGTGGAAGTTAAGCAAATAACTAATGAGAAAATAGTGTTTGGTCTCAAGTCTTTACAGGTTTTCATTATAAAAAAATAATAATAATAATAATAAAAAAAGCCATTTATGATTAAACTCACAATTTTAAACCACTTTCCCAACCTCTCAGTACTATCCAAATTCACACAGATATTATTACAGCTAGACAGATAAAATATATTTCTAACCTAGATGTAAAGACTAGACAATGGCATTTATGCCAAATGTCAACATAAATTTTCTTTATTCATGTCCCCAAAATGCAAAAAAAAAAAAAAAAATCAGCTTTATAAGGCATAGCTTTTAGGTTGTAATGGTCTAAACAAGAGTCTTCAAACTATGGCCCTCCAGTTGTTCAGAAGCTACAATTCCCATCATGCCTAGTATTGTGTGGGAATGTCAGAGATTTACAATGCCTCCTGGGACGTGTAGTTCTGCAACAGCTGGAGGGTCGTAGTTTGGAGGTCCAACATAGGCCTACAGTGGTAATTTGATTTTATGACGTTCCAGGATTTTAACTTTTGCATGAATAAAACATTATTTTATTATAATGTGTTTGTCTCTTTAGTGCAATATATAAGGTCCTAATATTAAATATCTTTATAAAAATTTCTGTCTGTGATCCAGTCGTGGGGGTTTCCCCATCTCTTTCTACTCTTGTAAAACCTGTACAAGAAATTGGGGAGTTGGTTGTCAGTGGCATTGATTTACTAAAGCTAGAGGCCCAGATTCAGGTACATCTAGGCATTATTGGACCGGCGTAGCGCACCGCCTTTAGGTTAGACTTGCGCAATTTTGCCGCGTAATCACCCTATTCTCGTAGCTTTTGCGCAGAAAATTGCGCATACGTAACGTTTTTTCAGAGGCGTAAGGAGGAGTAATACAAATTGGGAAGGACGTGGGCGTGTTACATTGAAATGAGCCGTGACCCCATGCAAATGAAGGGCCGGCCGGCTCGCGCATGCGCGCTTGAAGAAGACCATGTCAGCTCCGCTGTGCGCATGCTCACAACTCGGGAGCGGCGCAATCAGTGAAATTGGAAATGGACTAGGGAAACTTAGTGAACTACGCAAACAGCATAAATAGACAAGACACAAACGCACTTGCATTGCAAAAGTACATCCCTTTGTCCCTTCCCATTTAACCAAGTGCTTTTGTCCTGTTGTTCGTTGCGTTGTGTTTTGTAGTTGTCAGATTAGTGTTCTGTGAGATCAAGTGTTTGTTAGTAGATCTTTGAAAGTGTTTTTTGATAAGTGTTTGAGAGACTGTTTGTTTGATTGATATATTTCTGTTCGTTTGTTTTCTTGCAGTTTTTTTGCTGTTTGTTTTTGTGACTGTTTCTTGCTGAGTGCTAGTGTGATTTTTTGGGTGTTAGTTTTGTCTTTGTGTGTGTTCTTGCTTGATTGGTTGTGCTTGTTTTTGTGAGTGAATTATGTTGACTGGGAGTGAGTTTTTTTGGAAGTATGACAGAGAGAAAACGAAAGCTCAATTTTACAGTTGGGGAAAAACAAATTCTTGCCCGAGCCATTAGCGAGTATGGGCGTTTCCTCCACGGCCCGGACAGTGCCAACACCACCCCGGCCAGGAGGAGGGAGATTTTGGATAGGATCACTGAGCAGGTCAATTCAGCGGGGCAGGGGGAGACACGGACCCGGTCTGGGATTGACAAAAAAATCAATGACCTCCGGCGTCTGGTCAAACAGAAGCTGGCCAGAATGCATGCCCATGCCAGGGGCACAGGAGGGGGCCCACCATGCCATATTAGGCTGACAGCGGAGGAGCGTGTGGTGGCCCTGACCTTTCATCAGCATGAAGTTGAGGGCCTGCCCGGCTTTGACTCAAGTCCGGAGCCCGTGGTGCCAGGTAAGTATTTTTTTTAATATCAGGTGTGTAGCATGTGTGGGGGAGGGGGTGAAAGGGAATATGTGGCAAGTGTGTGGATCCTCCAACCTGTGAATGTTTTGTGTCATCCACAGATTTGCAGGAGGGTGCAGGGCCATCTGGCCTGACCGCACCAACCCCAGGACAGCAGCCTAATGAGGCCCCCCCAACAAGGCCGGAGTCCGCGGAGGAGGTTCAAGAGGAGGAGGAGAATCATGAGGAGGAGGAGAATAATGAGGAGGAGGAGTCCATGTCAGGCACTGGACGTTTGGTTTTTGAGGACTCTTCCCCTCTGGCTGGCAGCAGGCAGCCCTCCCTAAGGGGGAGCCCCCCCTCCCCCAACATGGCTCCCCTCACAAGGGCCTCCCCTTCTCCCCAGCCACAAGCATCAGCTGGAGGCAGGATTTCATCCCAGAACACCAGGGGGTTGGCCGATCTCCTGCCCGCCACTCTGAGAAGGGACCAGTTCCTCCAGACCCGCCATCTGGGACAGGTCAGCCAGACATTGGTGCGGATGGAGGAGAGCCTGTCCTCCATCAAGGATACGCTGGGGAACCTGGACTTCCACTCCCGGGTTTTCACAACCTGCCTAAACGAACTGCAGATGACATCAGCAGGCGTTGGGCAGGATGTGAGGGCCCTTACCCAGGCTATCCAGGCCAACACGGCAACACTTGGTGCTGCCCTGGACAGAATAGCCGTGGCCTTGGAGGGCAGGCCGCCAGGTGGGCAGAGATCAGGGGCTGCTCCTCCTTCCCCGGTTTTACCCCTTCCCCATGAGTCTCCCCTGAGAAGCCGGGGCCGTGGCCGGGAGCGCCCCAGGCGTGGCTCACGCAAAGGGCATTCATTTTTTTCCCCCCTTTTTTTTTTTTTCAGGTCATCACGTAGGCCAATCTGCAGGCCCTTTCTTTCTGCGAAGTTGTGCAGCATGCAACATGCACCGATGATCTGGCACACAAAGTTTGGGGAATACAAGAGGGTACCCCCAGACTTATCCAGGCATCGGAAACGTGACTTTAGTAGGCCAAAGGTGCGCTCCACCACTGCTCGTGTTTGGGCATGTGCTTGGTTGTATCTTTCCTCTCCTGGGGTTTGGGGGTTCCGGATAGGAGTCATGAGATGGGGTCCCAGTGGATATGCAGAGTCACCTGTAAGGGAAAAGACAGGAGGATGTTAGTCATGCATGTGGCCCTTGTGATGTGTGCATCATGGGAGGGGATAGTCATGCCTGACTCCCATGTCACTCACCAACCAGCCAGGTGTCCCCATACACGTTCTGATCGAATTCCATTCGGATGTGCCATTGATTGTATATGTAGCTGTCATGGCTGGACCCTGGGTGTTTGGCACGGACGTGCCATATGAGGCCTTGGGCATCGACTATCACCTGTACATTGATGGAATGCCAATGCTTCCGATTGCGGTACATGTGCTCTGTCTCCTGGGGGGGATGGAGTGCCACATGTGTGCAATCAATGGCCCCCACAGTGCGTGGGAATCTGGCAATTCTGTAGAAATCTGTCATTGCCTTCTGTCGCAGCTCCTCAGTGGTGGGTTTGATGATTTGGTTGGCCATGCGTCTGAGGATTGCAGGGACAACCTGGTGCACACATCTGCTCATGGAGGATTGTGACATCCCAGCCACCACTCCACTTGTACGCTGAAAAGAGCCACTGGCAAGGACATGGAGTGTTGCCATGACCTTGACCAGTGGCTGCACTGCATGTGAGCGGTGTGTTGGGCTGGCGATGTCCTCCTGCAGGGTTGTGGTTAATTCCAGGATGACATGAGGGGTGAATCTGAAGATGCGAAACACCTCAGAATCACTCATGCCAAACAGGTCTATGCGGGTGCGGTATATCCTCTCCCGTGCCATCCTCCGTGCCATCCTCCGTGCCCTCATCCTTCTTTGTTCATCTAAAGTCAGTAGTATAGCTATGTGCGACGATGCCCCTGGCATGTTGGCATACAGATTGTTGTGCAACACGTGTGACTGCTGAGCTCCTCACTAACAGTGTTGCTTTATCTAACAAGTAGACTTTTTTTCTCTTTTTAGACCAGCTTTTATACCAGCTGTTGCGCACACTGCGTCGCCTGCGCTGCCCCAACGTTCTTTTGTGGATCCCCGTAAGTCCCTCATTAGCATATTTGACTAGCAAATCAATGGTCTGTCTAGCGCACTTTTGCGCGGACGGATGCGCCAGTCTAACGAAATTACGCGGGACAAAAAAAAGTAGATTTTTTGCGTATCTCGTTCTGGGGATGCCGTGCATCGAAACGCACGCGTACATTTCGACTTACGCACGCGCATCTCCTGTTGCGCAGGCGTAATCGCTCTGTGAATCTGGGCCAGAGAGTTCAAAATCTGGTGTGGTTCTATAGAAACCAATCAGCTTCTGTCTTTTTTTTTTCCAAAGCTTAATTGAACAAGCTGAAGTTAGAAGCCGATTGGCTACAATGCACATCTGCACAAGATTTTTCACTCTCCAGTTTTATTAAATGAACCCCAATGTGAGAAGTTCTAACCCTTTTTCATTCTGCTAAAAGTGTTTTTTTTTTTTTGTGTGTCTCCATAGGAAAGATTTTCTTTACCTACTATCCTTACAAGAAGTGAAGGGAAATCTTCCCAATGGGTATGAAAACTGTCAAGAGGCTCTATACTTTTGTGTTTTTATAACTAAATACATTTTTTTGGCTAGAGTTGGGTTTAAATAATAAAAACATCAGTATTTAGTTTGCTCATTTATAGCAGACTAAATCATTTGGTCAAAAAAACTGAGGTTGTATGGCAATCATCATTTTTGTACTATTTTTCCATCTTGATGAGAATGGTCATTAGGACAAATGGCAAAACCCTAATCAGAGACACAGATAGGCAACCAAAATGTGATAACCTTTTTCTGGATTCAAAAAAGGGGGGATAGGGTTGGGACTTTAGATGAGGCATATTGTAGAACTACCACAGGCCTCCATCCCTGTAAATAGGTACACAAATGGGGGGGGGGGGGGGTTGGGACTTTAGACGAGATGTGTTTTTAGCAGTATGTAATTAAGAGTGGAATAGAGTGCCTCCACAAATCTACCACCAACCAGTTTAATTATACATTGTCATTCTTTGACTAGCTGACCCAGTTTGAGTTGGTCTGCTTTTAGTTTGGTGGTATTTTGGTTTAGTAGGCAAGTTTTTTGTTCCACTCCTACTTTTCTTTTGATTTACAGTGCTCTTTTGCTAGACCGACTTTAGGTAGGGGCGGGTTTAGGTTATCACCTGTCCACTATCTATTGATTAGCACACCTGTGCTCCTTTTCAGGAGACCTTAATATTCATAGGTAGGACTGCAGCAATACAGAGTGCCTTATCGTTGGCCTGCAGCTTCCCAGGTATCTGCAGATACATGCAACTAAACCTCTGTTTTTTTTTTACATACATTTAGACAGATTAATTTGGTTTAGTGCTTTTTTGGTTGGCAACTTTGAGCCTGGCTAATATGGAAAAAAAATTTACATTCCATATATATATTTAATTGCATACTGCTAAAAACGCATCTCATCTAAAGTCTCAACCCTCCTCCTTGTTGTAGCTTTTTCTGGATTGTCACTGAATCTGTGATGTTTGGATATGTGTTGTCATGTATTTTAAAGTGTACTTTAAATTAACTTTATACTGCCCTTAACCATGCATCATACTGAATGTCAACGCACCTTGGTGCAAGATAATGCTTTTACCATTCTATATATTATACCAAATAAAAAATGGATATTTATGGATATTTAGAAATTACAACATTGACAAGTTATGGGCAGTAAACAGCAAAACCACATCTACCTAGAACATATGTTTTATGTGTACTCACACTACTCATGTTATGATGAATAGTTATTAGGACAGTGGAAGTTTTAACAATTATAAAACAACAGTTAATGTGTAAAATGATGCTTTCACTGCTGCAGTTTATCTTTGTTATAAGATTGTATTTCCTTGTGGCGTTAGAAAGAAAAGAATCAGCTCTTCTGTATAACAATTAAGTAATTAGGGTACAGATAAACAGTGGGGGTGTTAGTTGGTATGTAAATGCAGTCAGATGCATGCTTTCTTTGTCGCATATCGAATCATCTTAATTTTGTAGAACTACACAGCAAAATGTGTTTTCTGCCTTTATTTACATTCTATTAAGCCAAGAATAGGAATGTGAGCCAAATATTAATTGAAGTTGAACTGCAACATATCCTGAATTATTCAAGCTCCTAAGGCACATGTTTTCCTTTCACTCTAAAGCCTTAGCTGTGAAAATTGTTCAATACCAGAGGCCAGTAGGACTAGGGAGAATTTAGAAAAGGGTTGTTTATGATTTAGGTTTTGTCTGCTAATTCTACTACAGCATACAAAAGTTTTATAAAGAGCATTTTATTCTAGATAAAAAAGACAAACTCATCCAGAAGTTGTGGGTGGTGGCCTACTAGCTTAAAAGGACATTCATAACCAAAATTAGGAAGTTATAGCATCTACAAAATAGGGGATAGATTGCTGGCATTTTTATCTTATTTTTTCTTACTAGTAATTGTGGCGATCAATGTTTTATAGTGGGACTGTGACATTGTGGCGAACAGATCAGACACCTAACTGACATGTTTTACACTTTTTTGGGAACCAGTGACATTATTACAGTGATCAGTGATAAAAATATGCACCAACATTGTACTAATGACACTGGCAGGGAAGGGTTTAACATCAGGGGCAATCAAAGGGTTTACTTTGTGTGTGTGTTTACTAACTGTATGGGGGATGGGCTGCCTGGGATAACACAGAGATCCATCTTTCTACATAGGAGAAAGACAAGATCTCAGTGTAATCCCCTCCCCTGTCAGAATGGAGATCTGCCTTGTTTACCTCTGCAGATCCTCGTTCTGTCTCTGCAGGGAATGATCACTGATTGGCTACCCCACTGGCCAATCGGCGCCCACAGAAGCTAGTGCACAAATAGCCATACCGGTACGGCACTTTGCGCAGCCGAGCCACCTTGCTGAAGTATAACTGCAGCAGGTGGTCGGCAAGTGTTTAAAAGAGCAGTGATTTTAACCACTTAAGACCCAGACCAATACGCTGGTAAATGACCCAAGGTGTTTTTGCGATTCGGCACTGCGTCGCTTTAACAGACAATTGCGCGGTCGTGCGACGTGGCTCCCAAACAAAATTTGCGTCCTTTTCTTCCCACAAATAGAGCTTTCTTTTGGTGGTATTTGATCACCTCTGCGATTTTTATTTTTTGCGCTATATACAAAAATAGAGCGACATTTTTGAAAAAAAAACACTATTTTTTACTTTTTGTTAAAAAAAAAATCAAACTAAATTTTAGTCAAACATTTAGGCCAAAATGTATTTAGCCACATGTCTTTAGTAAAAAAAAAAATCGCAATAAAAAAAAATAGCTACCTAGCGGGAACAGCGACACTAATACAGCGATCAGAAAAATGATCGCTTAGTGACGCTGGCAATAGGGAGTGAAAGGGTTAACTAGGGCGGTGATCAGGGGGTTAAAACTTTATTAGGGGGGGTGGGGGGCTATCCTGAACCTAACACTAACTGATTTTACACTGCCTGTCAAACTGACACTAAATGCAGTGATTAGATCACTGCATTCAGTGACACTCTGACGGGGGGTGGGGGGGGCGATCACAAGGGGTTAATGTGCCTATGTGAGTGTGTGTCAGTGTTGTGTTGGTGCACACTTACTTGTGATGTCTTCTCTCATCAGCAGCGGTGGGAAACACTGCTGCGATGAGAGGTGACATAATTTCCTCCTTCCTGTGTAAACACAGGAGGAGGAAGTTACACGAAGGGGGAGTGCTCCCATTGGCTGGGAGCGATCGCGGGGGGGCGGGTAAACGCCGACATCCGCCCGCTCATCCCGGATCGCTCCCGGAGCCAGGGGGACCCCCGCACGCCGCGGAGGGGGTCCCGATGGGACCCCCGAACCGCACTTAGGCGGGGACGTAAATTTACGCCCTTGTGCCTGTACGAGCCATTCTGTGGCCGTATATGTGCGTGCGGAGGTCCTTAAGTGGTTAATAATGCTTAAAGTGAAACAAAAATAAAAAATATAAGGCCTGGTGGTTCCCCTTATGCCACGTACACACGATTGGTTTAACCGATGAGAACGGTCTGATGGACGATTTTCATCAGTCCAAACTGATCATGTGTTGGCGCCATAGGTTATTTAACCATCGGTTAAAAAAAGCCAACTTGTTTTAAATTTTAAAAAATCCACGCATGCTCAGAATCAAGTCGACGCATGCTTGGAAGCATTGAACTTAACTTTTTTCAGCACATCGTTGTGTTTTACGTCACCGCGTTCTGACACGATTGTTTTTTTTAACCAATGGTGTGTAGGCGCGACAGACCATCAGTCAGCTTCATCGGTTAACCGATGAAAACGGTCCATCAGACCGTTTGCATCGGATGGACCGATCATGTGTACACAGCATTAGTCTGCCTGTAACATGTAGCATCTATAGAAAATTTGATTTAAAAAAATAAGGAAGAAAAAAATAGTGTGGGGGTGTCCCCCAGTCCATATCAGACCCAAAAGTCCTGGCTCATTGGGTCTGGTGTGGATTTTAAGGGGAACCTAATGCCATAACTACCAGACACTTATCTGAGAATGCAGCCTGGAAGGCCAGGAAAGGGGAGGGAAGAGCGAGCCTGTCCCCCTCCTGAACCATACTGGGCCAAATGTCCCCCAACAGCGCAGATGGGTGCTTTTGGGCATAAGGGGCCCTGTCCCCAACCCCAAAGATCCCTTGCCCCATGTTGATGGGGACAAGGGCCTCTTCCCGACAACCCTGGGCAGTGATTGTGGGGGTCTGCGGGCAGGGGACTCAATTGAAATCAATGGGCTGCCCTATGAGCATTGGGGGAAAAATTTGCCAAAAAACATGTCTTCCCACTACACTAGGTGTAAATGGGGCCTGAAAGTGAAATTGGTCTGTTTACACAAGAAAAATGAGGCTCCATTCACATACGTGCGTTTCTGAAAACATGGCAAATTGCACCGAAAACACACACTTTGCAGCACATTCTGGAAACGCACTGCAAGCATGCATCACACTTACAGTGCAATTAAATGTTAATGGTACCCCAAGCATTGGTAGCAGGAGTGTGTGCGCCATGCAACAAACATACTGCAAATACACCAAAAAGTGTGGTACGCTCCAATCTAAAAAGGTTGTGGAGATTATTTGGGGCATTTGTCATGCATATGGAAGCCCATTTAAGAGAATGGCTGCCAAATGAATTGCAAGAGGATCCCTCCCCTAAAAAGAAACATGTGGAGATCTGAACTGGGCCTGACAGCTGAGTGTCTCCGTCCACCTACTTCGATGTACTTGTATAAAGATGCCCATACACTGTGCAATGTAAGTGTACAATCTTTTTACAATTTCCTTTAGATTTACCAAAACTATGGAATAGGAGGACCCACCTGAAAAATCTATTCAATTAATATCAAATCACAAATGGCCTTGAACTACATAGCTGATGGACAATCTAATGCCCCTTTCACACATGCAGACCGTTCATATCCACCAGGCAGCTCTCTGGAGCGATGGATGTCAGCGGTGACATGTCCGCTGACATACAATCTTCTCCATTTTCTTCCAATCCCCCATAGAGGAGAACGGATCTCTGACAGGTCCATCACTGCACAGTGAGCAGAGACGGACCTGTCATCCACCAGCTCAGGGGGGGGGAATCTACGGAGCAATCCCTGCTGAGCAAGCAGAGTCCTTCAAAATGGACATGTGTGTGTGTGAAAAGGCCTAAAGGAGATTGTACTGACAGTTTGTACAGAAATTGGGTGGAAATAAAACAAGAGGTGGTATAGTAATGAAGGAGGTGAGGCCCAGACTGATAATAGTTGCCTATTCAGTGATGAAGCAAGCCTACAGGAAGTGATGGAAGCATTATGCCACGTACACGATAATTTTTCAGCATGAAAAAAAACAATGTTTTTTCAACTTGATCATTAAAACGACTTTGCCCACACACCATGATCTAGCAAAGCGCGGTGACGTACAACACGTACAATGGCACTATAAAGGGGAAGTTCCATTTGCCTTTGGGCTGCTTTAGCTGATTCCGTGTTAATAAAAGACGATTTGCGCTTTTCTGTCTGTTACAGCGTGATGAATATGCTTACTCCATTACGAATGATAGTTTTACCAGAACGAGCACTCCCGTCTCATAAATTGCTTCTGAGCATGCGTGGGTTTTTTACGTCGTTTTAGCCCACACACAATCATTTTTTACAACCCGAAAAACGACATTGTTTAAAACGACGTTAAAAAATGCAGCATTTTCGATTTATTTTTTTGTTATTTTTCAGAACCCGAAAAATTATGTGAAGCCCACACACGATCATTTTAAATGATGTTTTTGAAAAACAATGGGTTTTTTTTATGCCGAAAAATTATTGTGTATACGCGGCATTAGGCTTTTTTTTAAATTCAAACAGAAATGTGGAGAATTAAAGCTTCCATAGATGAGGTAATTGAGAGATAAGCACATTGGAATGGCTGAGGCATTCTGACCGAAAAGGTGAAATTAGCCTTTAAGGTGTTGGAGCTTGGCAATGGCAGAACATAAAGCATTTCCGTAGTGAAGATCTTTCATGGGGCACTAGCTAATGGTTACCTGATGCAAACTGTCAATCCACAGCTAAAGCCAGCGGTTTGTGGTGCTGAAGCATGCTTAGTATTTGCCAGCTATGCATTTTTATATGAAATAAGGATTAATCCTAGGAGCAACCAGTAACCAGGTTCTCATCTGAGTTTGCATCTCCACTGGCAGTGGGCTCTACCAGCAGGTAGCAGGGAAGACCAGAAAGAAGAAAGGGGCCTGCTCCATGGTGGAATTCCTTTTTGATGAAAATGTTACATAATAATGTTGTAATTATTTTCTGGAATGATACTTTTAGGAAAAGAGTGAATGGCGTCTACAGTTCAAAATTGAAACCTGTAACTACTGAAGTAGAAACATATGTGTATTTATATGGATGTCACAATCTGCTCTGTCGTCTAGCATCAATTTGAATTATTTTTCATTAAAAAATAAAGAAACAAATCCTATTTATAAATGTTCAAGTGATTTGTGATGTCATTATTTTCTGACAGATCCAGGCTTTAGGCGGACTGCCAGACACTGCAGTGACAGTTGGACATATTCAACATATCCAAAATTTAATTGCATTCAAAACATCCCATTAAAAATTCTTTTGCAGTTCAACTTTTTCTTAGTGTGAAACGCAACAGCTAAAGAAACGTAACTTATTATTTCTGGAGACACGTTGGCTGCAGGTAAATAATTGGCCTTGTAATAATATCCTTCAGTTTTTTTGTTTTTTTTCGTTGTTTATGTAAATTCTATGGACTGAGTTGGTCATTTATTTTCATCGGCTCTTACATGCTGACAAAATGTTTATAGTAACAGTTTATTAAAGTTCCCATCTATCTCAATAATAACACCCTGTTTTTTTTTTAAATGTAGAAATTCTGTTTCAGTGCTAAAGTAAAATCGCATATTTTGGAATTTCAGTAAGACATTTGTCTCTAAAATCAATATTAGTGCTAAGTGAGAAAATAGTAGCAGTGGCAAGGAGTAGAAACCAAAAGACAGAAATCTAGAGGCTTAGAAAAATGAAAGAACAGTGGGAGCCTCAAATCAGCAGCATTCACACAGTTTTGAATTAGTGGCTTTAGGTCTACTTAAAGTGCAGCTCAAAACATATAAAATCAACCAGTGAAATGCTAAATTTATCTAGAAAACATTGCAAAATATGCTAACTGCAGAAATTTCACCTTAAAGGGACACTGGAGTTAATTTACAGAAGGAAAAAAGGGCTATTCACTTTGCAAAGAAAGATTCTGTTGCAAAGTGAATAATCTGTTTTTAGCAAATTAACCCCTTTGTCAGGGTTCGTTATGGCCATGTCTCAGAGTGCTCTGAAAGGCAAAGCTAGTGCCAAAGCCTATCTCTCCCTTCCCACTTCCTGTACACTCTGTTTGACCAGTGTCTGCCTATCATGGTGATAGGCCAGTAGGAATGTGTAGAGGTGGTCAAAAAGGGAGAGTCTAGCCTCAGTTAAGTTCAATAGAAACTAAGTAAAATCTACCAGCATCCCGTAATTGAATTGAAAGATTGAGACCATGTGGTTAGAGACAAAGGCTGCTTAAAACCAGTTAGTCTAAAAATTCACAGGTCAAGGGGTTTTGGTTGGGATTTTCAAGGCACTGATAGGAGAACATAAATATAATAGAAAAGTTGTTTTTTCACATAAAATAATAAACATATTAAAATATTGAGACAAGCCCCACAGATCTGAACAATTCAAGTATTGTAAAGACAAAACCGTATAGGTCTAATGAGTGGAGCCAATCAGCAACCTCGACCGGTTTCGAGGTAAATACTGCTTCTTCAGGAGGGTCTATAAGATACATACAAATTGTACAATAAGAAACAAGCATGATTTGAAACAATATACACATAGGCTAAAAACGAACAAAGAGCGGTAAGATGTCTTTGTGAGAATTCTCAAACCTCCAAGAAATCTTACTGCTCTTTGTTTGTTTCTTATAGACCCTCCTGAAGAAGCGGTATTTACCGCAAAACTAGTCGAGGTTGCTGGCTGGCTCCACTCATTAGACCTATACGGTTTTGTCTTTACAATACTTGAATTGTTCTGATCTGTGGGGCTTGTCCCAATATTTTTATATGTTTATTGTTTTATGTGAATAAACAACTTTTTATTACATTTATGTTCTCCTATCAGTGCCTTGAAAATCCCAACCAAAACCCCTTGACCTGTGAATTTTTAGACTAACTGGTTTCAAGCAGCCTTTGTCTCTAACCACATGGTCTCAATCTTTCAATGTGTAGAGGTGGAGTTTAGCTACAAATTATGCTACTCCCCAGAAATATCAATGCCTTGTCTGCTACAATGACCCAGTATTCAGCAATTTCAGGAGGTTTTGGGAAGATGCTGCCAGTATGTGCAATAAGTGTGAGGATTACATGGATGGTTACTGTGCAGGTTTCAAGGAGGTCTAGTCTGGGGGTTACTGGGAGGGCTAGTGTGTGGGTTATAGGGATGGTTAACGTGAGGCTACCAACAGTATGTTTGCCTGATTAGCCACTCCTCTGGTCTGCTGTCACCACTATCAACATTATAAATATGCTGCTGAATTTGCATGGGTAGCCAGGTTGACAATAAATGTAAAGAGAAAACTGCCCACCAATAACTGGGACTTGCTAACCACCAGTGTAATTGGACACACTGAGCAATGACTGTAAAATTAAAGGGGCACACTGAACACTGACCACCAATGTAAGGAAGCACACTGACCAGTAATCTTTTTAAATGATTTTTTTTTATTTAGATTGTGTTCTGAACATGTAGAAAAAAAACAAAACAAGGATGGTTGCAAGATGCGATTAACTTCAGAGACATTTCAGGACTGAAGAATTCTGAAGCAGGTTGAAAGGGAATGCTTGTGATGTAAAGACTAGGGTGAATATGCAAGTTCCATTAAATCTGGCCACAGTCACACTGACCAATAATCTTAGGGATGGGTTGGTGCACAGGGGGAAGTGACCACCAATGCAATGGGGAAGACTCAGCATTGACCAGCAATGAAAAGGGTGGACTGAGCATTGACCACCAAATTTTAGGCATTATACTCACAATCAATGAAAGGAGGCACACTGAGCATTGACCACTAATTTAAAAGGAACACAGAGAGTACTGGCCACAAATGTCAGGGGGGCAACACTGAGCACTGACTGCCAATGTAGGGTATGCACTGAGCACTGCAATACAAATAAGGGGGCCCATTGATGACCAATTTAAGGGGGCCCACTGAGTACTGACCATTGATGCAAGGGGTATACTGAGCACTGATCACCAATGTAAACGGGTACATGAACCACCAATGTATTGGGGCACACTGGGCAATGATGACCAATGTTAACCACTTCAGCTCCAGAAGGTTTGTTTGGGTTTGCTGTACCCAAATGAAATTGATGTCCTTTTTCCCCACAAAAAGAGCTGTCTTTTAGTGCCATTTAATTACCCCTGCACTTTTTATTTTTTTGTGCTATAAACAAAAAAGGCCGACAATTTTGAAAAAAAATAATGTTTTACTCTCTGTTGTAAAAAAAAATCTAATTTCTTCATACATTTAGGCCTATATATTTTTAGTAAAAAATCCCAATAAGCGTATACTGATTGGTTTGCGCAAAAGGTATAGCGGATGAAGGATATATTTATAGATTTTTTTATACTAGTAATGGCGGTGATAAGTGACATTGCGGCAGACAAATTTGACACTAAGTGACACTTTTTGGGGGACCAGTGTCACTAATAAAGTGATCGGAGCTAAGAATATGCACTGTCACTATACTAATGACACTGGCTCAGGGGCGGACTGACCGTTGAGGAACTTGGGCACTGCCCAATGGCTCCATGCCACTAGGGGGCCCCATCAGGGTTGCCAGGCTCAGTAAAACCAGGGACAGTATGTAAAAATCAGTTTTTTTTTTACAGCTGTCCCTGATATGTCCAAAACCTACATGCTTTTGATGTGAAAATCCAGAGATTTTAGCTGCCCCGCCTCTGTACTGCCTCCTGGCATGGTGGCCATCTGTAAGCCCGGGGGCCCCATAATCTTCTATTGCCCAGGGGCCCCATGAGTTGTCAGTCCGCCCCTGCACTGGCTATATCTCTTTGATAAGTGCAAAGATTACCGACTTATCTTGCCAGAAATCCAGTGAAATGTGATCTCTGCCTGTGTTGACTTATCTGATGCATTGCTTATAGCCAAGGACTGCATAACCATTTGTTACAGAGAATATTAAAGGAGCAGAGTCCTGTAGTCTCATCCTGTTTCTTTTGCTCTGATACAGAAATGAGTAAGCATTGTCATCCTAGGACAGGAGGTGTATTAATGGTAGAAAAAATGCTTGAAAAAAGAAAACCAAGTTGCAATTTTTATTATTGGGTTAGATATAATTTAGTTGCAAAGCATGACTTTTGTTGACATTTACATGACAAGAACTAATCCAAGTACAATCAACACACGGCTTACTAACACACAATTCATGAAACAAAAACTGCTTATTTGGAAACTCAAAACAATATAATTAATCTCTTCTACTTTCTGCTATGAAATCATAACTGCCGTCTTGAAACAAATAGTTCATTATTATAGTTACAAGCAATAGAAACAAAGCACTTCTTTCTAAAACAATACAAGAATAAGTTATGCTTTCCAATAGACTTCAGCTCTCTGCATTTCAGGTCTCGCTTCCACAGCCAGAATCACACAATATACTTGACGTGATTTGTCAAGTTCACAGTTAGAACGCATTTCCCAACATGACCACTACCATAAAGCTGTGGAAATGCAATAAAACCCTAAATGTACGTATGACAACCCTTAGCTTCTAATTTTGTCATCCATTAAATGCCTACTTTTCAGGCGTGTTTTCTGCCAGTACTCACCAGTTTGCCAACTGCACACACTGCCTCCCAGACATCAGACAAAAATTCTACAAGACTGCTGTGCAAGCGTACGCTAATTAACCATCAGCTTAATTAGACAATTTACTGTGTAATTAGCAGCCAATTAGTCAACACCTCTCAGATCTTATTGACTGCTGTGACAGCCTCCTCTGCTTTGCACATTCCAATACACAAGTTACCTTGCTCCTCACAATTGAGACCCTATGCAGCAAAACACAGGACAGTCAACTGTGATTATTCCCACAGCTGTACAAAACAAAGTAGAAGATAAATCAATACTTTCCTATTCCAATTATTGTATTGTTTACCGGATTCCATTTGGCACAGCCAGCAACAAAGACTTAAAAATGCCAAATGTTATTGCCATTGTTTTTTTAATGACCTTTTTTCTCTTGACCTAATAAAAAGCTAACCTTAGAGATTAATGGCTAGGCTTGAATTGATTGAATATTATGAATTATGAGCTAAGATTTGACATTTATCACTGGAGGGAATAAAATGTGTACATTGGCTCAATTATGCCAATTAAACAATTTGTGATTACAGGAAAGATGTGGGGTCTGCCTACATGTAACGGCGTTATAGAAATTGTGCTTTTTGGAAGTTAAAGGGGTTGTAAAGGTTCCTTTTTTTTTAACCATAAGTTTAGGTTTATTGAGATGTAAAAGAGGAATGTACACATATACAGCAATGGGTTCACAGTGACCAAGAATAAACAATATTTTAACATTAGCGTGTAACAACTCTTAAGCCTTCTGTCCGGTGCACACCGGGTCTCAAATACACAGTCATATATTTATAAGTCCCAAAAAAAAAAAAAAAAGAAAAAGAAAAGAGAGAAAAAAAAAAAAAAAAGGAGAAATAAATGAAGCCAGCTAAAGTCCACACCCTCGCGGACATCCCATTCCGCATAGAGACACTTTCTGGCCGATCTCAAACTGTACAAGTTTCCCCATCTTCTAGCCATCTATCCCATATACTGGAGAATTTCTGAGGTCCCCCCCTATGGACATAGACATCTTCTTGTAAGGTAAAGTGACGTTCACCTCCCTTTCCCAATCCTCTAGCATTGGAGCCCTGTCTCCCATCCAAGCCTTAGCAAATGTGTTTTTTATTTTCTAAAGAGGTTCCTTTAAGCTAGTGCATTGTTGATTCACTTACCCTTTCCTTCCATTTCCCTTCTAAATGTTTTTTTTCTTTGTTTTCTTTGTCTGAATTTCTCACTTCCTGTTCCTCCTCAGTAAGGTGTTCAGTAAGCTGTTCTAAATGACTTTCCACCACTCGGATGATGGTGAAAGGCTTACTGAGGAGAAAAAGTAAGTGAGAAATTCAAACAAAGAAAAAATATGTAGAATGGAAATGGTGGCGATCTACGATTTTTATTGGGATTGCAATATTGCAGCGGACACATCGGACACTTTTGACACACATTTAAGACCATTCACATTTATACAGCGATCAGTGCTATAAAAATGCACTAATTACTGTATAAATGTGACTGGCAGTGAATGGGTTAACACTAGGGGGTGAGGAAGGGGTTAAGTGTGTATCCTGGGTGTGTTCCAAATGTGTGGGGGAGGGGGGTGACTGGGGGAGGTGACCGATGCTGTGTCCCTATGTACAAGAGACACAGATCGGTCTGCTCTCCTCTGACAGCACATGGAGCTCCACGTCCCTGCTGTCATCTGCTTGTTTTCCTGCCGATCGCGTGTACCCGACGGACATCGCGGCCGCCAGGTACATGCATCGGCTCTTCAACGATGCAGCAGGACAGTGTTTACCTGCTGCGCGCCACCCAGTGGCGCGCAGGTAATGCACTTTAAATGACGTCCAAAGACGTCAACTTGGCACTTGAGAGCCGCGCTGTTGATGTCTTTTGTCAATAGCGCGGGTCTCAAGTGGTTAAAGGAACCAATTTAGAAAATAAAAGATGAACCTTTACAACCCCTTTAAGAATGAATAGTGTTCTTGTTTGGGACTAGATGGTGGTAAAGTACAGCACTGAGTTCCTAACCAAGCCATTGTCCTACAACCAACCCCTTTCTTTCCTTTCCTAACTGTATTGTCTTTATGGTTAAAGTGTTTAAAGTGTTAGTGTTTTTAAAGCTTCCCTTTTTGTCCTTATTAAACGGTTTGTAAAGGTACAATTTTTTCCCCCTAAATAGCTTCCTTTACCTTAGTGCAATTCTCCTTTACTTACCGCATTCTTCGATTTTGGTTTTAAATGTCCTTATTTCTTCTGAGAAACCCTCACTTCCTGTTCTTCTGTCTGTAACTCCACACAGTAATGCAAGGCTTTCTCCCTGCTGTGGAGTGCCATGCTCATCCCCTCCCTTGGACTACAGGAGAGTCAGGACACTCTCTACGTTGCAGATAAAGGAGCTGTGTGTTAGTGGGTGTCCTGACTCTCCTATAGTCCAAGGGAGGGGGCGACCACGTCACCCCACACCAGGAAGAAAGCCTTGCATTACTGTGTGGAGTTACAGACAGAAGAACAGGAAGTGAGGGTTTCTCAGAAGAAATAAGGACATTTAAAAGCAAAATCAAAGAATGAGGTAAGTGAAGGAGGACTGCACTAAGGTAAAGGAAGATATTTAGGAAAATAAAAATTGTACCCTTACAACCTCTTTAAACTCATACTTGCCCACTCTGTTCAACAGTTATGCATAGAGTTGAATTTATTTTCCTTTTCTTAGGTCCCCTGTCAATGCTTCTATTCTAGCTCCCCCTAATGAGTTCCCCCCTAGGAAGCTGCTTATTATGGAGGCACTCATGCATGCTTAATCCCGAACCAGGCTGTTTGCATCTTCTCAGACACAACGCTTTGGCCCAACTCCCGTTCCCTGCTCACAGGTTTTGACTGACAGCAGGAAGAGCCAACGGGTCCCCTTGCTCTCAGGCAAGCCTGTGAGAGTGG
This sequence comes from Rana kukunoris, assembly GCA_029574335.1. Classification (NCBI taxonomy): domain Eukaryota; kingdom Metazoa; phylum Chordata; class Amphibia; order Anura; family Ranidae; genus Rana; species Rana kukunoris. The sequence continues at coordinate 136,532,267 of CM056055.1, forward strand.
GGAGAGGAGGGAAGAGCTGCTGCAGATGTGCATCATGCTTGACTGAGATCAGGCTCAGGTGAGCATTTAGGGGTGCTACAGGAGAAGCTGCACAGAAGGCATTTTACCTTAAATTTGGTTCACTATAACAGTTTATCTGCTGCTTGACACTATGCGCCAGATTCTTTTTTTTTTAGGACAGCAAGCTTTTGGCTACACTGATTTATTAAATAACCATTGTCAAAAGGCACCCATTACAAGCTCAGAACTGAAATTGTTTTCACTTCTTTTCATTGTGTACCCTTACTGTTAGGAACACCCTGGTCACAGCAGGTATACAGCACACATGAAATTTCACACCCCCAGGCATGCTCCCACGCGTAAAAGAAAAAAATATATATTTTGAGCTTCTAAAAATGAATACAATGTTATAAAAACCCCACCTTAATAGCCGTGGAAATATCACAAAGACATTACAAAATGTTTAAACAATAAACATACTGTATAAATGATTATGTATGGAGACAATCCATCAGTAAAACAAATGGCCAGTGCATCTTTTAATGAAACCTGTTTATTAGTAAACTGTTAAAAAAAAAAAAAAAACACATTGTCCATAAAAACAACATCTGCTGTATAAAACAGTGATGATCAATCATTACCTCTCCAATTATTAAAATGTGCACAAAAAGCACACATTAATGTTTATGTAAAAAAAAAAAGGTTTTTTTTTTTAAGGAAAAATATCTTTTAAAAATTATGCTGCAGAATAAATTTTTACATTACACTTACATTACATGAATAGGTAGGTTAAATGGTGCAGTTATGAGGATTCCATACAGTTTTCAGGAAAGTTGAACAGTTACAACATTCCTTAAAGTGGTCATAAAGCCTGAATTTTTTTTTACCTTCATGCATTACCTTTTTTACCTTCATGCATTAAAATTCACTGAATCCATGGACTCCTATACTGTACAGCATTCCCAGATTCTCCAGTTTGACCTTTCAAACCTTGTTGGCAACCCACAGTTCTCTGCAATATGCTCACAGTAATATCACCAGATGACCTATACCTACATATGTGGATACCTGCTAACTTTAATCCCCTCTTGATCTTTCAATTGGTTTATAGCACAGATGCCTTCAGTCTGTCTTTACTAAAAGCCACCACAAATACTCAACACAACAGTTTACCTACCTGTACTCATTCTGTTATATATTTATTGAATCGTTGTACTTCATGTGCATACACATTGCCCTTTGAGATTGACTTGTTGTCTCCTGTACTCCTTTAAACTTGAATAAAACTTGAAGTTTAGAAAAAATATTTTTTTGTGCTGCCCCCACAACCCCCCTATTACTTCCTTGAGCGCAGGCACAGACTGGGACAAAAAAATAGGCCCCGGCATTCTAGACTGAGCAGCCCACGTCTACTGCGATGCGCCGCAATACAACAGATAACCACACTGGTACTACAGACCACCAATACTTCAACACACACACTACATGACTACTACACCTCACCACACCAATAGCCCACCAATACTACAACCCAACACACCAATACTACAGCCCACTAACTACACTAAATTACACACATCTAAATTACACCCTTCTACATAATTTTTGAAGACCATCATACCGATACTTCGACCCCCCAGACTAATGGAACCCACATATTAAAACATGACTACATGTAATGTGCCCCATCATAGTGTTAAATTTGACATTTCTGGATTGCGGGTCACACTCTTCCCAGAGAAAAAATACAGTACACCAGAATCTTGGATAATCTCTCAAGTACATAATGTATATAATGTGGACTCTAGAATTGGTTGCTGGAGTTTACTGCACTTCCTTACCACTCACCGATTGGTTGTTAGAGGTTACCATACATCATTACTGCTAACTGACTGGTTGCTAGTGATTACAGCAGATGACTACTGTACCCCCCCCCCCCCCAAACACATCTCTATACATCCAGCACATCTTCCTAGCTCTAGGAGACTTCTGAACCCCCTAGTACATCTTTGCACCCTAACACACTTCCATATCCACCAGCACATATTCGTACACTCTTGCAAATCTCTGCACCCCCCCTTCCCCCACACACACCTCCCAGCATCTCTCTGTATGCTCCAGAACACCTTTGTACCTCCAACACACCGCCTTAGCCCCAGCAAGTTTCTACATCCCCCCACTACATCTCTGCACTCTCCCTTTACCCTTCAATACCCTCTGCACCTCTCTGTGCCTCCAAAACACCTCTGTATACCCAGTATTCCTCTGCACTCACCTTCCTCTCCAGTACATCTTTGCAACCCCCTACTGCACCCCCCTACACACCTCTGTAATTTACAGCATTGTATGCAACCTTCCCTATCTTTGTAACCTGCTTAATACCCCATGGCCACAAATCGTTCCTTTCCAATTCTCAGGCCTTGGTAACTCTGGTGGTGGCAGGTGGCAATATGGAGTATTGGCTGACTCAGATTAAATCCCATATCGAGGCAGGTACGGCAAAAAAAACAATCCTCTCCTCTTTCCCCATGCTACTGAAGGGAGTAGCTTTCTTGGCAGACACCTCAGTGGAGTCTATTCATATGTCCGCAAGGTCTGCAGCGTTGTGCAACTCAGCCAGAAGGGCCTTGTGGCTCAAAACGTGGCAAGGTGACAGTGCGTCCAAAGTAAAACTTTGTGGTATCCCCCTTACAGGGAATTTGTTGTTTGGGCCTGGTCTGGAGGCAGTCCTAGATCGGACCGCTGACAAAAACAAGGCGTTTCCCGTTAAAAAGAAGTTTGGGGAACAGCCAAAAAAGAGGTTTCGATTTAGTGGGAAATTAGAAACACCTAGGTCAGGTCCCCAGAAAAAAGGTTGGGGACAGAAGGGGAAGGGTCGAGGGGGAGCAATTTTTCGCCCTCCTGAACCCCCCAAAAAGACTGACACCCAAACAGTGGGAGGAAGATTGGGGGTCTTCCTCCCACAGTGGGAGATGATTACCTCCAACCAGTACATCTTGGAGATCATCCGAAGGGGTTACAGGCTAGAATTCTCAACCCCTTCCCCCCTCAGACTGTTAATTACCAACCTGCCGAAGTGTGTGAAAAAATCTTGTGCCCTCCTCTCCTCACTTCAGGAATTGGAAGAGCAGAAGGTGGTTGTCCAGGTCCCGACCAGGGAGATAGGCGGGGGTTTCTACTCCCACATCTTTTTGGTCCGCAAACCATCAGGAAAGTTCAGACTTATCCTCAACCTAAAACCTTTAAACACCGCGGTCAGGTACAAGAGGTTCAGAATGGATTCAATCAATTCAGTAAAAGTTCTTCTCCCGCCAAACTGCTTTATGGCTTCAATAGACTTAAAAGACACTTACCTACATATTCCCATAGCGGAGGACCATCAGAGGTTCCTGAGGCTAGCAATACACACTGAGGATTAGGTACTGCACCTACAATTCAGAGCCCTTCCTTTCAGCTTGTCATCTTCCCCCCCGCATATTCACAAAGGTAATGGCAGAGGTCTTGGCCTTCCTGCGACTCAGGGGAATCCCGATAGTCGCATATCTGGACGACCTTCTATTGTTCGCTCCCTCCCCGGAACAATTGAATCGGGACTTACAGTCAGTCAGAGACATTCAGGAAAGCTCATAAATTTTGAAAAATCCAACCTAATCCCGTCACAGAGGGTGTCCTTCCGATGATTTGTTTTGGACTCGGCAGATCAAAGGGTCTTCCTTCCCCCAGAGAAGGTTCAAAAAGTGGACAAGGGCATGCTGTTTCTGCAGGGCAGCGGCCAGGTCTCCATAAGAAAGGCCATGTCCGCCCTGGGGTTGCTGACCCCCACCCTTCCAGCAGTACAGTGGGTGGGCCTTCATTTCCGTCCACTTCAACTCTTCATCTTGAAGGTTTGTGACCACAGCCCAGGGTCATTGGTTTCCTTAGTCTCTGTCCCAAGTCAAGTCAAACGGTCCCTCTGGTGGTGGAGAAGGAGAGCAAACTTGTCTCAAGGCCTAGAGTGGATCCTACCGATATCCAGGACGGTCACAACCGACGCCAGCCACACAGGTTGGGGAGCACATTTGGGTGCCTGCTGGGTGCAGGGCACCTGGGCATCAGTGGATGCAGCGAAGTCCTCCAATTTGAGGGAATTGAGGGCAGTGTCACTGGCCCTTGTCTCGTTCCAGAAGGATCTGCATGGTCACCACGTACGAGTTTGTACAGACAACTCTTCGGCAGTGGCTTACATCAACAGGCAGGGGGGCACAAGGTGCGGCTCCCTCTGGCTGTTGGCAGAAGCCATTCTCAAATGGGCCAAGATCAATGTCCTATCCCTGTCGGCCTTACATCTGAAGGGGGATCAGAACTGCTTAGCAGACTTCCTCAGCAGAACAACGCTGAGGGAGGGCGATTGGTCACTGAGTCAGGAGGTTTTCAGGATGATAGTCCAAAGATGGGGCCGCCATGCGTGGACCTTTTTGCCTCAAGGCAGAACACCAAGGTGGACAGGTTCTTTTCTCTAACCAGGTACGATGGAGCTTTAGGGATAGATGCACTAGCTCAGAAATGGGCATTTTTCAGGTGTTATGCTTTCCCCCCTCTGGTTCTGATCCCTGAAGTGTTGAGAAAATTTCAACAGGAGAACACAACCTTAATTCTAATTGCCCCCCATTGGCAATTAGATCAATTCTAAAAAACTTGGCTGTAGAGCCCCCCTGGCTCTACCAGCTCGGGACAATCTTCTCACTCAAGGTCCAGTCTGCTGCCCTCACGTAGACAGGTGGAGCCTTGCGGTCTGGTTTCTGAGGAGTTGCTAAGGGGAAAAGGGTTTTAAGATCGCCTTGTTGTGACCCTCCTAAATTGCAGGAAAAAGGAAACGCAAACCATCTACCATAAGGTGTGGAGACGGTTCAATTCCTGGTGCTCTGAAAGCTCCTTTAGTGTACATAGTTCTGTAGCAGTACTAGAGTTCCTACAGGCGGGGGCAGATAAGGGATTGTCTCTCAGCACCTTGAAGGGGCAGGTGTCAGCCCTGAGTGTCTTTTTGGAGAAAAATCTAGCAAAGGGATCCCTGGATAGTGAGATTTTTTAAAGCTTTGAGTAGACAGCGGCCAGTTGGTATGACCTCTTTTCCCATATGGGATCTTTCTTTAGTTTTGCAGGCCCTTACGGGAGATCCTTTTGAACCATTGGGGTCATGCTCTTTGAGGTTAATCACTCTCAAAACTGCATTTTTAGTAGCAGTTACAACGGCACGACGAGTAAGTGAACTCGAGGCCCTCTCAATTAGAACTCCTTTTTTTCCAGTTTTTCCAGAACGTTTCATTTTTGAGACCGATTCGGCCTTTTTGCCAAAGGTGGCCTCGAAATTTCACAGAGGCCAGGAAATTATTTTACCTACATTTTGTTCAAACCCGGTGAGGTAAAAAGAACTTATTTTTCACAACTTAGATGTAAGGAGGTGCGTCCTTCAATATTTGGAGTGCACCAGTTTAGGAAGTCAGACTACCTTTTTGTTTTATTTTCAGGGGCTAGAAAAGGTTCTAGAGCCTCCAGGCGTACTATAGCGGGTTGGATTAGAGCAGCTATTTTTCAACCGTATGTGTTAAGGTGGATGGAGCCTCCAGTGGGAATCAGGGCACATTCTACTAGAGCAGTGGCGACTTCACAGGCAGAATGGGCTGGTGCTTCTCCGGAGCAGATCTGCAGAGCAACGACATGGTCAAGTTTTGCTACTTTCGTGAAGCACTACAGACTAGACTTGCTGTCAGCACAGGACCAAGCCTTTGGTCGTAAGGTGCTACAGGCAGTAGTCCCACCCTAAGGTAAGGTGCTTGCTTATCCTCTCTAAGGTGCTGTCCTGAAAGACGACCTAGGGAAAAATGGAGTTACTTACCGGTAACATCCTTTTCCAGGAGTCTTTCAGGACAGCACCGCTACCCACCCAGGGTTTGAAGATTGGAGGACTCATCACATAAGGACGTCGGGTAAGATAAAGAATTGTTGTATGACGTTGTCTTGTGTCTCCCCGGTTGGCCGGAGGTACTCTGAAAGAACTGAAGGGCTAGTGGGAAGGATGAGGCTTTAAAGATCTGATTTCCTAGAAGGGGAGGAGCCAAGATCTCTCTAAGGTGCTGTCCTGAAAGACTCCTGGAAAAGGATGTTACCGGTAAGTAACTCCATTTTTTTTACTATTATTAAACAGAATTTTTATAGAACCAATTTTTTTTTTACACTTTAAAAATGAAAGAAAGATAGTATGGTTACAATACAATTCAAGACAAGAGAACTTCACAAGAGCATACAATCCAATAGGAAAAGGTAAGTGGTACTAAAGGCAATACCTGAGTGTGGATAAGCTGACAAAGAAAGAAAATTAAGTTAGTTTCCAGAGATCAGATAAAGAAGGACAGAATAGAAGATAGACAGACAGACCGACTGAGGTAGAAAGCACTGGAAGAAGGAAAGGCTCTGGAGACATCCTGGATGCAAGCATAAGAGGTGGAAACAAAGGAGTTCGAGATCAGGAGGTCTGGAGAGGTGCAGAGGATCGTTTTTGTGATAATTTCAGAGAAAAATAATGCTTTGTTTGGGAAATTCAGCTTAGCTCATTCACATTTCCATATGTACAGTAAGCTCAGACTGTCTGTTTGATCTCAAGGTGTCTAAATCCTTTGTAAGGATCATCATCCTCATCTGTCTATGTCAATGAGTACCTTAGCTATTGAGGATGGAAGGAGAAAGGGGAGCAGATATCTAAAAATGAAGCAATTCAATCATTTAGAGGTGTTGTTCTAATTAAGGCCAAATACCGTAGTAAAAGTGATGTGTTCTTAAAATTTCAACACAGTTAGACAGTACACAAAAATAAAAGAAAGAAAAACTACACAAATAAGAGCCAAGACCCTACAAGACTTAGATCAGCCACCATTAAGAATCCTAAAGGCTGATTTATTAATTCTGGCATGAATTGTCAAGAATTACTGTTTTTTAATACTGTAAGATATACCTAGAACAATTTTTTAGGCCATTTTCACATTTTGTCAGAGTGTATGATTGTACTTTGGACAGATGTGTATATTCCATGTCTAGTTATTATCAATTATATAAACAGAGTAGTCAGAATCCTAGCTGAAATACTGATGAGAGAAAATTAGTAACTAGATAAGTCACACAAAGAATGAAGTGTCCACAAGTTTGCACTGAGTAGCAGTAAAGTACTATCACTAAATAGGAAGAACATCATGTTCGATCCCAGATTTATCACTGGAAACCGTTAAACAGATTGATTGTTTTACATCATCATAGCACAGTAGAGTTACAGTATTTCACTCTATTTCATTTACTGATGTATGCAAAAAAAGAATGGACTTCAATTTGTAAGCATGTAATCATATTTATTTAGCTATTAAGCTCAGTTTCTTTGTTTGTTGCAATTTAAATCAAACACAGAGCTTAAATCAACATTGAACTGTCTTCTGAAGTCAATAGCCAACATATTGTGCCTTTGTATTGGCTGTTTGAGAAATTATCTAGAGTCTTGTGATCCATTGCCGTGTCTTTTATCACCAGGAAGGAGTTTTGTAAAGGGCACAGTGGCATTTCTGAATAGCTTCATGCAGAGAAAATATCTCCTTTTAATAAGTCCATCAGGTGTTTAATTGTTTAAAGTCTGTATCATCAAGAAGCAAAACTGCAGACTAGAGAACAGATTAGTTGCCGGCATCTTTCTAATACGTACTTGATGCATTTATTGCTCAAGAAAGATTCTTAAAATGGAGAAATCCTGCAGAATATGTTCTTCATGCAGTTGAGTAGAAATGTAAATTATACTTTTCTTGGTAAAACAGCTCTTAAACAGCTCTAGCAAGCCATGTTTTTTGTAACTTCCCATAAAGACAATGCAATTCAGAATAACAATTCTTCTTTATATAAAAATAAATACAACTGGGGTTTCTATACCTCCAACTGGCAGACATATGGAAAAATATTCAATAAGCTCAGCCTGTGACAAAACCACTGCTTGAGCATGTGATAAATAAATCTTAGGACAATATTTTCATATACAATTGCTTATTAAAAGGCCTTCTGCCCCAAATTGGTGTTACAGTTTCTATTAGATGTTAGAAAGCTACAGTAAATCGCTTAAAGATGAATTCCATATATGAATATTTTATACTTAGTTACACTGGTCTAGCCTGGTCAATGTCCCTGAAAGCTAAAAAATTATTGAAGTAGATGCCATACTGAACACAGGAATTTGGTTGCTCAGGACAACATTATTCAGGAAATGCTTTGCATTCTCTAATTAATTGCAAAGTGTTCTTTAATTGGACTAGGTGTAGAAGTGAGGTGATGACAGCACCCTCTCCAACTTCTCCAACTTGTCCAACCAGAGAATGCTTTGCAATCATTCATTCATTTCAATCCCCTTGGAAATCTAGCTTCTTCTAGTTCATTATTTTAAGAGCTAGTGCGCAATGATTTGGATAAGTTAAAAATGAGAAAAGGCTATAAAACAAAAAAATTGTAATGAAGGGTTAGCTTCCCTTAAGTAGAGTAGAGAAGATATCATTGTCTACCCACCGATAAGGGGGGGGGGGGGTATTGTTGTATTGGATAGATCTGCCTTCATAGGAGAAATTGCCTCAATCTGACTACTAGATATAAAAATGATTTGAGTAGACTCAAAGAATATGGTTATGAGGAAAAGATTCTAACTAAAAAAGAGAAATCTTATCTTCTGCCCACTGTGCCTAAAGTACCAATCATTTATTATCCCCCAAAGGTCCACAAGGACACACTTAACTCTCCACATAGGCCTATCATTAATGGACTGAACTCAGTAACCTCCAGAATTAGGCAATACATTGATGGTTATCTTCACCACTTGTTTCCCAGACCCCTTCATTTTTGAAGGACTCCACCCGGGTCATTAAGTTATTGGGAGAGATGGAGTGAAGGGATAGCTACCTATTAGCTACTGCTGATTTTGCTTCCCTCTACACCAGTGGTTCTCAACCTGGGACCTAAAGACTGTGCTGCTTTCCCAGCCTTTTTGCGGCTGCCCAGCAGGGATGTGCCTGGAGCCTGTGGCCACCTAGCAGGGCTGTCTCTGGAGCCCGCGGCCGCCCACTCAGCCTCTTCTCACCACCCATTCACATGGGTGCGGGGCAGAGACTAGAGGTCCAGTGACTGGTGAGAAATGTGAAGTGGGAGGGGCTGGAGGAGACCCTATCTCCTGATTTTGGCATAGGTGTCACTGCTACGATACACCACAAAGTCAGAGACGCAGTAAGTAACACTACCTGTGATTATAGTTGCCATTAAAAGTCCCCACTAAAGTTCTCAGATCAGCAGATGACCTTAATCAAGAGCTCCTAGTTTGGCTGATCAGAACCCCCCCAGCACTTCCCCTGATCCCAACTACCCGCCAAAACTGCCACTGATCCCAACTCCCCGCCAGCACTGCCACTCATTCCAACTCCCTGCCAGCACTGCCACTGATCCCAACTACCCACCAGCGCTGCCACTGATCAGAACCCCCCCCCCAGCACTGCCACTGATCACAACTCCCTGCCAGCACTGCCACTAATTCCAACTCCCTGCCAGCACTGACACTTATCCCATTCCATCCAACACCACCAAAGAGTAAGAGGAGGAATAAAAATAGAGAATACATGGAAGGGAGAGGAGAAGAGGGGGAGGAACAAAGAAAGGGGAGAGAAAAAGCAAGAAGATAGGGATGGGGAGAAAAAAATTACATAGAGAAAGATAAAATGGGAATAAAGGAGAACAAAGAGAGAGAGAGAGAGAGAGAGAGAGTGGTAAGAGTGGAACAGACTCAGGGAGTGGTAAATGTTCATGGGTTAGGGGTGCCTTGGATGCTGAAAACCCACGCTACGAAAATAATTTTACTGTTAGGGGTCCCCACAAATGTTATCAAGGGGTCACATCACTGGAAAGGTTGAGCACCCATGCTCTACACCAGGGATCTCCAAACTACGGCCCTCCAGCTGCTGTGGAACTACACTTCCCATGAGGCATTGTAAAACTCTGACATTCGTAGACATGACTAGGCATGATGGGAATTGTAGTTCCCGAACACCTGGAGGGCCGTAGTTTGGAGACTCCTGCTCTACACCATAATATCCCACCAACATAGATATTAGGCAGTGGAAACCTTCCTGAAAAGGGATCTTTACTTGCCTACATTTCAGAGAGAGTTTTTGTTAGAATTGTTGACATTCGCTATGTCCCATAACTATTTCTGGTTTGGGGGTTCCTTCAATTGCCAAAATTGGGGGTGGGGATGGGAGCCGGTTTTTCCCCAAGCATGGCCAATTTGTTTATGGCCAAATGGGAGGAGGACATTGTCTATGCCAACAATAGACCCAAATTGGCCTTTTGGGGCGGTACATAGACAACGTCCTCCACCTCCGATGGGATGGTGACCTTATATCGCTGAATTTATTCTTTGAACAGCTTAATGTCAATTCCCTAGGCATCTCTCTAACACATGAGAGATCTTCTAAGATTTTTTTTTTTTGGATCAGAGTATAGAAATTAGGGAAGGGGCTTAGTTTACACCAACTTACTTTAAGTCAAACAATCAAAATAGCTATATTGGTAAAGAAAGCTGTCATCATCCATCTTGGCTAAAAAGTTTTCCTAAGAGTCAATTTATTTGTTTAAAGAGGTGGTTCACCCAAAAACCTTTTTTTTAACATTAGATTGAGGCGCGTTTTGTCAAGGAGAATCGGCTGTTTTTTTTTTACAATCGAATCGGTCTTTACCGTTTTAGAGATGCATCTTCTCCGTCACTTCCGGGTATGGTCTTCGGGACTGGGCGTTCCTATTTGATTGACAGGCTTCCGACAGGCTTCCGACAGGCTTCCGACGCATCACGATTTTCCGAAAGTAGCCGAACGATGGTGCGCAGGTGTCGTATAGAGCCGCACCAGCGTTCGGCTTCTTTCGGCTACTCGTGACGCGATATATGCGACCGTCATAAAGTTCATGTCCAGACATTGGCCGATAAGATATTGGGGGCCTGTCATCCCGGAATGTCCAAAAGTTATATTTCAAAGGTGTACTCCTTCAAACTACAGGTGGCTCAGAATGTTCTAGATGCTCTGAGATGCCCACCACCAGAGCCATCTGGAGTATCTTTTTTCCAAAGACTTAAATTGGTTGTAAACCCTTTTTTTTATTTTGCCTATAATAAGGCTTACCTGTAGGTAAGGAGAATATCTCCTAAACCTGTACAGTTTAGGAGATATTCCCTTCGCAATGCGCCGCTGATTGCAGCGGCGCATGCGCAGGGGGGATTCTCTGCTAAAGGAACGGACCTTGCCGAATTGAAAACTACCGCGCACGCGCGGGATTGACGACATCGCCGCTCCAGCCAATCACAGCGCTGGAGCGGCGAAACCCAGAAGACACGCCAGGTAAGAGGACATCTCGCTTGGTGTGGACCAGGTAAGTTCCTCTCACCTCGTTCCAAGGTAAGTATTTCATAATGAGCTAATATTCAGTGCATATTAGCTCATTATGGCTTTTCCCTTGCAGGAGTAAATAAAAAAAAAAAATAAATTATTTTCGGGTTTACAACCGCTTTAAAGCAGGGATAGGAAACCTCGGCCCTTGAAATGTTGTGAAACTACAAATCCCATCTTGCCTCTGCCTTTAGAAGTCATGCCTGTGATTTTCAGGGTATTGCAATGTCTCATGGGACTTGTAGTTTCAAAACAGCTGGAGGGCTGAAGGCTGAGGTTGTCGACCCCTAACTTAAAGTTTTGTTTTCCTTGTAAGAGGTGTTGTGTCTGTCACCTCAACAGCAATAAAAACATATAAGCCATTTCCAGTCAACAGCCACTTCTAGATCTTATAATTTTACTATGTATTACTTGCACCTCCCTTAATGTAGTGTACCTATTGATTTGTCTGTGTGGCTTTCAGTACATAGGTCACACCACCAGAGCCATGAACGTTCGTAGTAAGGAACATGTGGCCAACATAAGGAAAGGCTTTCCAAAACACAGTGTTTCTAGCCACTATTTAAAAAGCCACAACAAAAATTCAGCTGGTACTACATTCATCATCATAGACAGATTTACCCCGCATTGGAGGGGAAGGTTTGTCAGGTGGGAGATATCCAGAATGGTAATCCCGTTGGATTTATGAAATTAAGAGTTATGTTTCATATGGACTCAATGTTGATTGGGACATCAACTGCTTTATCAATAATTATGAACATCTATTAATATTTTGACACTGCCAGTCATCTCTTCTCTTTTAATTTATATAGGTATATTTCAAGTTTTAGATATCTCTATAGTAATGTCCTATTTCTATTATCTTGTTTACTATAAACTTGTGACTTATACTCAGTGACAACCTTTATCCTCTGTTTTACATTTGGGTGTCCAGCAGGTGGTGCTGCATTTACCTGCTGTTTACTCTATATTAGCTTATATGGATTGTTTCTTTTATATGTTTGTATTGTATACTTACTCTCTTAATTGAAAGTTGTATAGATATGTTTATGCTGTTTCCAATTAGTATGCACCGATTATTTCTTTAACAGATGTGTTGGTGTTTTTCTCATCATATTCGGACATTATAATACATCTAATTAGCATTTCTGACCGTATTTTGTCTTCAATACACATTGGAAACAATACATTTTTTACAATTTTCGTCCGTTGGAACACATCTAATTAACATTTCTGGCCATCTTTTGTCTCCAATATGCATCTGGGGATGAAAGTTCTGGGTTGTGTATATAAAATGCCTGCATGTGTCCACTAACTATGCCTCTGATGACGACCTATTGGTTGAAATGCATTAGGTGATGTCTTGAGGACACAAGCACTTTATGAGCTGGGGCCACGTTATATTTTTTTTGTTTGTTTTTAAAAATGTGTCCCATGAGTTTTTTTTACAATAAATTCATTTACCAAAACGAGATTCACTATGCACTTCCTTATATAATTCTTTTTGGGCGCACATCCGTTATTGGAGTGGAGCAGTGCTGGATTCTGAGCAGAGACTAGTCACTAAACTCTGAAGAAGGAGAACAGTTGCAGTGCCTGCAGTATGAGAGAGCAGTACATGCTTGAGCCTGAAGACATCCTTGGCACCTGTGCTTATACACTTATGTTCATCTGCCCTCTGGTAAGAATATTTTATAGGTGCACTGTGATGTGATGTGTCATTGCATACACTGAACCTGGTGTGAAGGTCCTGTCTTTTCTACACACCACCTCCCCTGGATTCCATTTCCTTCAGGCTTATTTCTTCAAGCACTGCATATGAACTCTTTTTACACACAATGTTAAAGTGCTTGTAAACCTTTGTGTTTTTTCACCTTAATGCATAATGCAGTCACTGACCCCCCCGAGTGCCCATTTTACTTACCTGAGCCCTGAATCTCCATGTGTGCGATCATTCAATGCTTTTCCCCTGGTCTTATCTCTATTCATTGAATGATTGATAGCAGCACAGACATTGGCCCACACTACTTCCTATCCTATTTGTCCTGATTATGGTTATCACTAAAAGTGAAAGTAAAAGAAAATCCCAAACTTTGGATTGTCACTAGAACAGGACTAGAGGCAAAATCTTCCAATGGAAACATTATTTCTAGTGGCAAACAAGTACTCCCCACTTTGGAGGGATTCCCACTCGCTCCCTGTTTTGGCTATGGGATAAGGGAAAATGCCCCCCCCAGCCTCTCAAGAGAAAAAAACCTAAAAGGGGTTATAATCTTCCCCTTCTCTATGCAAAATAATAATAAAAAAAAATGTTTTGCCTTTAGCTCTTTTTTAAATACCCTTATTTGACTTAGTATCAGCCTTAGTGCCATAAAACTCAGACTGAGATAGGGACGGGAGCTAGAGGGGCAAATGGGTCTGCAACAAGAAATATACTTTTTTTTTTCCCTTTTTTTTTTTTTTTAAATATATACTGGTCCTTCACTGTCCAGTTACATACAGGTGGTTAGGAAGGTGGTCTAGCTGTGTTACAGTATGGAAATGTCAAGTTCCTTTTTTGTTTTTTTGGGGAGTTTTTTTTTTTGCTGTCTGGTTGACTGTGTTCATTTTTAGAAAATATGACGTTTAACTTGAAGGTGCTTTAAGTGACCCTGTTACTAACTTGGTAAATTCTAAACCGGACCTAGTATGGAAATGTACAACATTTACACTTACCTTTCTTCTGACAGGGGGGGTCTGCGCTGATATTCAAGTGCATTGATTATTAGTGCAGACCTATCGAGGGTGCCCACTAGAGCCCACCAAGGATGCCCACTAGAAACCACCAGGGAAGCCAAGCAGTTGCAATCGGTGCCCATTAGAAATGCCAATCTGTGCCCATCAGTGATGGCTGTCAGTGCTTCCTAATCACTGCCACCCACAAGTGCTGTCTATCAGTGCCCATCATGCTGCATATCAGTGCCACCTATTAGTGCCCATTAGTGCTGCATATACATGCCTCACATCAGTGCCCATCAGTTCAACCTCATCAGGAGAAAGGAGAAAACATACTTATTTACAAAGTTTTGTAACAGGAACACTTTTTTTTAAAACTTTGGGCCAGATTCACGTACATCGGCGCATTTTTGGACCGGCGTAGTGCAACTCCTTTAAGTTAGACCGGCTTAATTTTGAGGCGCAAGTGCCGTATCCTCGTAGTATTTTCGTCCAAATTTGCACCGATGCAATGTAAATTCCGAGGCGTAAGGCGGTGTATTTCAAAGTGGGAAGGACGTGGGCGTGTTCCATTGAAACGAACTGTGACCTAATGCAAATGAAGGGCCGGCCAGACTGGGCATGTGCACATGAAGCAGACTATGGTCAGCACCTCTCTGAGCATGCTCAGAACTCGGCACGGTGCAATCAGTTAGATAGGAACTAGGCCAGTCAGACTTAGTGAGCTATGCACAGTGCTTAAATAGACTGAGAGAAATGCCCTTCCATTGCAATTGCAATGTGAGCGGTGTGTTGGGCTGGTGATGTCCTCCTGCAGGGTTGTGGTTAATTCCAGGATGGCATGAGGGGTGAATCTGAAGATGCGATACACCTCAGAATCACTCATGCCAAAGATGTCTATGCGTGTGTGGTATATCCTCTCCTGTGCCCTCTTCCGTGCCCTCCTCCGTGCCCTCCTCCCTTCTGTGCTCATCTAAAGTCAGTAGTATAGCTATGAGCAAGGATGCCCCTGGCATGTTGGCAGGGCCGCCATCAGGAATTATGGGGCCCCTTACACAGCTTCAGGCATGGGCCCCCTGGAGCAGAGAACTGGGGGGGGGTGCTGCCGCCTGAAATTGAAGCGGGGGGGGGGCTGCTGCGAATTGAGAAGCGGGGGGGCCTTTAAAAAAAAAGAAATAAAGAAAAATATATATAAAAAAAGAGGGGGTTGCCATCTGGGGCCCTTGGGAACTCCGGACCCCTAAAACAAAAAACAAACAAAAAAAAAACCTTTTTAGGGGGTTCCCATCTGGGCCCCTGGGGACCCCCGGGCCCCTTACAGGTGTAATGCCTGTACCCCCCTGATGGCAGCCCTGCATGTAGGCATATAGATTGTTGTCCTGAAAAGTGTGGGTGCTCAGCTCGTCCCTAAGGCCCCTTTCACATTGAGGCGTGGAGCCGCGGTGACGGTATAGCCGCGCTATTTGTAGCGCCGCTATACCGTCGTGTTTACCGCGATATTCGGGCGCTAGCGGTGAGGTTTTAACCCCCGCTAGCGGCCGAAAAAGGGTTAATACCGCCCGCGTTGCGGGCGGTATTACCGCGCTATTGCCGCGGTTTCCCATTGATTCCAATGGGAAGGCGCGCTATAGGAGCGGTGAACACACCGCTCCTATACCGCGGTAAAGATGCGGCTAGCAGGACTTTTGGAGCGTTCCTGCTAGCGCACCGCTTCAGTGTGAAAGCCTTCGGGCTTTCACATTGAACACTACAGGGCATGATTTTTCATGCGGTATAGCAGCGCTATTTTTAGCGCTGTACCGCATGAAAAACGCCTCAATGTGAAAGGGGCCTTACGGTGTTGCTTTAGCTGACATGTAGACGGATTGTCTAATTTTAAACCTGCTTTTATATGGTCTAATTTTAGACTTTCCGTGCAGCTGATAAGCACATCATGTAGACTGCACCGCACAAACTTACTTTTGTGGATCGGCGTATCTCCCTCATTTGCATATTTGCATAGGAAATCAATGGTGTTGACGGAGTAAATGTGCGCCTAGCATGTGCAGGCGTAGGCAAGTTAGGCCGGTCGGGAGTAGCCTGTGCGTATCTAGTTCTGTGGGTACGGTGCAAAAAATATTCCGGAGCAAATTTAGTCTTAGACGGCACATCTCGAGATACTCCGGTGTAAGTGCTTTGTGAATCTGGCCCCTTGTCTTTTTTTATTTTTAGTGCAAAAAATAAATAATAAAAAAAAACAGTGGTGATCAAATACCACCAAAAGAAAGCTCTATTTGTGGGATTTTTTTTTTTTTTTCAAAAAATGTGGTTTGGGTACAGTGCTGCATGACTGCAAAATACAAAATAAGACAGTGCTAAAACCTGAAAATTTGCCTGGCCAAGAAGGGGATGAAAGTGCACTGTATTGAAGTGCTCACACCCCCCCACATAGGTGCTCAATGACAGCTACAGGATTTCCAAACGTCCAGATGTGTAAATACTTGTTCCTGCACACTTCCTGCCCAGATCCACAAAGGCTTTACGCTGGCGTATCTCCAGATACGCTGCCGTAATTTCAAATGTGCACCGTCGCATCGTTACGCCGATCCACAAAACAAGATACCCCGAAAAACATGGCCTCAGCCGTCCGACATAACTTGCCTACGCCGGCGTATCGTGGGCACATAGTTACGCTGGACGCATTCGGCGTTCCCATTAAAAATATGCAAATGGATAAAATACGCCGATTCACGAACGTAGATGCGCCCGTCCCTGTAAGCTACGCCGTTTACATAAGGCGTACGTCCGGTGTAAAGTTACCCCTGCTATATGAGTCACAGCCCATGTTAAGGTATGGACATCAGAACAGCCGTCAAATTTTACGTGGTTTACGTAAGGCGTACGTCAATGCCCCTGGGCGTAAGTTACGCTCACGTCGTATGCAGTGTTCGACGTATCTTAGGAATTCTAGCCAGCATAATTCTGAGCATGCGTACAGGGAAACATTCACTGACGCAGCGCATGCGCCATTCGGCCATGCATCTACATGGGGTCACGCTTCATTAGCATACAACACGTCCCCTACCTGCCTACTTTGAATTACGTGGGCTTACGCCAGCCCATTTACGCTACGCTGCCGTAACTTAGGACGCAAGTGCTTTGCAAATACTGCACTTGCCTCTCTAAGTTGCGGCGGCGTAGCGTAAAAAAGATACGCTACGCCGCTCTAAAGATCTACTAGAGGGTGTACAAGGCAGCAGAAGAAACCACTGTATGTGGCAGGAGAAAACAGATATTTGACATACTAAATATGAAATATCTGCAGTGGCCAGGAAGCAGCAAAACAGTGGCATTTGAACAAATTAGCCAATAGAAAGGTCAGTACGAATGCTCTACTTTCAAAGCCTAAGGGCTAGTTTGGAAATAACCCTTTGGTGACAGGGTCACTATAGGCTGTACATGGCAGGTTTCAGGTGTTAAATTATCTGAATTATTGGAAAAAAAAAAAAAGAAAGAAGAAGCTTGGGAAGGCCTATTGTGAAAGCCGATGTTTTGTGCATCATTACTATAGGATATCTATAGAATTTATGCCAAAGCACATGAAAAAATTTAAACCAACCGAAATTTGTGAATAAAAGCACATTATTACTTGCTCTTTGGTTTTTAATTTCTTTTATAGGCATTGTTAAAATCAACATTTACAATAATAATGCAAAAGCATCATCAATACCGCTCTGGCATTGAGGATCTTTCTAATTGAAGACTACCGTTGTTTTGTTTCCGCAGATACAATGTCACATTCAAGGTAAAAACTATACAGCAGCGCACAAAACAAAGGTTTAGAATGACTTTATTGTATACAACTTGGCCTTGACCAAATCCATCCAAGATTTATGTCAAAAAAGAAAATATGTTCCAACAATCCAAATAGAAATGTTCCAACATGAACAGCAATGTTGAGTTGTAAAATGTAGAAAATCACTTGATATTTTAACGATTAAGCACTTGGTAAACAGATTTTTGTAACATAATCACACTAATTATGCACAGCATCTAGAAGAGATTATCTTTCCCTTATGGCCTTCTTAAGCTGATGCAGTTTTAGCTGATTTAAGCAAGCTTTTCGAAGAAGAAAGTCATATTTTTTTAGCTTACCAAAGATCCAATTAATCAATAGGTACTTGTTTTTTAAATAAACTTTTAGTCCATCACTAGTATTAATAAAGTAAATTGGTATTCAACAGATTACATCAAACACAAAGCAAAACCACTGGAATGCAGCTATATATACTATATTGTCAAAAGTATTAAGCCGCCTGCCTTAAAACGCACATGAACGTTAACCAATTGCCGACCAACTGCCTTCATTATACTGCGGCAGGTCGGCTCAATCCCGTGAATTGCTGTAGCTGTACGTTGGCCCTTTAACCACTTAAGACCCGGACCAAAATGCAGGTAAAGGACCTTGCCCCTTTTTGCGATTCGGCACTGCTTCGTTTTAATTGACAATTGCGCGGTCGTGCGACGTGGCTCCCAAACAAAATTGGCGTCCTTTTTTCCCCACAAATAGAGCTTTCTTTTGGTGGTATTTGATCACCTCTGCGGTTTTTATTTTTTGCGCTATTAACAAAAATAGAGCGACAATTTAAAAAAAAATGCAATATTTTTTACTTTTTGCTATAATAAATATCCCCCAAAAATATATAAAAAAACTTTTTTTTTCCTCAGTTTAGGCCGATACGTATTCTTCTACGTATTTTTGGTAAAAAAAATCGCAATAAGCGTTTATCGGTTGGTTTTCGCAAAATTTATAGCGTTTACAAAATAAGGGATAGTTTTATTGCATTTTTATTAATTTTTTTTTTTTACTACTAATAGCGGCGATCAGCGATTTTTTTCATGACTGCGACAATATGGCGGACACTTCGGACAATTTTGACACATTTTTGGGACAATTGTAATTTTCACAGCAAAAAATGCATTTAAATTGCATTGTTTACTGTGGAAATGACAGTTGCAGTTTGGGAGTTAACCACAGGTGGCGCTGTAGGGGATGTGTGACCTAATGTGTGTGTTTACAACTGTAGGGGGGTGTGGCTGTAGGTGTGACATCATCGATCGCGTCCCCCTATTACAGGGATGACGCGATCGATGCTGCGGCCACAGAGAAGCACGGGGATCCAATGGATCCATTGCAGTTAGTTCAAATTACTCCTAAAGAAGCTCTAACGAGCGAAACATGTTGAGCGAGCGAACTAAAACTGTAACAAATTGTTGAAAATGAACTGAAGTTTCCATGTAATTTACTTCAGATAGTCTTGTATTTACTTATTTTGTTTAAAAAATGTATTAAAAATCTTTTCTATTTTTCTATACTATTGTGTCTTTCACAATTAATTTGCACCGTTTAATAGTCCCAGGGTCCTTAGGTACCCAATCCCCTGTTATTTATTTGGTAATTTGGAGAGTTGCACACATACTTTTATCCATTATACATGAGTATGTGTGATAGTCACATGTTCCCAAACTTGTGTCCATATAATGCATGTATCAAACATTACATTTATTGTAAACGCAAAGCTTTTTTTTAATGACAAACAGGTTTTACCATAACAGAGACCTCAGTCTGCTCACATTTTGTGGGATAAATAAAGTGGAGAGATACTGAAGGGGTACTGATATGCGTGAAGCAGTATACCCATAATAAGACACCGTGGATATATGAGCTTTCCAGCATGTATACTAGGGATGAGCTTCGAGTTCGTGTCAAACTCATGTTGGACTCGAACATTGCCTGTTCGCCAAACAGCGAACAAGTTTGGGTGTTTGCAGCAAATTCTAAAAGCCGCGGAATACCCTGTAAAAGTCTATGGGAAAAATCTAAAGTGCTAATTTTAAAAGCTTGTATGCAAGTTATTGTCCTAAAAAGTGTTTGGGGACCTGGGTCCTGCCCCAGGGGACATGTATCAATGCAAAAAAAAAGTTTTAAAAACTGCAGTTTTTTTCAGGAGCAGTGATTTTAATAATGCTTAAAGTCAAACAATAAAAGTGATATATTCATTAAAATTTTGTACCTGGGGGGGGGGGGGTGTTTAGTATGCCTGTAAAGCAGCACATGTTTCCCGTGTTTAGAATTGTCCCTGCACAAAGTGTAAATTCTGACGGAAAAAAGTAATTTAAAACCACTCACGGCTATAAGGAATCCCTGGGTCCCCGGCAATACAGAGAAAAGTCATTGAAAAAAATGGCCTTAGTACAGTTCCAGGCCCCTTTGCTCTGGTATGAATATTAAGGGGACCCTGCCATTTTTTTTAACTACTTTTATCTGTATTTCCGGACCGACAATTCATTAATAGATGCAGTAGTTTTGAATTACTTTTTTTCCCTTCAAAAATGACATTTTGCGCAGGGAACCAATATTTTTTTTAAATGCGTGAGGGTCCCCCCAAATTCCATGTCAGGCCCTTCAGGTCTGTTATGGATATTAAGGGGAACCCTGCATCAAAATAAAAAAATGGTGTGGGGTCCCATCCAAAAATCCATACCAGACCCGAAGGGAACTCCGCACCAAAATGAAAAAAATAAAATGGCATGGCCCCCCCAATAATCCATACCAGGCCCTTTATCTGAGCATGCAACCTGGCAGGCGGCAGGAAAAGAGGGGGGGCGAGAGAGAGTGCCCCCCTCCTGAACAGTACCAGGCCACATGCCCTCAACATGGGGAGGATGTCCCCATGTTGATGGGGACAAGGTCCTCATCCCCACAACCCTTGCCCGGTGGTTGTGGGGGTCTGCGGGTGGGGGGCTTATTGGAATCTGGAAGAACTCTTTAACAAAGGGGACCCCCAGATTCGGCCTCCCCCATGCCCCTATGTGAATTTGTAATGCGTACATTTTACCCCTACCATTTCACAGAGAAAGTGTAAAGAATTGTAAAAAAGCAAGCTGGGAAAGCCGGGGCTTACCCTATAATCTGACGGATGACCCCCACCCCCTTGTATGTCAGACCCCGCCTACGTCGTTGGCTATTCCGCGGCAAGTGGGCAAACCCCTGCTTTCCCACTGATCTGCGTGTGACCCTGCCCCTTTGATGCAATAGGAAACCTGCGTTATAGCAAAGGGGGGCAGTGTCACCCGCACTTCACTGGGAAAGCCCGGGTTTCCCCGTTTGCCGGGGAGTAGCCAATGACGTAGGCAGGGTCTGATGTACAAGGGGCGGGGTGACCCGTCAGATCATAGGGTAAGCCTCGGCTTTCCCTGCATACCAGGGAATAGACAATGACGTCATTGGCTATTCCACGCCAAGCGGGGAAAGCTGGGGCTTACCCTATGATGTGACGGGTGACCCTGTCCCATCGTACACCTTGGGGTTTCGTGTGGAGTGGAGACTGGAGGAGACTGCAGTGCTGGACATCGGATCATCGTGGGACATAAAGAACAACGCTGGACACACTGGATTACAGTGCTGGAATGTTTTTTTTTTTTAATAAAGGACTTTCCCAACTGTGTCTGTGTGCTTTTTTTAAAAATGTTACACTTTCTTTGTAAAATGGTAGGGGTACAATGTACCTGTGACCAATTCACATAGGGGAGCGGAATCTGGGTGCCCCCTTTGTTAAAGGGGGCTTACAGATTCCGATAAGCCCACCGCCCGGAGACCGCCACAACCACCGAGCAAGGGTTGTTGGGATGAGGCCCATGACCCTATCAACATGGTGACATCCTGATGCTCTCTCGTCCCGCCTCTTTTACTGCGGCCTGTCAGGTTGCGTGCTCGGATAAGGGTCTGGTATGGATTTTTGGGGGGACCCTGCACCATTTTTTTCTTAATTTTGGTGCAGGGATCCCCTTAAAATCGATACCAGACCTGAAAGGCCTGATATAGAATTTGGGGGGACCCCCACATATTTTTATTTATTTTTTAATTTTAGTTCCCTGTGCAAAATGTCAATTTGCGTTCAAAGTGCAGTTTTTCATCGGGAAAACGTAAAAAAGTGCAAAATGACGAAAAAATGCTCAAAAACGCTGGCGCCAGGATTTTTTGCCATTTTTTTATCCATTGAAAAAAAAAGCTAAAAAATGCTACACTGAAAAACGCTATTGCAAAAACGCTAAAAAACTTTGAAAGGCTCCCTGCAAAGCTACTGTCGTTTTAATAGCTTTTTTTTTAGCTTCAGTGTGCACGTTTTAACTGTGCTTTTTTAGATAAAATTGTAGCTATTATGGCTCCGAGTGGACAGCTCCCATGATAAGACTATAGTACACTCAAGCGGCGTACACACGACCGAGGTCCTCGGCCGTGTGTACACAGAGCGCTCGCCCTGCCCGTCGGGAATCCCATCGAGCGAAAAGAGAGCACGCTCTCTTTTTGCTCGACGGCCCGCCTGGATGAATGGCTGGTTGCCATTCCCGACGGGCGGGTCGCCGATTTCGACGGCCGGCAGAGAACCTCGACGGGCGGAACGATGTGTTCTGCCCGTCGAGGTTCTCTGCCGTGTGTACGCGGCCTCAGTCTCGGTGCCAAAGGATCTAGATTTCCCATCATTTTAATTACTAGAGGACACTAAAACAGCGTACACACGATCAAATGTATCTGCTGAAACCGGCCTGACGGACCGCTTCAGCAGACAAATCCGATCGTGTGTACGGGCGAGCAGACAGGTTTGTCCATCGGACAAATTTCAAAGCATGCTTTGAAATTTGTCCGCTACAAACCTGTCCGTCAGATCTGTCCGCTGGTTAGTACACTAACCAGCGGACAGAACTGTCCGCTCATGCGTCAAATGGATTTGACGCATGCGCAGAAGCTATTTATTTCCGGGTTTGGTGACGTGGCGGCGTCAACGTCACCGCTACGTCACCACGTTCCCTGGCCGAGGGGATTTTCATCCGATGGTGTGTACACACCGTCAGACGAAAATCCGGAGGAGACATGTCTGCTGGAAACGGTCCGTCAGACATGTTTCAGCAGACATGTCCCTCCGTGTGTAAGCGGCCTTAGGGGTTGATTTACTAAAGGGAAATCCACTCTACACTACAAGTGCATTTGTAAGTGCAGTCGCTGTAGATCGCTGTAGATCTGAGGGGAAGCTCTGAAATAAGGGGAAGCTCTGCTGATTTTATCATCCAACCAATCATGTGCAAGCTAAAATGCTGTTTTTTATGTTCCTTGCATGTCCCCCTTAGATCTACAGCGACTGAACTTCCATGTGCACTTGCAGTGCACTTGTAGTGCAAAGTGGATTTGCCTTTCGTAAATAACCCCCTAAGTGTATCTTGCATACTAATGTGATTTTTCAGTCTGAGGTCAGTGATTTTAATCCACTGTAACGTTGGGGGTTATTAACTCTCGTGGTATGCGTTTTTCCAGTGATTCACACCAGTCAGGAACTATGTTTTAAGGGCATGGTAGCCCATTTTTATTAAAAAGGCAAAATTAAAAGTCCAATGAAAGGTTTCCCACGCAGGGAGTTCTTCTCCATTAAATGCAAAACAGAAAAATACTAGCCCACCTGGCTCTCTGTAGCAGCACTTCTGCTCATTATCCTGGTCACCCAGACCAGCGGAATCCTCAAGATAGACAGCTTTCCTTCAGCGTCTATAGTTCTGCCTCTTGCAGTTACCAATATTCTGGCTGTCTCCTACAGCCTCTCTGATTTCTAGAGACCTCCTGTCTCTTAGTAAGGAGCCGTCTCCAACTGGGAGCCATGAGATCTTCCCACACACTGATTATAAAGGGCTGTGCTCACCCTGCTGGTCATCCACAAAATATGGATTCAGGGTTGGAGATCCCGTCCCACCCAAGACACTATGGAATCTCCATACTACAGAGCCCCATGAAGAAATACGAAAAGCTGGAGACAGCTTCAAAAGAAGCCTTCTCCAGTCCACAGCTATGCTCTGTAGACTTGCACCTCTAAAGTTCGCAAACCCTGTGTCCATTTTACAGTGACAGTAGCTCCTACTGTTACACCACACATTCCGCTCTCATAGATCATTCTCATGGATCAATGTTTCTAATACACTTCCTCATCCATTAAGAAACCTTCCTGCATCCTCCTTAACAGGAGGTCTTTTAAACTGCAGGTCGGCATTGGCTAATGCAGCTAATATCGTGACCCTTCTTATGGAGGAGGATCTGGATTTCCTCTGTCTCTCTGAGACTTGGCTTCAAGATTTTCAAGCTCCTATTTTGGACAAGCTGGCCCCACCCCAATATAAAAATACTTCAATGCAACCGCCCAACTGGCAGGCTGGGTGGGGTAGCTGTGATTTTTTTAAAAAAAAACATATTTTTGTATCAGTCTCAGAGAATTTTAACACTTTTTTTAAAATCCTTTGAAAAAAAAAATGTTTTCCTTCCAAGTAGCTAGTAAGCTTACTTATGGGTTTGCTTTGATTTATCGCCCCCCAGCTTTAAAACTTAATTTTGTTTCTGAATTCCTCAGTTTAGCCTCTCAGATGTCCATTGTGTTTAAAGGTTCCTGCATTTTGGGAGACAAACTTCTGGACGGAGGACCTGATACCCCAACCCAATCTCTTATTCAGGAACTGGTGCTTTTGGGGTATCGTTAACATGTGACAGCTGCTACCCACACTACTGGTCATGTGTTGGATTGAGTTCTGTTTAGTGGATTACCGGCAACCTGTGCGCTGCCCAGGGAGTTGACCTGGTCGGATCACAGATTTATCTCCTTTAGCCTGGCCCTACCAGAAGGGAAATGTCCACATATTCCAGATCACACTGGCCCTAAAGTTTTCTCAAGAAATCTATCAAAAGTCTGCCCAGATAGATTTGGAAATCTTGTGGCATCAGGGTATAAGGGTATCAACCAGCCAATCTTTTTTGAGTTGGACGACCCTGCAGAGAAGTTGAGTATTTTTCAGGAGTCGGTTAAAGTGGTCCTTGATGTGGTAGCACCCCATAGGATGAGATCTAATCCCCGTGCCTTGGGCAAGAGCCCACAATGGTTGACCAAGGAGCTTAGGCTTCTCAAACAGTGGGTTCAGTCCAGGGAGAGACGTTGGCGGAAGTTCCTTCTGGAAGATAACAAAAAGCTGCACTTGGTGGCCCTCTTTTTTTTATAAGAGGGCTATAAGAGAGGCTAAAAATACCTATTTCCGGGAGCGAATGATGGAGGCAGCCAACAGCACGGCCAAGCTCTTTAAGATCTCTTCTGAGTTAACTCATCCTGAAGCCACCAGTTCTGCTCCTAAGGAGTCACAAGATTGGTGTCAGAAGCTTGCCGACTTTTTTGTCTCCAAGATTAAGACCATTAGAGACAATATCCCTAGGCCAGAGACAGAGCAAGAGGACACCTGTCAAACAGTAATGGCCCCTGTATTGTCCTGTTTCCAACCGGTTACTACTAAACAGGTGGCTGAGGTATATGACACTTTGAAACCATCTTCTTCTCCCCTAGATGCCTGCCCTGCAAGATTGGTAAAAAGAATGCTGTTTTATTGGCACACTTTATTGGGGAGATAATCAACATGCTTCAGGACAGCCACAGTCCCGGGCGCTCTGAAGGGGGCCGTGGTTCTGCTGAAGAAACTGACCTCGGACCCGGCCATCCTGGGCAACTATAGGCCGATTTCCATCTTGCCTTTTGTGGCAAAGGTGATGAAGTGCCTAGTGGTAATCCAGCTAGAGGCTTACCTTGAGTCTTTTCATCTGTTGAACGTATTCCAGTCCGGATTTCGACCTGGCCACGAAACATAGACAAGCCTCATCTGTGTATATGATGATGTCCTTCACAGTTTGGACAGGGGTGACTCAGTAGCATTGGTTCTCTTGGATCTGTCGGCCGCGTTTGATACCATGAATCATGGAATCTTACTGGAGCGGATGAGATCAGTCTTCGGAATGAGCGGGTTGGATTTGGCATGGGTGGCCTCTTTTTTTAGAGGGCAGTGTTCAGGGAGTCAAGACAGGCCCCTTTTTTGTCTCCAAGATTAAGACCATTAGAGACAATATCCCTAGGCCAGAGACAGAGCAAGAGGACACCTGTCAAACAGTAATGGCCCCTGTATTGTCCTGTTTCCAACCGGTTACTACTAAACAGGTGGCTGAGGTATATGACACTTTGAAACCATCTTCTTCTCCCCTAGATGCCTGCCCTGCAAGATTGGTAAAAAGAATGCTGTTTTATTGGCACACTTTATTGGGGAGATAATCAACATGCTTCAGGACAGCCACAGTCCCGGGCGCTCTGAAGGGGGCCGTGGTTCTGCTGAAGAAACTGACCTCGGACCCGGCCATCCTGGGCAACTATAGGCCGATTTCCATCTTGCCTTTTGTGGCAAAGGTGATGAAGTGCCTAGTGGTAATCCAGCTAGAGGCTTACCTTGAGTCTTTTCATCTGTTGAACGTATTCCAGTCCGGATTTCGACCTGGCCACGAAACATAGACAAGCCTCATCTGTGTATATGATGATGTCCTTCACAGTTTGGACAGGGGTGACTCAGTAGCATTGGTTCTCTTGGATCTGTCGGCCGCGTTTGATACCATGAATCATGGAATCTTACTGGAGCGGATGAGATCAGTCTTCGGAATGAGCGGGTTGGATTTGGCATGGGTGGCCTCTTTTTTTAGAGGGCAGTGTTCAGGGAGTCAAGACAGGCCCCTTTTTTCCCTCTACGACGTGGAGCTACCTCACCGACCCCGCTTCCAACAACAAAGGCATCTCCCACTTTTAAAACAACCTCCGCCAAAAACTTACCTTCTCCAAACTACCACCACATCACAAATGGGAGTCTGACCTCACATGCACCTTCACTGAAGCCCAATGGCAGCGTGCTTTTAGATCAGTGTACCAAGTCACCAAATCGGCAGCCCTTTGGGAACTCACGCAGAAAATTTTGCTGCGCTGGTACCTTACACCCACAAAACTAGCATCTTTCGGCACGCAAAACTCCAGCGTCTGCTGGAGATGCAAGGCCACTAAAGGGGACTTGCTGCACATTTTTTGGAAATGCCCAAATATCCAGAACTATTGGAACGACACCTTTAAGCTTATCTATGAGGTCACCGGAGCCAAAATCTTGCCATCTCCTGCTCTTGCACTCCTCAACCTCACCATCGAAGACATCCCTTACCACCTGAGACACACAACCACACACATACTGCCAGCAGCTAGGCTCAATTTAACGAGACACTGGAAATCGGACGTGTCCCCATCCAGGGATCAAATCCTAAACCTAGTGGCACTACACTTTAGTTATGAGACCACGATGGCCACCAGCAATGGACACACCACTGTCACAAATCAACAGTGGCTGCCGTGGTCCACCTGGACGAAAGTTGCGAACGTTACATAACGACAATCCTCCAAGACTCTCATTACACTCTTTCTTGACCCAGCAACACCTTATCCTTCACTTCCAATCTCTTTTTCTCTTCTTTGAGATCTCGCTATACAAGGTTCCTTATGTGATATCTTCAATGTCTTATGTTATTACGATCTGTATCTCCCCTCCTCCCTTGTGGCACTACTGTTCCCAGTAGGGGTGCCACATTGGGGGAGTGGACGCCTATGCTTGATCTACATCTGCAGACTATACCCCACGCCTAGTATACTGATTATTGTTAGTAACACAACCTATTCTGATGTAACTCATGTTGTAATGTTTTTCCACAACATACACTCTTTAATTGTACTCTGTACTTATTTTGAAAATCCAATAAAATATTTGAAGAAAAAAAGACAGGCCCCTTTTACTCTATGTACTCCACCTTCGACTGCGGAGTGCCACGGGGTTCTGCCTTGTCTCCTCTGCTGTAAAATATCTAATAAGCCTCTTAACAACATTCTAAAGTCCCACGCCGTCCAGTACCATGTATATGCGGACGACACCGGGTTTAGCTGAGGATTCCTAGGAACCAGCCGACTCATGCCACCCTTGCCAGCTGCTTGGAGGCCATCAACACATGG
>CM056055.1:136562868-136812868 GCA_029574335.1 Rana kukunoris
AGGATAGGAAGTGGGCAGGGCCGGGCCGCGGCTCTGTGTCTAAATTAATCTGTCACTCGGCTTTGGTGCCCTCATAGCAAGCTGCTTGCTGTGGGGGCACTAAACAGGAGGGAAGGGCCAGAGGAGCCAAAGAGGGACCATAAGAAAGGAGGATCTAGGCTGCTCTGTGAAAAAACACTGCACAGGGCAGGTAAGTATAACATGTTTGTTATTTTTAACAAAAAAAAATTAGACTTTACAATCACTTTTCCTATCTATATTTACTTAAAGCAGAGCTCCGCCCTAAAGTGGAACTTTCGCTAATCGGAACCCTCCCCCTCCAGTGTCACATTTGGCACCTTTCGGGGGGGAGAGGGGTGCAGATACCCGTCTAAGACAAGGTCCCTCGGCGGCTGTGTCGGCTCCTCCCCGCTTGTGTGCATGCTCTCGTGTGATACAGGCGGCGGCCATAGACGTTGTGTGCATCACTCCGCCACGCCACATTGATTTGATTGACAGCAACGGGAGCCAATGGCTGTGCTGCTATCAATCATCCAATGAAGAGCCACCTCAAGCTGGGGGAAAGCATCACAGGATCGCGCCCACAGAGATTTGGGGGTCAGGTAAGTAAAACGGGGGGGCCCGGAGAGTGCAAGGTGTTTTGTCACCTTAATGCATAGGATGCATTAAGGTGAAAAAACACAAAGCTTCACAACCTCTTTAACTTTGTGTTAAAGTAGTATATTCATGCACAAAATTAAAAATTATATATTAATTTCTACACTGTAATTCAGTAATTTCTAGCCTATAACTAATACTGTAAATGATCTTGAAATTTGCAAACTTACTTTGTGAAGATACCCACACATTTGACTTGTATTTTGTGACACATATTCACTATGCCCTGTGAGTGGGCACTGCTGAGTCACACATTTCACAGAGCCTGCCTTCTGTACTAGAGATGTGCTGAGAGGAGGAGTTTCAGGAGGCAGAGTCAGTACAATAATCAATACTTTCAAACAGCAAGGTACCATGGCATATGTAATTCTTAGAACCAGAATGTTAAAAGAAAAAGAGAAGCTGCAAAGCATGCAGGTCACCCAGGAAGTTGTGGAAAGAGATGGCCAGCAGACAGGCAGACAGACAGACAGTATGCACAGAATGTTTTTTTTTTTTTTTAAAGAAGCTCATATTGTATTTTCAGAAATAACTATTGTTTGTATTAATATGTTTTAAAATGTATGCTATGACCATATATTTTCTTTAAAGAAAAACAAACCAACTGCATCTTGTTTTGTTGACAACCCCAAGCAAACAGTTAATATTATTTCCAGCTACTGTATTGCTACAAAACACACCCATGTTATGGAAAAACAGATGGGAAGATGTTCTGCAGTCTCATCCTGGGTTGACATCACTGCTTCACTATGGATATTTTCGCTGCCGGCTAGTAGTGTGTGTGTGTGTGTGAGGGGAGGGTGGCAAACAGTGCACCTGCCACTCCCCGGTGCGGTCAGTTGGTCGGTGCACTTACCTCAACTAAGAGCGACTTCCCCAGCTCTCCTCCGCAGGCAATCTTGAGTGGAAATTTCCTTCCCCTGCTCAGCAACTTCTGTTTATTCCCTCCTCCTCGGCGGCCAATCAGAACACTTCTCTTTTCTGACAATCGGGAAACGTGTATAACACCCACACTTCCTGATTGGCGGAGAGGTGATTTAGTGTTAGAATAACGGATATTCATTCGCTATTCTAACACACCTGGATGGACTCCGAGTGCAATGTTTACTTCCGGAGCCCACCCTATATCTGGCTCTAATCAGCTGCGTTAAAAAAAAAAAAAAAACACTGCTGTACCTCATGCGCCAGGCGTACTGAAAGTACTGATAATATCAGAGTAAAATGCAACTTGCCTTTAATACATCAACCCCTAAAAGTATTGAAACCAGAGGGTAATTTACTAAGGAGGCCATGGGCCTTATATACTGTATCAAGGATCTGTATTATTATTATTATTATTATAATTATTATTATTTTACAATGGAATCAGATTTCAGAGCCATTGATGCACAGAATATGTATAACTTATTCCAACTACTTCATATTGTGTTTTTTCCATCAACAAAGAAAATATTTATTTCACTGAGCAAAAGCTTTGTAAGTTCAAGTATTTAAAAAATGAGCAATAACTAACTATGCAGTAACTACTTTTGTAGCAGTTACCTATTTTCTATTGCTTGGCAGAAAAAAGAAAAGAAAACATAAAACAAATAAAAGTTATGTGTGCCATAGAGATATCCGTGTTATATTATTTTGTTGTGTTTGGCATTTTATGTAACCCGACATCATGTACATGTAATAGTTGAGTTCTCTGGATATCTCCTTTAAGATAATGGACAAGTTCATATGTCTTCCACAGAGACCAACCCAGAGACAACCAGAGTGATATTTGTCTACTTCCAAACATAGTAATGACATTTTTATTAAATAAACTTGTGCAATGGTAAAATTTTAAAGGATTATTTTTACAACTATTGGTAGATGCCAGGTTAACTCAATAAAAGCTAAGTTCAGAAACAGACAAATATCATCTAGAAGGAGTAGGTCATGTTGAATTTTATCTTAATGTTCAGTCCTTTCAAATGTTTCGCCGATGACCTACAGTTTGTGTTATATTAATAATCGTATGCTGCGTGTGGTGTGAGAAATGTGTCATTGCTGATCTCATTCTAATAATACTTGTTGCCCGTCTGTTGTACTGGCCTTGTGTCTTCAATACTTATTGAGCCTCACACCCCTACTTCAGAGATCATGTGACAAAATGCCTAAGCTTTTGCCCATGGGATCAATACCAAAGAAAGCCTAAAACGGCATTTTTCCAAGGGCAAAGTCATGAATTCAGCCATTTCTGTTAATATAGCTTTAGGATAACATTTGTGTATAGTTCCATTTTAATTCTAATGTGTATTTAGGCATATTAAGAAAAAAAAAAGAGATGCCTAAAATGTATATATAGCCAACTTTTTTTACATTTTGAATACAGTAAGAAAGAGGTAAAACCTGTGTCAATTTCACTTTTTCTGTAAGGGTCATGCCCTGCTCAATCCAAAACTATGAGAATGGTTCTGGCTATGAAAACATTGAGGCCGCGTACACGAGGAGACATGTCCGATGAAAACGCAGACCGTTTTCATCGGACATGTCTCCGGGGATCTTTTGGTCTGATGGTGTGTACACACGATCAAACCAAAATCCCCGCGGACAGACAGCGCAGTGACGTGGCGGTCACGTTGACGCCGCGACATCCGCAAACTAGGAAGTAAAATGCTTCCACGCATGCGTCAAATCCATTCGACGCATGCGGGGAATTTCGGTCCGCTGGTTAGGCGTACTAACCAGCGAACATGTCCGACGGACAGGTTTCCAGCGGACAAGTTTTAAAGCAGGTTTTAAAACTTTTGTCCGCTGAAAACCTGTCCGCTAGGCCGTACACACGATTGGATATGTCCGCTGAAACTGGTCTGCGGACCAGTTTCAGCGGACATGTTCGATTGTGTGTACGCGGCCTAACACACCATACCTAAAATAATGCACACTCATAATAAGCTTCATGAGGATGTAACAGAGTCCCTGATCAAATCATATGCTCTCAAGCTTTAAACGTTAAAGTGAACCTGTGTAAGATAATGAAGTAGCGCTAATTGAGCTATATGTGTGTTGTATATGTAGTACAGTAAGCCTAATAAATAAAGTAAACCAACTAAATAAATAATGTGACACAAACAGTGCACAATAACTACAGTGCCTTGCGAAAATATTCGGCCCCCTTGAACTTTGCAACCTTTTGCCACATTAAGGCTTCAAACAAAGATATAAAACTAACTTTTTGTGAAGAATCAACAAGTGGGACACAATCATGAAGTGGAACAAAATTTATTGGATATTTCAAACTTTAACAAATAAAAAACTGAAAAATTGGGCGTGCAAAATTATTCAGCCCCTTTACTTTCAGTGCAGCAAACTCTCTCCAGAAGTTGAGTGAGAATCTCTGAATGATCCATTGTTGACCTAAATGACTAATGATGATAAATAGAATCCACCTGTGTGTAATCAAGTCTCTGTATAAATGCACCTGCACTGTGATAGTCTCAGAGGTCCGTTTAAAGGGCAGAGAGCATCATGAAGAACAAGGAACACACCAGGCAGGTCCGAGATACTGTTGTGGAGAAGTTTAAAGCAGGATTTGGATACAAAAAGATTTCCCAAGCTTTAAACATCCCAAGGAGCACTGTGCAAGCGATAATATTGAAATGGAAGGAGTATCAGACCACTGCAAATCTACGAAGACCTGGCCGTCCCTCTAAACTTTCAGCTCATACAAGGAGAAGACTGATCAGAGATGCAGCAAAGAGGCCCATGATCACTCTGGATGAACTGCAGAGATCTACAGCTGAGGTGGGAGACTCTCTCCATAGGACAACAATCAGTCGTATACTGCACAAATCTGGCCTTTATGGAAGAGTGGCAAGAAGAAAGACATTTCTTAAAGATATCTATAAAAGGTGTTGTTTAAAGTTTGCCACAAGCCACCTGGGAGACACACCAAACATGTGGAAGAAGGTGATCTGGTCAGATGAAACCAAAATCAAACTTTTTGGCAACAATGCAAAGCGTTATGTTTGGCGTAAAAGCAACACAGTTCATCACCCTGAACACACCATCCCCACTGTGAAACATGGTGGTGGCAGCATCATGGTTTTGGCCTGCTTTTCTTCAGCAGGGACAGGGAAGATGGTTAAAATTGATGGGAAGATGGATGGAGACAAATACAGGACCATTCTGGAAGAAAACCTGATGAAGTGTGCAAAAGACCTGAGACTGGGACGGAGATTTGTCTTCCAACAATACAATGATCCAAAACATAAAGCAAAATCTACAATGGAATGGTTTACAAATAAACATATCCAGGTGTTAGAATGGCCAAGTCAAAGTCCAGACCTGAATCCAATCGAGAATCTGTGGAAAGAACTGAAAACTGCTGTTCACAAACGCTCTCTATCCAACCTCACTAAGCTCGAGCTGTTTTGCAAGGAGGAATGGGCAAAAATTTCAGTCTCTCGATGTGCAAAACTGATAGAGACATACCCCAAGCGAATTACAGCTGTAATCGCAGCAAAAGGTGGCGCTACAAAGTATTAACTTAAGGGGGCTGAATCATTTTGCACGCCCAATTTTTCAGTTTTTTATTTGTTAAAAAAAATTGAAATATCCAATAAATTTCGTTCCACTTCATGATTGTGTCCCACTTGTTGATTCTTCACCAAAAAATTACAGTTTTATATCTTTATGTTTGAAGCCTGAAATGTGGCAAAAGGTCGCAAAGTTCAAGGGGGCCGAATACTTTCGCAAGGCACTGTATTAACCACTTAAGGACCGCCTACTGCACATTTACGTCGGCAGAATGGCATGGCTGGGCACATCAACGTATATATACGTTGATTTTAGTACCCAGCCGTGGGTCGCGGGCGCGCGCCTGCGACCCGGTCCGAAGCTCCAGGACCGGGACCGCGGGATTCGCGGACCCGATCGCTGCTGCAGTGCGGCGATCCGTCCCTGGAGCGGAAGAACGGGGAGAGCCGTGTGTACACACGGCTTCCCCGTGCTTCTCTGTGGCCGTAGCATCGATCGCGTCATCCCTGTAATAGGGGGACGCGATCGATGACGTCACACCTACAGCCACACCCCCTACAGTTGTAAACACAACACATAGGCACACATCCCCTACAGCACCACCTGTGGTTAACTCCCAAACTGCAACTGTCATTTCCACAGTAAACAATGCAAATTTAAATGCATTTTTTGCTGTGAAAATGACAATTGTCCCAAAAATGTGTCAAAATTGTTCGAAGTGTCCGCCATATTGTCGCAGTCACGAAAAAAATCGCTGATTGCCGCTATTAGTAGTAAAAAAAAAAAAATTAATAAAAATGCAATAAAACTATCCCTTATTTTGTAAACGCTATCAATTTTGCGAAAACCAACCGATAAACGCTTATTGCGATTTTTTTTACCAAAAATAGGTAGAAGAATACGTATCGGCCTAAACTGAGAAAAAAAAATGTTTTTTTATATATTTTTGGGGGATATTTATTATAGCAAAAAGTAAAAAATATTGCATTTTTTTTAAAATTGTCGCTCTATTTTTGTTTATAGCGCAAAAAATAAAAACCGCAGAGGTGATCAAATACCACCAAAAGAAAGCTCTATTTGTGGGGAAAAAAGGACGCCAATTTTGTTTGGGAGCCACGTCGCACGACCGCGCAATTGTCAGTTAAAGCGACGCAGTGCCGAATCGCAAAAAGGGGCAAGGTCCTTTACCTGCATTTTGGTCCGGGTCTTAAGTGGTTAAAGTGCTAATGAGCAAATATCTAGGGAAATAAACTCATAAATATAACAATAAAAAAATATATAGATGAATCGCAGTGTAACGTGCAATGTGACAGTGCTAAAGTCCATATGTAAGGAGCATCCAAAGTAAACTGGTAATGAAATATTCAAAAAAAGATATACGCGTAGACTCCTTTTCTGTCTAATGTGACAGCGATTGATGCTTAAAGGAGTTGTAAAGAAAAACAATTTACCTTAATGCAATCTATGCATTAAGGTGAAAAAACATCTGATGACGCCGCCCCCCCCCAAGCCCCCGTTTTACTTACCTGACCCCTCAAAAGTCCCGCGCACAGTCCTGAGATCCGCTGATTGGCTAGAGCAGATGGATTGAGAGCAGCACAGCCATTGGCTGGCGCTGCTGTCAATCACATCCAGTGATGCGGTGCGCCGAGGGGCGGGGCCGAGTGATACAGTGAGCGGCTATGGCCGCTCACTGTATCACGGGAGTGCACCCTCAATTACTCACCACCATGCGAGCTCTCTCGCATGACTGTGGTCAGTTCTTGTGGGGAGGACCAGAGACAGCCATCGAGGGACCCCAGAAGACGTGGATCAGGGCCACTCTGTGCATAAAAAACTGCACAGTGGAGGCAAGTATGACATGTTTGTTATTTTAAAGGAAAGAAAAATTCCTTTACTAACCCTTTAAGCAGCCAATTATTAAGAACTAGTGTTCTCGCATAAAAGAAGAGTAGGTTACATGCTCCCTGGCAATACAGAATATTTTTCTACCACTCGGGGCCTTAATGGAAAATAGAGAAGAAATAGGGATAGGCAACATTTATATTAATATGTTACTTTGCCTCCCATGAACAAATTACAGGTTCACTTTAAAATCCTCACCACCTATTTTTTTTTTTTTTTACATAGAAATTAACATGCTCAGCAGGCTCTAAAATAAAAAGTAGCATTTGATATTTACCTCCTCCCCAGCACTGCCCCGGTGCATTCTCACCACTTTGTAATCCACTGCCTGTTTTCTTCTTCTCTGGGTTAATTGATGCCCAGTATCATCAAAGCACTTCCTATGAGCCCAGGCCATCTCAGACACATCCCCATCATATTAGCTAAGGATCATTTTGGTTTGTGAATGCAACGCAGTACAGGCATATAAATCGCCTTTACCATTCAAGGAAAGGTGGAAGGACATGTGACATCAAGTGACCGGCCTGGAAAATGTGGGCATTATGGGATGCATAAAGTAATTATTTTTAATTTATTTGATACAAAAATGAGAAGCTTCAAGGAAGGGAGAGAAGGCAGAAGGTTTTTGGCACACAAAAGATAGAGCTGGACTTTAGCTTAATTATGATTTGCGAAACAATTTACATGACAGCATGTTCTCACCGTCCTTAAAGATTTCAACATCAAGGAACGTTATACTTGTTCTATATGATACAATAGTAAACTTCAAATCAACATGATTTTTGCCTATACCAATATAAAAACCTTGAAGAAGGAGCTATACATATGTGCTGCAAAACAAATTCAGCCATTGGTCTCCAAAACATGTCGGTTATGAGTATTTTGGCAATCTAAATTGCGTGCTAGTTCTTTGTTTTAACAATTTTCTATGAACTTTATTTGTATACTTTTGTGTTTTAATAAATATATTTTCTATTATTATATACATGTTTGGGATTCCACATTATTTCATTCCAATCCATACTATCCCAGGGGCACTCCCTTCCAAAGTTTCTGGATCGGGGTTTTAAAACTCAATGGCACACTGATTGTTCAGGTGTGTGTGGGCCTGATAGTAGAGTCTGGACCAGCATTCTGAGCTCTACCTTTCCAACGAGTGTAGGTGTGTACTGGGGAAGCCAGAGAGTGCTTGTGTGCACAGTGGAAGCCAGAGACCCAAGTCTGAGGATCAGAGCAATCAGGATCTGCTATCTAAATGGATGGTGTTGCCAAGTGAATAGTCTGTAGGAGACAGACTAGAGCCCGAAGTGGAAGGCCTGAGCAGCATTGCTATATGTATAAGCCAGGAGGCTGAGGGTCATTTTGTTGATGAAAAGGAGTGCTGAAACCCCTGCGAGGGAGACCTTTGATTTTGTTTTGAACTTATTTTAATAAAAATGGGCAAACAAAGCCCTTAAAAGAAGAACCAGCAAGTGGTGGTGTCCTTCAAGCTCTACATTTGATGCTAGTCCTTTACAATGGGTAAACATGCACATACCGAAAAAAATAATGATAGCTGCACAAACATGGACTCTGCAATGTGAGTCAATCAGGATAACAAGTAGCTATAACATTGACTCTATTAGTATATATAAAAAGTTGAGAAGCCAGTAAAACAGTTGGAAACACAGGTAAACAGCTGGAGGGATCCAAGCCACAATGAAAAAATGCCTTCCCACTGAAATTGGAGTACTCTGGTACCATTCAGGAAGGGGTTCCCCACAGTAGTCTTCTGGATAATTGGATTGCCATTAGCTTCTGGCCTGGCTGTCTGCTCGCTGGTTCTGAAAAATGGAGACCTCCCACCTGGCTACAGATCTCTTGCCGAGTTACCTCTGCCCCATCAGGTGTGGCCTTTTTTGAGCTTTTGAGGGAGGGAAGCTATTTATACTCCTTGGGTATGTTCAGGAACCCAGCGAGCTGTAACAAATATGGGTTAAAGGTGCCTGGTCCTTCATCTGATCATGGTGAGTAAAAGGCCACTCCACTGGCACCCAGAGCAGTTACATGGGAGTACAAATTTGGATTGTATTTTCATTTAGTTTTGTAAGATACCCTTGGGAGAAAAACAAATATATTGATTTCTATAGTTCACATCCTAAGAAAGGTCAAGTTTATTTTTATTTTTTTATCAATAACATCCTTGAGAATACCAGGTAACAGTGAATGGGCACGAGCAGGTCTGGCCATTGCTGTTCTGCAGGATGGGAAATATGAGCATCTTTATAAAGCTTGGAAAGGGAACAGCTGGCACAGTGTTCACGGATGGAAGATAGTGCATAACAATTTTCCAAACGTGTTTCAAAAAGACAAGCAATGTTAATGTAGATGATTCAGAGATGTGAGCTACAACTTGTTATACAGCAGTTATTTTTACTTACAGGAAAGATAACTGCATTTGGAACAGCAACACTGACTTTTTATGATGTGCAGATGAGTTAGGAAGTTTGTATTACAATTAATACTGCATGCTAACTGTTCTATCCAGATTTCACCCTTACATATCAGTATAATGTTTTAGCTTATATTCTTTATATTCTCTAATTCACTTTGAAAACTAAAACCAACCACAAGAAAAAAAAAAATGAAAATGTTTTAGTTAATTTAAATAACATTTTATAGATTTAAATCAAATCTGTGCTTTGCTCTCTCCACCAGCACAAGTGCACATATTTTCTACTACTGATATATTTTAGCCATTGACAGTGAAGAAAATGCCTAGTACTTTTTTTTTTGTATAGACAAGCAAGTGGCTGACTATGAGGCAGCTTGGTGTTTGGAGATTGGACCAGCACTGCACCTCAGGGTGATTTGAACCATGTGTGGGCAGCAGGGCAGGACTTAGAGTGGTTGGGGCCTCTAGGCTTGAGTCACTTTCAGGCCCTACCTTCTATACATCACTTTAAATAGAACAAAATGATACATACCTGTCAGATGGAGAGGGATCATATAATTCCACCATACGAGCCATCATGTCTGTCCATCGGTAGCCGCCGCAGCTATAAATAGTGTCATTCGGATGCCCGCAAATGCGCAGAAGAATGGTCAGGCGTAGTGATGTCATCGCGACCGCGTCGCATAATGATGACACGTAGTTATTAATAGTAAACATAGCGTTGTTTTGAAGGACATGATGTATACTGTGCATGGTCACAAAAAAGCACTGACACAAGTCAGAGTGCAATGTATTCAAAGGGCAAATCCAGCAATTGGTGCCAAAGTAACACCCCACATCCAGCAAAAGGACAGACACCGGGCATAATACTGCAAAAATAGCTTCACAAGGGTAATAATAAAAGAAAGACAGTTTGTCTACTTGGAGGGAGGAAAAAAAAATATCAATGTCTCTAGAACAGATAAAAATGCTAGACCAATCAATACATTTTAAATGAAAAATTAAATGATTGGCATAATATTGATTTTTTTTACGTAAATGGGTGGGGCCCCCTATTGGGCGGGGCCCATGGGCTTGAGCCCAGTCAAGCCCAATGGTAAGTCCGGCCCAGGTGGGCATGCTGAATCAATCGATCAACTTGGGTACAACCAGCCTGCCAAATTCACTTGCGATTATCACCTGCAGCTGCTATAGTCACTAGCAATAATCACTAGTCGTCTACCGGTGGGAAAACAATTACTCGACAGGAGGAATTCCCCGTCAGCACTGTCTGTTGTTGCAGGAAAGACATTCGCACTGTCTATGGCTTGTCTAAGTCCAGTGTAAGCTATAGGAGGCGATTCTACTTGAGTGAACCTGTTACTTTGCCCTACACTGGTTAACTTTGAGATAGTGAACAGATCACAAGTGTCCTACACCTATCATGGTATTATTATTTATTTATTTCCAATAACCACTTCACAATTATCACTAACATTTTAAGAGGCAAACACTCTCATAAACTCTAAGTTACTGGTTCAACCACCTTCGGCCCCCCTTATTACTGCCTGTACCAGTGGCACCACTACCTGTAAAGCATTGCCTGGTCCTTAGCAAGGAGGGCAGTGTTCAGCAGGGTGATTGTGTGCAACAATGATGAGGAGGGCCTTGGAAGCTAGTAAACTACATGACAAGCTGATAAGAAAAAGGAAATTTTAAAAATAAGTTTACCTTATTATGAAAATGATAAATACACATTTTATTTGCGGGTACAAGAAAAAATTAAATTTTCATTTTTTTTTTTGGTCTTTGGAACCTGTAAAGCAGTGGTCATGAACCCTGCCCTCAAGGCCCACTAACAGGCCAGGTTTGCAAGATAACTGAAATCCATCACAGGTGATATTATTTGCTGCTCAGTAATTGCAGTATTCTAGTCTGCATCTCCCCAAGGTAATACATACAATCTGGTCTGTTAGGGGCCCCTGAGGATAGGGTTGATGACCACTGCTGCAAAGCATTGTACCTGTGGACATCAGATTGCAGGTACAATGTCAAGCTCCTGCAGACTGTCAGTGTAGCTGTCTGCCCATACCTCTAATAGGGGCAGGCAGTTACTTCAGTCAAGGAAGATTCAATTAACTACAATGATAATCAGCAGTGCCCTTGTAGTTCATTGCAAACTAAAAGCCCTCAGCTGCAAATGCAGATAGTACCTGTAGTCTATTTATTAACAGAACTCTGTGAATGAATGATGCGGCCATGTGGACAGCTTTTCAAATTGTGACAGTGGGTCTGGGGTGAAGATTATCAGCCAACTGTCAGAGGGAAGGAGGGGGTCAGGATCAGGTAGAGAGCAGCAGGACCTGGAACATGTCACATGCTTCATCCTAAAAATAGGTGGAACATGTAACATGGCCCTTAAGGTGAACGTATCAAAGCTAGATTTACTGATCATGCGAGTATGTTTATAGAGGATACCCCAGCAAAAAAGGTAAGAGGGGGATGAAAAGAAAGCAACACGGGATGAAGCTACGTTGCAACTTAGCACTTTTGTTTTTCAAAATCAGAAGTGACAAAATCCTAATTGCTTTTGATTTCTGATCTCACAGATCAGTGTACAGGATGTCACCAGTTGAATTGGTTGCGAAAGTGGTGGACCTCCTCCTGCTGCCGGTGGAAGTGATAAAGCTGCTTTATAGCCACTAAAATCACTTGTACAAAAAATAGAAATCGCTGGCTGAAAATGTTGATACCAGAATTATGTCTGTAGTTCCACGTATTATCAAGATACACCCACTTAACCCAGGACATCATATGCCGGGCCTATGGACAGGAAGTGCTTAAGCAGCCCATTGAAAATAGTAGGCTGCCAATAAACCAAAATGTCTAAAAAAAAACAGACATGGGGTTTATTTACTAAAAATGGAGAGTGCAAAAACAGGCTAATTTCTACATAGACACCAATCAGCTTCCAGGTTTTATTGTCAAAGCTTATTTGAACAAGCTAAGGTTAGAATCTGATTGGTTTCTATGTACAAGTGAGTCAGATTTTTTACTCCCCCAGCTCTAGTAAATAAACCCCTATGGTTCATTGTTGTATATTGCCTTAGTGCATTGGAGAGCCATTCAAAATATATGTAGCGTGTTGCAGAAAGTGGCCATATTCATAACACTCTTTGCATTTGTTACCACATTGCAAAGATGTAAATGGAGGAGAACTGTTGTCAGGGTTGGATTTATATATTCAAAATACAGTGCCAGGTAATATGCTCAATATAAACGTATGTCTATGTGGACCAATAATTCCTACAATGTCTACTATTATCTAGGCAAACATTTATAAAAATGATACATATTTTTATTATCAAAGTGGTTGGAAATCTCAGACATGAAATACGAGCAAAGAATATCTCTCTATATTGTGTACTTGTCTCAATTAAGAGCACCAAGTATAGTTTCTGTCTGCTATTTTTACCTCTGCTATTGGCAGGAATTTTCCTGCGACCAAGAAAAAAAAAGTGACAGGGGAGGGAGCTCCATTTGATTGACAGCCCAGCTGTGTTCCTGTGTGCAGTGTGAAGCTCTCAGAGCTGTCCTCACTGAGCTCTCCAAAGTGTAACTTTAGCTCCCAAATCTTTTTTCAAAACTTGCAGACAAACTTTATAAATTCTTGACTTTGAACAGTTGTAAAAAAGAGAAGACTGCAGATAAGCAGGTACTACTTATGTAGGAGGATTTGTTTCATCTCTGTGTATCACATGAGGGCAGTCACTTCACTGGGTATATGTGAGGATTTACAACCACTAGCGGACTGCCCCATGTAGATATATGGCAGCCGAGTGGCCGCTCTTGACCGGATCACGGACATGTACATGATTCAGCATTTCCAGGTAGGGGGGCATGTGCGTGCCCGCTACCCCATCTGTGCTGTGATTTGATACAACATAAGTCAGTCAGCAGGTCTTAACCAATGATTAATGGGCAAGACCTGCTGATAGGCTTAGCAAGTCACAGTATAGAGCCATGTGTTTACTAGGGATGGGCCCGATGTTTGAGTCAAACATAATGTTCGCCCGTTCACAGAATAGTAAACAGTACGGGCGTTTGCGGCAAATTAGAAAGCAAAATGCCCCATAATGGGCACCCCAAAACACCCTCCCCAAGTAGAGGGCATGTGGCCTTGCATGGTTCAGGAGAGGGGGGTGTTTGCTCGCTCCCCCCTTTCCTGGCCTGTCAGGCTGCTTGCTCAGATAAGAGTCAGGTATGGATGTTGGGGAGAAACCCACAACAATTTTTTTTAAATTCTGGCATGAGGTTCCCCTTAAAATCCATACCAGACCCAAAGAACCTGGTATGGATTGGTGGAGGGGGCCACACAGATTTTTTCCTTGATTTGTATCTATATTGCTGGGAGTCGGCAATGCATTACAGCCGCAAACAAGTTTAAATTACATTTTTCCCTTAGGAAATATCATTTTGCTGCAGCACTATTAAACACATGACACAGATACACCACTTTACAGGCAGGCTAAGGGACCCCCCCCCCCCCTGCACAATATTTAAAGGAATAATTAATTTTACTGTTTCACTTATTATTATTATAAATCACTGCTCCTGAAAAAAAAATGTTTTTAAAACTTGTTTGCATTAATACTTGTCCCCTGAGGCAGTAGCTGGGTCACTGTGCACTTTTTATAGCAATAACTTGCATATAAGCCTTTAAAATTAGCACTTTTGATTTTTCATGTTCAAGTCCCATAGACTTTAATAGGGTTTGCATGTTTGCACACATTTTTTGCCTGTTTGCATGTTCTGGTGCAAACCGAACCGGGGGGTGTTCGGCCCATCCCTAGTGTTTACTAACAGCACAAGGCTGTGTACAGTAAGCAGCGATGTGGCCGTTTTTTTCCCTGCAAAACATTACATATTGTTAGGCATGCATTAACCCCTTGATTGCCCCTAGATGTTAATCCCTTTCCAGCAAGTGTCATTAGGACAGAATACGGTATTAGTACTGATCACTGTATTAAGTCTATAATGATGTCAGTGCCAGTTTGTGTCACTATCAAACTGTACTATCACTGTCCCATTATGGATATGGAAAAAAAATCCAGTATATATACCATCATTTGTAAATGCTATAACTTTCACGCAAACCAATCCACAAAAGAAAAAAAAAATGTTGCATGCAGCTACATGCAGATATAAAATCATCTTAGCCTCTTTGGTGAAAAAAGCCATTTAGCGGTTACTTAAAGTAAAATTAGACCTTCATTTTTGTTTTTAATAATAAATCAGTTATACTTACCTGCTCTGTGCAATAGTTTTGCACAGAGCAGCCCTAATAGAGGTCCCGGCTGGTGCTCCAGGCTCCTCTATTGCAAGCTGCTTTCTATTGGGGCACTTGTGCAGGCTCGCTGCCAAACCGCCTTGTGAGCAACTATTGACACAGACCTGAAGACTCGGCCATGCCTACAGCTCTCTCGTCACATCATTTGATTGACAGGAGTGGGGGCCGATGGCTTCCACTGCTATCAATCTGCCCAATGAGGAGGGAGACAGTGGCAAGTGCATGAACCCTGCTGGATCAGGATTGAGGTCTGGCTCAGGTAAGTATAAGGGAAGGGGGGGGGGCTGAGGGGATCCTGCAGCTCAGAGAGATTGTTATCTTAATACATAGAATGATAGCCAATCACAGTGGTCACATGATCAGTTAATCCTTTGCGACTCCTGAGGATACATACTTTTATTAAAGGGATGCTGGGACTCAGCCTTAAGGGGTTAATAAAAACTGCATATTACTCACCTCGAGTCCGGGTCTTTTCTGGCACTTTTTATTAACATGTAACAGTCAGTTTTTTTTTTGCTAGAAAGTTAGTTAGAACACCTAAACATTATAGCAGAGGCCCTAGAGAATAAATTGGTAGGTTTTGCAGTTTTTTATGTTATTTTAATGGAATTTTTTTTTTTTTATACATAACCAATTTTTTTTTTTTGTAAAATATATCAGTCATACGACATCCTCCGGTTCTCTCAGGCCATCGGACACAGTCATTGACTGATCCCTGCAGGTCCAATTACAGCTTTAAAAAATATACTGGGGTGATTCCTGCAGCTGCAGGTGTCTTCCCGGTACAACCACCAAATGTCCAGCAACGTACGGATACGTCGCTGGATGGGAAGTGGTTAAAAAAATCATGAAAACTACTTCTTAAAGGACTTTTTGCCATTAATGAAAATATGTTTTTAGTGATAGGGGTTACTTTGTAAAAAAATGATTAAATGTGTGTTGTGGTCACTGAAATATAGAGGTGGTAGGTTTAGCCTAGGCTGTTGTATTTTACGAATATCCAGCAGTGCTGTAGTGCTGACAGCTCAAGACTCCTGATTCCTTTAACCCTCTGTATCACTAACCATCCATTTTACCTGGTCCTGGGAGGATAACTTGGCTTTGCACATCAGCTGATAAAGAGTGTTTTGCAACGCTAAATAGGAAAACACAAAAATAGAAAGAAAGCCTTTGTAGAAAATTGGACCATTTTACTAGGAGGAATTTCGAAGACACCATCCTCAGGTGTATTCTTCTAAATCACACTATTAGGGGGAAATGGTTTGCTAATGGTGTATCAGGAAGCTATAAATAATGCACATTATGTGCCTGCTATGCAGCAACGTATATATCTGATATACATCTATTCATGGATCAGTAAGTCACGCCTGCACTTAACAATGATCATACATTACTTCGGCTAATGTGGAGTCCAACGCGGCTCACAATTTAATGACTCTATCCCTCT
Organism: Rana kukunoris; assembly: GCA_029574335.1. Taxonomy (NCBI): domain Eukaryota; kingdom Metazoa; phylum Chordata; class Amphibia; order Anura; family Ranidae; genus Rana; species Rana kukunoris. The sequence continues at coordinate 136,579,150 of CM056055.1, forward strand.
GTAAATAGACCTTCCATCTTCTCTTGTCTCCACGCAGTTATTGCTTTAATGCTGCACTATGTAAAATACTGCTGATTCAATGCATTCCCTGAGTATAGATTTTGAGCCCGCAATTTAATTTGCACATGATCATAGTGCTGTTTTTGTAATGGTTAAATGAGGTGAAAGGCAAACAAAAGAAAACCAGATTAATGGGGGAAAATGCTAGATATGCAGTGAAGTCTGCCTGTACAATCACATCACTGAGTGCATGTAATGAAGGAACCTGTGCTGATTATGGAAAGTGACAGGCGCACAAATCAATGTATGTCACCAGCAGAGTGAAAGCAGATGTCTCTGATTAATCAGAATTACATGTTCACGAGAGAAGAAAAAACACATCTTAATAAAAGCAAACACTGAGTTTTCCAATAGGAGGATGTGACAGTGTTGTCCATAGCAACCGAGAAGATGTTTGGCTGCTATAAAAAAAACAAAAAAAAACAAGGTCACTATGAGATAGATCTACTACATATATTGAAATAGTGGGCCCCTATTCTCCTTAATCTGCATTCCTATGTATGCGTTTTTCATAAGTGCAGTTGCAGTACAGTACATGCTTTACTATTCATCCCTATAGAGGGAGCGTTTGGTTAAAAATCTCACCAATGAAGCCATAAGCAGGACATTTTATGCAACATACTAAAGGAAAAGGTGCAAATGTAGTCTGAGATAAATAAATAGGGCCAGATTCTCAGAGGCACTACGATGGAGTATCTCAGATACCCAGTCGTATCGCTGTTTTTTTTGGCTTGTATCTATGCGAGTGATTCTTAGCATCACTTTGGCATAGATACGCTTGAACATCCGACAAGTGTAATACCATTACACTTGCGGATCGTAGTTGTAATAACAACTCCGGCCACTAGGTGGCCTTTACGTTGTTTTCTCATTTGCCTATGCAAATGAGGCTACTACGCCGATTCCCGATCACTTTTATGCCGCACTGTCGTCGCGTACGTCGTTTTCGTTCGCGTAAGGTTACCCCTGCTTCTATGAGGAGTAACCTTACGAAGTACCGTCGGATGCCGTCAGGTGCCGTCGGATGCCATGTTAAGTATGGCGTCAGGTCAGCGTCGGCTTTTTCCGTCGCTTACGTTGTTTTACTAACTCGTTTGCGAATAGGGCATTGCGTAGTGACGATCACGTCGTTTTGATGTCGGTTTCAACTACGCTTTCCGACGTGAGCTGGAGCATGCGCACTGGGCTTTTTCCCCGGCCGGCGCATGTGCAGTTCGTTAAACGCGGGGGCGTGCTTAATTTAAATACAAGCCGCCCCATTTGAATTACGCGGGCTTACGCTGGGCCATTTTCGCTACGCCAACGCAAACTACGGAGCAAATGCTTAGGGAATACGGCACTGGCTCTAGTTTGATGCGGCGGCCTATTGTAAATGGCTTACGCTACGCCGGCAAATTTCTTAGAGAATCTGGCCCATACTGTCTAAATACAAGAGGCACATGTATTCTTCCTCAAAAATTGATGTGCTTTGTGTATTTTTTTCTAGATATGTGCAGTAATCCAGTGTGAAACATTACCTATGTGCAGGAGATTACTGTAACAAAGACCAGTCACTGATGCTGTCTCTCCTAGTGCAGGGTTACTGGTCTTGCCCCTGCCTCACCTGTCAGGGATCTCATGCAGCAGGTGCTCAATCCCAGGCAGCAGGTACTCATTCGTATGTGCATGCAGAGTCATGAGCATAGAAACCCAAGATGAGCAAGGATTAGAATGTGCGCGTACATGCAGGCACGTGGGCTTACACATAGGCGCCCAATAGCCTCAACTGGATTGGCCTCAGCTCTGGTTCCGGTGTTCCTGATTCTATATACATGATCAATACACAAATATTTAATTAAAAGACACACACTATATTATCAAAACATGAACTTTTATGGTAGTCTTAGTCCGTAGGGTTCAATATTGAGTTGAAGGAAAAGGAATAGGGCTCTTCTGTCAAATGTCCTCCAGTGAACTGTACTAGATTATTGCCACATCAGCATCAGCTTCAACATCAAGGTTTAGGGAAGGAGGAAAGACTGGAGGAGAACCTGCAGCAGCACTTCAGGTAGAGGAAGCAACTCTAGAGAAACTAAAGTAAAAAAACAGAAGGCGATTCTAAGTGTAGTATTAAAAGTATAAAAAGCAGTTAAAAACATGAGCGTCTCAGTCAGCATAATAGGCATAATATAGGGTCCTTCGCCTCCAGGGGAGGGAGAGCTGGCATGCAGCTGTGACAGTAGAGGGAGAAGCGAGGAAGCAATATAGCCAATGGACTTCCGGAAACCACGCTGTCACAGATGTGGGCCAGCTCTCCCTTGCCCAAGAGGCGAGGGACCCTACATTATGCCTATTATGCTGAATGAGATTCTCATTTGATCTACTACATTGTAAGTGTTTTTAACCACTTTTTATGAATAAATACTCCTTAATACTGCACTTTGAAGTACTTTCTGTTTTTTTATTTTTTACTTTCAATATTGAGTTGGCCCATCCTTTGCAGCTATAACGGCTTCAACTCTTCTGGGAAGGCTGTCCACAAGGTTTAGGAGTGCGTCTATGGGAATGTTTAACCATTCTTCCAAATTCACATTTGTGAGGTCAGGCACTGATGTATGACGAGAAGGCCTGGTTCGAAGTCTGCACTCTAATTCATCCCAAAGGTGTTCCATCGGGGTGAGGTCAGTCAAGTTCCTCCATCCCAAACTAGCTCCTCCATATCTTTATGGACCTTTCTTTGTGCGCTGGTCCAAATAATTTAGTGGCAGATTGGATTATGGTGCTTTCAGGATTTGGGCTTGGTCCCTTAGATCCAGTGAAGGAAACTCTTAAGGCATCAGCATACCAAGACATTTTGGACAATTTTATGCTCCCAACTTTGAGGTAACAGTTTGGGGTCGGCCCTTCCTTTTCCAACATGACTGCACACCAGTGCACAAAGCAAGGTCTATAAAGACATGGATGAATGAGTTTGGAGTGGAGGAACTTGACTGGCCTGCTCAGAGTTCTGACCTCAACCTGATAAAACACCTTTGGAATGAATTGGAGTGGGGACTGCGAGCCAGGCCTTCTCTCCAACATCAGTGTCTGATCTTACACATGTGCTTTTGGAAGAATGGTCAAATATTCCCATAGACACACTCCTAAACATTGTGGACAGTCTTCTCAGATGAGTTGAAGCTGTTATGGGTACAAAGGGGGGGGGGGGGGGCAACTCAATATTGAACCTTAGGACTGGGATACCATTAAAGTGCATGTGCGTGTAAAGCAGGTGTCCCAATATATTTGGCAATATAGTGTAGATTTAATGATTTTACCCATATGACTAATTTTCAAACACCACTGAATGTAGCTGAAAATACCTGCCACTTGTTTTTAATAAAGATTGTTTCCTGGTGTGTTACCTATGTGAACTGAACCTTATGTATTTAATTTACAGTCAGTACACCACTGTAGATCATGTGAATTGAATTTATAGGAGCTGGAGCTTAGTTAGTTTAGAGGAAAGATTTTATATTAATATGCTTTACTTAATTTCTTTTAAAATAATTCCTGCAAATCATTTTTTCAGCTTTTACTTTATAAGTTACATGAATTGATCTTTTTTGTTTGTGCATTTGCCTTTTGGTATACTATACCATTATCTAAACTGAAGGCTAAGCCTAATCTGCAAGGCTTTAAAAAAAAAAAAAAAAAAAAAACAGTTAATGCTCATCAAAATAGTCTTTTTTTCCCCTTCCTTTAACATCTAAATACAGTAGATGCAGCAAATAAGGAGTGACAAGCATAGACTTAACTGTTCTTTTAAAATGTTCCTTTATCTTAGAATTCATTATTGATTGCCATATCGATCAAAAGTTGCCTGCCAATTGGACATTGCTTAAACTTAATTCAGCAGGTCACAAGCCACATGCATATCGACACACACTTGCAATGTGGTGACAAGGCTGGCTGTAGTCTCTCTTTAATGTCTCTATTGAAAGCATAAGCTGGTGTGTGTCTGAAAAGAGATACAAGGGTTTTGTTTGGTTTCTGCATGTAGTATCTAATTAGTGACTGGTATTTTCTGACATAATCCAAAGGAATTATAGTGAAGGATATTAAAATTGAAACACGTTATAGGCAAATTAATGCCTATCATGTTTTTCTTCATTAGGATTCTATAGAAAGAAAATCTCATTAGTATGGGACTTGGGAAACCTGAGCTTTTTCAAGTCAATTCTTCTTAGAAGGTTAAACAATGGATTTAAGTCCCTTCCTGGGCTGTAACAATTGATAATTCTAATGTGAAAATTAATATGCAAACTAAAGAATATGTTTTTTTCCAGCAGTGGGTGACATTTAGTTCACAATTCTAGTATCTTTATGTCAATACAGGGTCTACCGTTTTATCATATATGGTACCATTTAGCATACATGGTATCCTTGCTCTATATTCTAATAACTACTAGAGCTTTGGGGGCAGTTCATATCTGAATCACACAGGAATGTGGTCTGTGTTCCTCTTCAATTCCTGCATGACTCAGTGAGGTGCTGCTATTTAAAATGTGTATTTGCTGAACGCATGTTAAAATCTCTCAAGTTTCTTATAGACAACTCATCATTCTCTAATTGGGACAGAGCAGGTATCAAGTGGCAAACAAAGATCTCTACCTCTACATCCACTGTATATCATAAATACCCAAGTCAACATGCAATATGCCCCGTCGAGCATGGACATATTATCACTCACCTCTGACATTAAGGATAGGTATATCACTTTTTTACAATCTACTCCAACTAAAAAATTACATTTTTTTTTCAATGGATCAAAAAGTTTAAAAAACCCTTGGGAATTATGTTTTTGAGAGTTTATTGATGTTTATCAGCATCAGAGCGTTTTTACAGCTGAAAAATGTCTCTCAGAACCCACTCGTTTTTTTTTTTTTACTGCTCAAAAACGCCACTGCCCAAAACTGCTGATAACAGCCTATGTGTGCATGGACACATAGGATAACATGATGGAGAGTTTATTGACTGTAGAAAAAAACATCTACTGCCAAAAACAGCTGCTGTAAAAAACGTCCAGTGTGCATGAGGCCTTTAAGGGAGTCCCTTAAACCAATACTGTGGTCAAAAAAGGGAACAAAAAACAAAAAAAGGTATGTCAGTGCTAGCACATTATTCTTAGTTGCCAAGGAGCATGTGGGTTCATTAAAATGCTGACTTGGCAGCAATCACAATCTAATTGACTGTTGAGCCTATGTCAGTGGATGGCTGGGCATTGAAACAAACTTCTGCTATAAACTTATGAATAAAGATGTTGAAGTCGGTCTCGCCAAATTCTATTTACCAGTAATAACAAACAAGAGGTTAATGCAAACATTCTGTAGACACAGGGAAATCAACAGAGGACACAAAGTATATATATATATATATATATATATATATATATATATATACACACACACACATATACACATTTTTTTTACAATAAGCCCCCTTCAAGTGGATGCAACGTGTCCTGCAATTTGATAGGTCCATGTCTATTGTCAGCAATGGTACTGTTCAAATTGGTGCAACGCCGGATTTGGGGTGCCATGCTGATTTGGAAAAAAGATTCCTGCACTCATTTTTGCTATTTCAGTTGTGACTTGAATAGACCTTTGTGCATGAGGTCAACCAAGTTGCACCTGAAGTCACATTGACCTGTGGATTTGTGCAATGTTGCACAATTTCAAATTCAGATTCTGTGTGAAAGGGGGCTAAAGGTCTCATGTAGCTATTAATATCAGTTGAATATTCAGCTAAATAGCCAACTTTCTAGGTAATGACTTATTTTTTTGATAGTCTTAACTCTGCTTGAAATATTTTGGTTAGAAAGTTTAAATGATATTAGGAGTCATGAAAAAGTCACCATAGATAAGCGGAATACTTGTTAAGGAAGGTTCCAAGAGCAGTGTAAGAGAACAAAAGGCAGTACATTGGTGCCTGTAGCCAGCACTGTTACTTTATAAGCAAGGTTCTACAAAGCACTGAATAGCTGTAAACTATGCCTAAGTGTATTCTTCAACATTACCCACTTTCTGATATAAGCCCACCAAAGTATCGGTACCTTCCATGCATCCATTTACAGAGCAAGTGCTAGTTCCAGTGAAGCCTGATTACAACTTTAACCTCCCTGGCGGTATGATTCTGTCTGGAATTACGTACCAAAAGCGGTACAATTATTTGCATGGAAATTTGGCATTTTATACTGTAGGCATGCAATTCTTAGGAATAACTCACTTAAATCTGTCCAAACAAGACATCCCGGGTATGATAAAGTTTGAAAAACAAAATCATAATTTTTTATATAATAAAAAACTATAAATAATTATAACAAATTATAATGTAATTATAATAAAAAATATTCAATAATGTAATCAACTCAAAAACACTGAAATTTGCTCAGTTGCAGAATTGTCGCTGTCATTATTTTATTTTTTTATGACGAATTTCCCCACAAATCGCTATCGCTCAATTCTGCAAGTGATTAAAATTTATTATCGCTGTTTTCTAGCTGATCTAAAACCATTTTTGACATAAAGGGACACTTTTGGTTGCTATGGGCAATTTACAGTTTCCAGGCAGAAAGAACACTTTTTATTTTATAAAAGAACATGTAGGACACTGGACAGACCACTAGGGACATGGGGGGTGTGTATTTTTTACATACAGTACTGTAATCTATAAGATTACAGTATACTGTATGTAAAGTGTTTGTTTACTTTTTTGAATTTGGCGCCGTTCTCCGCTTCCGTGCGTCGTAACGTCGCAGGAAACGGAGATCGGCGGCACACGGGGACGCTGTGTGAATCAAGCGAAGCACCCGCTCGCTCACACAGCGGGGATGCATCGCTGGATCCAGGAAAAAGGTAAGCCAGCGCGCGCTGCAGGCTCTGCATGGCTACCCCGAGCGTGACTCGGGGATACCGTTCTTAGCAGAAAAAACCCACCCCGAGTCACGCTCGGGGATACCGCCAGGGAGGTTAAACAGACATGGAACAACTGGGTATACATACTGTACATATTTATGCCAAATACATTAGACAAAATGATGAGAAAAAAGTTACATTTTTTTAAAGCATTTACATATTTTGACAGTATTCTTTCAGTTATTTGCATCTGGTACATCAAACAAAGGGTTTATTGGCAGCTTCTAAATCAATGTTTCACAGCTTTATTAGAGTATGCTTCCTTTTATTATAGGCAATGTCTACAAAGTCCTTCATAGTGAGTGTAATTGTTTACCAAGTACTTTTTAGCATGTATATATTAATTAAGATTAAGTCCTAATTCTGTCTAAATGTTTTCCAAGCAATCCTTCTGAAATAACTAAAAATATGCATTTTATCTGTTCTATATGCAATTTAATAATTATTGAAATGACTACTGATTAGGATTTACTTCAGCAATATGTATCCCTGAACCTCTCAGAAGCCCCCTCTTCGGCCTGTTGAACATGTAACATTAATTAAAAGCATACGTGCTACTAAACCAACAAGGATACATGTATGAGTAGTTATTAGTCAAGAAAGGCAAAAAGCAGTAGAGAAAGTGTGCTACCTACCCCATCTTTAGGAAAGTGCTTTTTAAACAAAGATTTTCAGCTAATCCCATGGCAATAAACACCCTGGTTATCTTCATCTTAAAAAAAAAAAAATTAATGCACCATACCTTTTCCAAAGAAAATGTTTTTGTCAGTGCAAATCCCCATCCGGCTTCAAAGGCTCTGCGGATCATTGGAGCACTCGTAGTGGGTGGTGCACTTGCTAGTCCAAATGGGTTAAGAAACTTAAGTCCAGCCATTTCCACACTGATATCCACTATATCAATTGGTGTATAGAACAATGGCAACTGTGGCTCATCACCGACTGATGTTCCATGTAATTCCTATTAAAAGTTACAACAATAAAAGATAATGTTAATTTTATAATTTGAGATTGTTTAAGTAAAAAAATAATAATAATAAAAAAAAACATTAACTTGATCGGTAGGTTAATTGGCCTAACATTTGATGCAATTGCATTAAGTCTGTGAAGTGGACATCTATGTATTTGATAGCTTCATTCACCAGGGATATAATTAATTATCATAATTGACTTTCACCTCACTGGATTATTCACACTAAATAATCTGCACAAATTCATTAGACTATTGAATACTAAATTAACTCTGCCATGTCTTAGAAGAAAATAAAATGTAATATGCAGTTATCTCAGCAACTATGTGACTATTTTTTATTATTTTTTTACAGTACAACTGGTAATTGATAGCAATAGTAAATTGGAAATCATAGCAACATGATTTTTTATTTTTATTTTTTATTTTTTAAAAATCTAACCCCAATACTGAACTTTATGTACTTCATCCTTTGTTATTACTCTGGTATACTAGGCAAGAAATCTAGGTAACAGTAATAAACCACCACAAAAAAATATATAAAAATCAGGCCCCCTGCAGGTTTAAGTCATAATGTACTAGTACTTGGATTTAGATCTCCAGTGCAGCCCTGTCACAGCTCCCCGGCACTTCCAATTTCATCTGGTCTTTATTTCAGGTCCATGGGTTTTGGCAGTATGAATGGCTGGGGCGGCAATGACATCACTACCGCGTATACCGTGTCTTCAAACGCATGTGCCGGTGACATCACTGGCTGCATTTCGTGTGAATAGCTTCTAAACAGAGTAAGTTTAGAAGATATTCACTTTACCTACAGGTGAGCCTTATTATAGGCTTACCTGTGGTTATGAGTTGACTTTACTTTCACCTTAAGAGACTCTGTCACGTTCCTTTCTTAGTAGCTTGGACCCTGCAATGATTCTGATATGGGGACTATTGTGTTCAGTTACATTAAAATACATTAGCCTATAATACAGTATACAATATAATCCAAAGTTTATAGCAGAAAAGTCTTCATACTATGGCATATAATGTACTATTAATAAAAGTCTACCTGTTTTTTTTTTTTTTTTACAGTGCATACAGTATGAGGTTTTGCCTCTTGCAATTATAACACAGAACCAATAAAAGCCTGATTGAGGTTAAATGTTGTTCAAAGCAAGCCAGTTCACATTTCGTTTTCTGAAGAAAACATGATTTTGCATTAGGAAACAACTAAATTTAGCACAATACTGGGAGACAAATTTGGACTACACTCTGTTTAAAGTAAAGCAGCTACCAGGAAACTAAACATGCCCATAACTCCTCAAAGACACTGCTGTCTTCTGTAAAATTCTAGGGTGTTGTGTAACATTTTAGGCATGGTGTTTTTTTTTTTTTTTTTATATTTGTGTTACTCACACTTTTTCTATTCTTTACTTTCCCCAGATTAATGCAGTTATTACACCAACATACACACATCTTATGTCTGTGTCCAGTTCTGTTCTCAAAAGAAAATAGTATAATGCCGCGTACGCACGGTCGTTTTTTGCGATGAAAAAAAAACGACGTTTTCAATCATGAAAAAAAACAAAGTTTTTCAAACTTCATTTTCCAAAACGACATTGCATACACACCATCGTTTTTCTACAAAGCTCTAGCAAAGCGTGGTGACGTACACCACGTTCGACGGCACTCTTTTCCATTGAAGCTCCGTCTCATAACTTGCTTCTGAGCATGCGCGGGTTTAAAAACGTCGTTTTCAACGTCATTTTGCCCACACACCATCACTTTTTATGACACAAAAAACAATGTTTTAAAAAACGACACAAAAAATTCAAGCATGTTGGAATTTTTTTTTGGTCGTTTTTTTGAAGACAAAAAACTACGTTTTGCCCACACACGATCAATTTAAATGACGTTTTAAAAAACATTGTTTTTTTTCATCGCAAAAAACGACCGTGTGTACGCGGCATAAGACTTCTTTCAATTCAAAATCATAGTGATCACATAGAGGTGGTGAACTGAAGGCTCTGACCAATGGTGGATTAAGAAAGCAGACTAGGTTTTACCAATACAAATGCTTTTAGTGCAGCTCTCTATATACAACGATTATTTTCAAACAATGTCACTAGAATGACAGTCTTAAAGAATGCCTACACAGTCCCATGCGTGGCTCCAGCACATCACGAGAGATAAAAAAACTGTGCAGAAATATCTTATAAGTCAGCGCATGGGCAGTCGTGGCTGTAACCCCTGTAAAGCTGGGTTTCTAAATCCAACAGTAGATGGATGAATGCCTCCTGCCAGGCTGTGGGAATACTTGAACAGTGCCTGTGTCTGATTGGATGCAGTCACCATTCAACTGTCAGCTTTTAAAAGGGCTCTTGCAACAATATTTGATTGAGCAAATGCTGGTAGGGTCATACACTTCCCGAAATGTAACAGCACAAGCCAAAATTATGATCTGATGATCTCACCTCTTGTCATTCTGCTTTCTGCTCCTATCAGCATGCATTTTGTCAGCCTAGGAACTGATTGTTTCCTTGTGCTTTTAATGTCTCACACTCCAGCTCTGCTGTACAGGGACTACAAGAGGTCAATACTAGGTACAATTAAAGTACTTACAATGCTTGCATTTAAAAGTACATTTAATTATGTGTTAATGAATTCAGAGTTACATTATTCTGAGTATATTTTATCTGTCTAGAATCCTGCTTTAAAACAGAATATTGTAATCAAATTGGGAAACCAAGTTGCTCTCGAATCTGACCAAGACTGGCAGGGATAACCTTAAAGTGGATGTAAACCCACTCTCATCCTTTCTAAACTACTGCCATAGTGGTGATCTATAAGGATATACATGCCTCCTGCATGTATCCTTACCTGTCAAATGTCTCCCCTCTGTCTGTTATGAGACCTGAAAAACTGCAGATTCTGTGGGTGGATCTGTTGTCTGGAGCTTGGTAGGTAGAGTCGTGATGTCAGTATACTCTCCATCCTCCTCTACACTCCCCTTGTCAACATGCATTTTGTCCTTTGTATTTCTTACACTGAATTATGTTATGATCACTAACATCCAGTCAAAATCCAGAAAAGTAACCACATGACTTCAGAAAAGGAGTGGGGGTGGGAATTAAAAAATAATGCCTGTCTGAAGCTAGTGTGTGAGATATGTAAATAACCTGTCACTCACAGCAAGGGGGCAGAACGAACCAAGGTTTTTGCTCTGTAAGTCCGTTTTATTTCACTGAACAATAAAATAGGATTGCTCGGATCTGGATTAACTCTGTGTGGCAAGACTGGGCACAGAGGATAGGAAATCTTTTACCGTACATTGTGACATCAAAATAATAATAAAAAAAAAATAGGTTTACATCCACTTTAAGTGTATAGTTAAGCAATAGTTGTATAGGTCATGTGTAGTATTAGCAAATGTAATGAGTGTAAATGCAGATTACATGAATATGGATTGGGTACAGCTCAATATATCATGATTCCCCTCTAGAAACACTATCCTCCTTTCCATTTCTTTGTACTCGTAACCTTTTCCTCATGACTAGAGAAAACTGACAGATGAACACACAAAGTATTAAAATGGCTTCCAAAACTGTTTGCCACTTGCTTTTAGGCCATATGATAACATCTAATCCACTGCTGTGAATTCTAGCACATTAAGTCATTAATAAGCCTATTTGCTATGTTAAATCATGTCTGAAAATCTTTAGATGGACATCTGTTTATGAATGAAAGCAAATGTGTGTCTATTTACACAAATTTCATGTGTCCCTCTGTAGGATAAATGAAATGTGTTGGATTGCATCTTAAAATTGTTGAATGGCATCTTAAAACATAAATTGCCACAAAACTGGAAAGTATTTCCAACGGAAAACAAGCTTTTCTGTTAGCATTGCATACTAAATGTAAAAAGCTCTGCATAACAGAAGATGAAAATCTGTCCTGTGTTCAGTTTAATCCTTTTTTCACAGTTTGCCATACTATTTACTGGTAGCACTGATATCTGTCTTGGATAATTTAGTGCTTCTACAGTGTTATACGAGTTCTAGCTAATTTAAAGATACATGTAGTGAAAAAATACAAAGGGCCTGCGAATGCGGACATCTTCGCAAAATGGCAGTCGTCTGGTTTTTATGTTAATACAATGCCTTCAATAATGTATATACCTATGACTCAAAACAATATTTAGATTAGTAATTCTGCTTGATTTGTTGTGTGCATGTTACTGTTAGTGAACTAAAATGCATTACATACATGGCCACCATATAATTAGAATTTTACGGTGGCATATTTCTGAGTGGAAATAGTTAAATAGCTACCTATTAATGTAGCAGGGAGGTGACACGGTTTGCCAGACAAATTTACTGTTTGCTAAAAGGTATAATCAGAAGAAAAAATATAGCACGCTAATGCTAGAATTTAAAGGAGCAAGAGGAGCAACATATTATACAAAGTACACTGAAGCAAAGCTTTGCTATAGTTTATCTGTACGTTTCCAGGTATATTTTACACCAGTCTCAGCTTTGTTTTGATGCCATTGCCAGTGAATGTTGCCACGTCACCAGTGTCCCCATTATGCCATCTTATCTATGTCTAAGGCAGCCCATTCAACCAGCAGGCACATTCTCCCATGCACACAGCAGTGGATTTGATGTTATCAGCTAATCCTCCCCACTGAGTTATTTTATTCTGTGGAGCTGATAGATCAGGGAAAATATAACAGGCCCATTGAACAGAAGTCGATCAGAAGACCGACTTCTATACAACCTCTCTTTCTATACATGGATCAAAATTGATTCTATGCCTGCTGAACCGACTGAATTTAGATCGATGTAATGCCAACTTAAATTAGGCCTTGAACATAAATAGATGACGGAAGCCAGTGTCTTAGTCATACTGATTAAACGCCTAAAGTCAGACATACATGGATTGAAATTTGGCTGTTTGAGGAGGGACCAGACAAATTTGGATCCATGTATGGACATGGTAGTTCTACAGAAGTTGATCTACAATTGACTTCTGTATAACCACTCTTTTGAAAAATGTCCACTCGATCAGTGCCACCAGCATTGCTAATCAGTGTATTCTGACAGGCTCCCCACTGTCAGCATACAACTGATCAGCAGAGAGGATTCCACCATCCACCTTACATCTTACATCTGTGGATGGGCAATCAAGTTTTTTTTTTTAATCCGCTATCCGAAAAAAAATATATATATATATATTAATTATGGGCTGCCTAAATAGTGTTAGAGATGTTCTTCAGTGTTTACTCTCAAAACTTCTTATATTTTAGGTATGCATTGGAGAGACATTATATAAATTCTGTGGTGACATTCAAAAGCTTTCATCACACCTTAATGTCAAGGATATCCTTAATGTGCCACCATAGTGATTATCCTCTAACCATTAATTGAACGGTGATGCAGTTGTTTAATATTTTTTTATGGAAGAAGAAGAACAATGAATCTCTGGAAAAGACAATTAATTATTCCACCTTTCCAAAATGTTTCCAGAGCTGTAGATATTCTTTGAACTAGATAGACTTGTCTTTTTTAACCCGACATTGTAACTATGTAAATGATCTGAAAATCATCAAAACTGATGATGACCTGACAGCAGGGCCAAAAAACAAATAAGTCTCAACCTCAGCTGAGATAAGTCTCAGTTAATACTGTTTTGGAGGGCATTGACAACCCATTGATGACGAAACGCATCTGGGAGGACACGCAGTGACGTCACCACGCACAGAGGAAGGGCTCCGATCGATCTGCCGGCCGGCGATTGTTTTATATGTTCATGATACAATGTTTTATTGTAAGTACCTTTTCGCTTATTACATTTTACTGGTTAAAAGGAATCACACTATTGGCGTATCCTTTTTCCCATCTTTCTGTGGCTGATCATGAGTATTGCCCGGTTAAAGACCTGCTGGAAGCTGCGTCCAAAGAACCATCCCAGGATTCAAAGGCCGTGGCTGGGTTATAGCCAATTGCTACATTGAGCTTGCCCTCTGGTAAGCGGCCCCCCCTTATATCGGTGAAGGGATCACTTTAAGTTTTTTTCCGTCACAGTGGTGGTGTTATTAACCAGGATCCTGTTTGTGTTCTGTTTTTGGGACATTTATTTATTTATTTACCTCAGAACTGGACATTTGCAAGGACTGTATGGGCATTTGTGGTATTTTCTTTAGGGAGACTTGCCGGTTCCTGTTGTGTGCCAAATGCCCTGTGATATACATCAATTAACATATATCTGCTTCAGTTTATGAAGATATATTATTATTTTAACCATTTACTCACCAGTGGACTGATGTATATCATTATTGTCATAATTTTACTGTTTATGTGGGCGCGGCTTTGCTAAGTTGTATTGTATTTTGGAGGGCATATGTTGGTTGATTTACTATAGGGAAATAGTGTGTTAACTTTGCAAGGGATTGAATGAATGAATGAATGAAAACTTATATAGCGCGGCACATGCGAACTGAATCGCCTCTGGGCGCTTGTTGTTCCTGTCTCCTTTGGTATCAAAAGAGATGAGTCTTGATCTTTCTCCTGAATGCTAGGTAGTTCTCCTCCAACCGAATACTGGTTGGCAAAGCGTTCCATAGTCTGGGACCTTGGACCGCGAATCTTCTATCTCCTTTGGATTTGTATCCGGCTTTCGGTATCTGCAGGAGATTTTGATCAGTGGATCGCAGAACGCGATTGGGGTTATGGGCTTTTATTTTTTCGCGTAGATAATGGGGGGCATTCCCATGGATACATCTATGCGTTAGACAGAGTGCTTTAAAAGTGATTCTGTCTTTTACTGGCAGCCAGTGAAGGGATCTCAGTGAAGGTGAGATTGATTCCCAGGGTTTTTTCCCAGTCACAAGTCTAGCGGCCGTATTTTGAACGACTTGTAGACGAGCGATTTGGTACTTAGGGAGTCCGAGGTAAAGGGCATTTGCATAGTCCAATCTGGAGTTAACAACTGCTCCCACCACGACCGCTATGTCTTCTTTGGGGATAAAAGGGATAAGCCTGCGTAGTAGGCGCAGCAGATGGTGAGATCCGCTTACTACTGACCCTATTTGTGCGTCCATAGTCATGTAGGAGTCGAAAATGACCCCGAGGCTTTTGACTTTGGCGCTAGGGGTGATGATTTTGCCCAGAATGGGCGGGGGTGTCCAAGTTGTTGCAGGTAGATTCTTACGTTTGGCGTGAAACAGAAGGAGTTCTGTTTTCGCTCCGTTGAGTTTTAGATAACTCTTTGTCATCCAGTTCTCTATCAGAGAGAGGCATGTCTCTAGATTGAGGTGGTGATCCTTTTTATTGCAAATGCGGAAATACAGTTGCGTGTCGTCTGCATATGAGTGATAAAGCAGTTTTTGACTGCTGATGATCTCAAAAAGCGGACGAAGATAAATGTTGAATAACACCGGCGACAGCGGGGATCCCTGAGGGACTCCGTATGATACCGTGCGTTTTTCCGAAAAGAAAGGTCCTAACTTCACTATTTGCGATCTGTTTTCCAAAAAAGAGGAGAACCAAGATAAATCGCCTTCTGCGACTCTGGCTACTTCAGCTAGCCGGGTCAATAAGAGCTTATGGTCTACTGTGTCGAAAGCTGCGCTCAGGTCTAACAGAACCAGAAGACAAGATTCTCCTTCGTCTGCAGCCTCGAGAGCGTCGTCCCATATCTTGAGCAATGCTGTTTCCGTCCCATGTCCAGGGCGGAAACCTGATTGAAATGGGTCGAGTAGGTTGTGGGTGTCTAGATGCTGTTGCAGCTGTTGCACCACTGCTTTCTCCATAATCTTGGAAAAAGTGTTTAAGCTTGTTATAGGGCGGCGATGGAGTGGATCTTTGGGGTCCAGGGTAGATTTCTTTAAGATGGGTCTAATTATACCCTCCTTCAACTGGGAGGGCACTATGCCCTCCATGAAAGATAGGTTAATAAGCTGTGTGATAGGAGGTGCCAGAATGTCGGCGCACTCCTTCAACAGTTTGGTGGGGATGATATCGTTTGGCGCAGTGCTGTTACGCAGAGTACCGATGATATGTTTTGTGGCTTGGATAGTGATAGGTTCCAGCGTGAACTTACCTGGTTGAGGTGAATTACTACAGGTGTTGTGTAAATTGTTACAGGGGGGGCTACGGGGGAAATTGTTCTGCTGAATGCTTTGCCGGATTCCCTCAATTTTATTAATGAAGTAATCCGACAATTCACTGCAAAATTCTTGTGAGTCCGAATTGGGGGCTTCAAGACATCCTGGATTCATGGTCGCAGTGACCAGCTTGAAGAGTTCGCGGGGGCGATTTAGGGCGCTGTTGATGGCCTCAGAAAAAAGGGATTTTTAAATACAGCTTACCTGTAAAATCCTTTTCTTGGAGTACATCACGGGACACAGAGCGGCATATTCATTACTATATGGGTTATATGGAGTACCTTCAGGTGTGGACACTGGCAATCTCAAACAGGAAGTCCCCTCCCTATATAACCCCCTCCCCTAGAGGGAGTCCCTCAGTTTTGTAGCAAGCAGTATGCCTCCCAAAATGGTCACCCAAAAGAGGGGTGGGAGCTCTGTGTCCCGTGATGTACTCCAAGAAAAGGATTTTACAGGTAAGCTGTATTTAAAAATCCCTTTTTCTTTCTCGTACATCACGGGACACAGAGCGGCATATTCATTACTATATGGGATGTCCGAAAGCAATGCTTTAATGAGGGGAGGGAGACATCTTCCAAAGAAGGATTTAATTTTAGAGGTATACTCAGATACTAGTAAATCCAACTTAAACGAGAAATGTAAATCTCAAATCAAATCAAGGGAGCCCCCTCAGATCCTGAGGAGCTTGAATCGCGGCCTGTAGTACTGACTGCCCAAAGGCTGTATCCGCATTCCTTCTTACGTCCAATTGATAAAATTTTGTAATGACTACGTTGCTGCCTTGCATATTCGAGCCATAGAGATCTGATGATGTGCTGCCCAGGAGGTGCCCATGGCCCTGGTAGAATGGGCCTTTACCGACAAAGGAGGAGGCACCTCTTCAAACCGCAGGCCCGAACAATTAATTGTTTAATCCATCTTGCGATGGTGGATCAAGCGGCTGCCTGACCCATCTTGGGCCCTTCCGGTAAAACGAACACCACATCTGTTTTCCGAACCTTCTCTGTAGCTTTAAGATAGGCCCTTACGGCCCTGACAATATCCAACGTATGCAGCAACCCCTCCTTTCTAGAGGTGGGTTTTGGAAGAAGGATGGAAGTACCACATCCTGGTTCAGGTGGAAACTGGATATAACCTTTGGTAGAAAGGAAGGATGAGGACGGAACCCCGCCCTATCCTTATGCAAAATGAGATATGGTTCCTTACAAGATAAGGCTGCCAATTCCGATACTCTCCTGGCCGAAACTATGGTGATCAGAAATAACGACTTTCTAGTCAGTAAAATCAAGGTACCTCAGCCAACGGCTCAAAGGGTTGTTTCTGTAGGGATGACAGAACAAGATTTAAGTCCCATGGACAAAGTGGTGACTTGACAGGAGGATTAATACGCAAGACCCCCTGTAAGAAGGTCTTTACCAGCGAGTGGGTGGCCAGCGGCCTCTGAAACCACACTGACAGAGCTGAGATCTGTCCCTTGATTGTGCTTAGTGCCAGGCCTTTATCCACTCCTAGCTGGAGAAAACTTAACACCCTGTCAATAGTATATTTACGGGAATTCCATCTTTTGGATTCACACCAGCCTACGTAGTTCCTCCACACCCTGTAATAAATCACCCTGGAGGCCGGCTTTCTAGCCCTAATCAGGGTAGGAATTACCTGCCTAGACAGACCTCTACCCCTGAGAATCAGGGATTCAGCCTCCAGGCCGTCAAATTTAGACGCTGTAATGTAGGGTGGAGGATCGGGCCTTGTGAGAGTAGGTCTGGTTGTAGAGGAAGAGTCCAAGGGTCTCCCACTGCCATCTTCAGGACTAGTGAGTACCAAGTCCTCCGGGGCCCAGCCGGAGCTACTAGAATGACTGGCTTGTGCTCCACTCTGATCCTGCGCAACAGGCGAGGGAGTAACTGTAGCGGAGGGAATGCATATAGAAGTTTGAATTGATGCCAAGGGCAAACCAACGCATCGGTTCCGCAGGCCATAGGATCCCTCGCTCGAGACACGAACCTGTCTAGTTTCTTGTTGAACCTGGATGCCATTATATCTACGTCCGGCATTCCCCACCTCTGGCAGATTGTCTGAAAGACCTGGGGATGCAGAGACCACTCCCCTGGCAACAGACTCTGGCGACTTAAGAAGTATGCCTGCAGGTTGTCCACTCCGGGAATGAATATCGCCGAAATGCAGGGTACATGAACCTCTGCCCACTGAAAAATCAAGCTCTTGAGCGGCCTGACTCCTGGTTCCCCCTTGGTGGTTTATGTATGCCACCGCCGTGGCATTGTCTGACTGGATTCTCACCGGGAACCCCTTTAATCTGGAGGTCCATGCCAGAAGGGCTAGGCGAGCAGCTCTGATCTCCAAGATATTGATGGGGAGCTGCCTCTCTGCTTTCACCCAAGTTCCCTGGCGAGAGAACCCCTCGAAGACCGCCCCCCAGCCTGCCAGGCTGACGTCTGTGGTAACTACCTTCCAGACAACAGGGCTGAAGGATTTTCCCTTTAGAAGATTCTGGGGGTTCAACCACCAGGCCAGGCTTTGTCGGACCCTTGATGATAGCGTCAACGGGGACTTGCCCCAGGCTGCTAGAATGGCTGCCTGTAGGACGCGAGTGTGGATCTGAGCGTATGGTACTGCCTCGAACGTGGCCACTAGCTTGCCTAGTACTCGCATACACAGGCGAATAGTTGGTTTTTTCTTGTTTAGAACCAACTGAACCAACCCCTTGATAGCCTCGATCTTTACAAGGGGCAGGAACACCCTTTGCTGTTCTGTGTCTAACCTCATGCCGAGGTATTCCAACTGCTTTGTAGGCTGGAACGCTGACTTTCCCCGGTTTAGGACCCAGCCGAATCCTTCGAGGTACCGAACCGTGAGGTTTACTGCCTGTTGCAGACCCAGCCGTGAGTGATCTATGATTAAAAGGTCGTCCAAGTATGCTAGGACTGTGACCCCTTGGATCCTTAAATTGGCCAGAACTGGGGCTAGGATCTTCGTGAATACCCGGGGGGCCGTGGCCAGCCCGAAGGGGAGCGTCCTGAATTGGAAGTGTCGCTGCCCCACCGCGAAGCGTAAAAATCTTTGATGCGACTGAAAGATTGGTACATGAAGGTAAGCATCCTTTATGTCTTTGGAGGCCAGAAAATCGTCCCTCTGAAGCGCGGCGGCTGCTGACCGGATGGATTCCATCCGGAAGGAACGAACCCTTAGGTAACCGTTTAACCTCTTTAGGTCCAAGATTGGCCTGACATCGCCGTTGGGCTTTGGTATGACAAAGAGATTGGAATAGAAACCTAGCCCTTGCTCTTGGGCTGGCACCTCTATTATTACGTCCTGGCAAAGCAGGTGATCCAAAGCTGCCAGCAATGAGGCCTTCCTTGCTGGATCCTTTGGTAGCCTTGATTCTTGAAAATGAGGCGGAGGACACCTTAGAAACTCCAGTCTGTAGCCTGTGGTTACAGACGCCCGGACCCATTTGTCGGGGATCTTGGCTTCCCAAACTTCTGAGAAGAAACAAAGCCTTCCCCCCACCCGCGAGAGTGGGGGCGCCCCTTCATAAGGCAGACTTAGGGGCTGTCTTTGTCGGCTTGCGATACCATGGCCTCTTACCCCCAGGGGCCTGTCCCTGCGATCTACTGTTAACGTTGGATCGTGCAGGCGGCCGTCGATACTGCCTGGAATTTGAGGGCCCCGAGACAGGAAAGAGCTGCCTTTTAAATGTAGGACCCCGGAATGTCTTTTTGACCGGTAAAAGGGTACTCTTGCCACTTGAAATAGTCTGAATATATTTATCCAGATCTTCTCCGAAGAGTCGTCCTCCATGGAAGGGAAACCCTGCCAGAAGCTTTTTTGCATGGGGGCTCCGCCGCCCAGTTCTTCAACCATAAGAGCCTTCTCATGTGCACCAAAAATAGTGATAAACGAGAGGCCTGCTGGATGGAATCTTTTATAGCATCTACAGCAAAACACAGATGTCAGAAAACTCTTCTGCTTGTTGGGTAGGCATGTCCTTTAACATTTCTTTTGTCTGGTCTTTTAACGCCTGACAAACACCAATCGCAGCCACAGCTGGCTGTACCACTGCTCCTGCCGTAGCAAAGGATGCTTTTAAAAGTGTCTCTACCCGTTTATCAACCGGATCTTTAAACATATGTATGTTTTCCACCGGGCAAGTTAGTGATTTATTCACACATGAAATGGCTGCATCCACTACTGGGAGCCTCCACCTCTTGGAGAATTTTTCCTCCATGGGGTAAATGACCGCAAATCTTTTCGGTGGCAGAAAAATCCTGTCCGGCCGTACCCAATCCCGAAAGATCAATTCCTCCAAGAGAGGATGGACTGGAAACACTGCGTTGCTTAACGGAGCTTTCAAAGAGCCCAAAGAGGATACCGGAGGAACCTGAGGCTCTGGCAATGGTAAACTAAATGCCGAGCGGACCATGTCCGTCAAAGACTGTACCCACAGTCTTTCTGTCTGGGAGTCTGAAAATGGTTCCTCAGAGGCAGATCCCTCAATCCCTGAACCCTCTTGGCTCAGGTCTAGTTGATCCTCCTGTGATTCCAATTCCTCCGGAGAGAGAATCTCAGCATCTAAGGATACACCTCTTGGTGATGGGGATCTAACCCGTTTCTTACCAGGAATAGCTCTAGCGATCAATGCTGCTATTCTCTCTTCTAGCCCCCCTAGGGATACGGCTAGCATCTCCTCTGTGATAAACACAGGGCTGGGCTGATCTGGGCCAGCCTCCGCACCAGATCCCCCTAATGGCTCATCCAAGGCGCCCTTTATGTTAATAAGTTGCGGGGAAAGTATCGGCATATCATCAGAATCAGAAGGGGAACCCCTTTGTTTTTTGGTCTTTTTTGTACCCTTTGACCCCGAACCTTTGGAAGCCATAATACAAGATCGAGGGACTCCGCCAACAACAACAGACTGTAGTGGCCAGGAGTACAAAACCAGAGCTTAGGGGACAATAGATCACTAATGCCCAAAAACTGATGGGGCCCCGTATGTTTTTCTTTTTTTTTTTTTTTTTTTTTTAATATATATTATATATATATATATTTTTTTTTTTTTTTAAAACATACAGTGACCCCAAACTTAGTTTGCCAGCCTCCAACCTGCTGCAAAAAGGGGAATTTCTTGGCTTAACACAAAAAAGGCATTGGAACAAAGTCCAGCATGTACTACCCCTCTTCCGCCACCGGGAGTCACTGTTCTGCCGCTCTGCGTCCTCTCCTTCTGAAATCAGCCTCAGACTGAGCACTGACAATGCCTGCTGATCTATAACAGCACAAGGCGCGCCCCTGTATGACGCCGCAGGCACGCCCCCCCCCGCCCTCCTGTCTGAACGGCGCGAAAAACGTCTATAAGGCACGCGCGCGCGCGTATGCCGGAACAGGAGGAACATGGAGGAGCCGCGCTGCTGGAGACCCAGGACTGCAGAAACAGGCGGCAGATTCAAACCCCCGGCCAGGTAGGACTCTCCAAAAGGCCCCTAGGGATCCTTACTAGTCCTAGGAAGAAAGCAGCAGGTTAGCTAGCAACACATTCTTAGACAGGGGAACCTAGTGATGGGGGAAAAAAGGTGTCATCCTGTCTCTCTCAGACATAGTGAGCAAGGTTGCCCATGCAGAGCATACTTAGGCTATCCCCCCTTTTAGGTTACCCCGGAGAGCCTGCTGTCGAACCAAGTCCCACAGGCTCCCCCTTACCTGCTCCATGCTGCAGGATGTTTGTCCAGCAAAACGATCCAATCTTCTCCCATCTCCGTGGGTAGCGTAGTAGACCTTCAGGCCCTGGGGTCCTATGAAGGTACCCACTGTCCTGGACCTATATAGCACCCTGGCAAACAGGAACTTATGGTTTTTGCAAACTCCAAGTCCTGGGCCCAGGGTCCAGCCCTCCAAAGAGGAGCATTATAGGCAAAACCCCACGGTTTGGGGCCCGGGTACTGTCCACTTTGGCACTGAGGCTCCTTGGACAGATCCGGTTAGCCCGCCCTTAATCCCAAGGATGTGGAGCAAAGCTATTCCGTGACCAACACCTAAGACACTGGCGAAAAAACTGAGGGACTCCCTCTAGGGGAGGGGGTTATATAGGGAGGGGACTTCCTGTTTGAGATTGCCAGTGTCCACACCTGAAGGTACTCCATATAACCCATATAGTAATGAATATGCCGCTCTGTGTCCCGTGATGTACGAGAAAGAAAATAATTTTTCTTGGCCTTGAAGGTTTCTTTGTGATATTTCTTAGTTATTGCCTTATAGATAGAGAGGTTCTCATCTGAAGAGCTTCTCTTCCAGGCGGCTTCCGCCCTTCTGCGCTCTTGCTTCAGTAACGCCAATTGGTTGTTGAACCAGCTGGAGTTTTTTTTCCGGATGTTGGTTTTCCGTTTCGGCGCTATTAAGTCGGCTGACTGTAATAGTGCTGTGTTAATGGAATCCAGTGTTTCTTCAGCTGATTGATACGGCTGAATTGTTTTTATTTTTTTCCTTAACGCGGCTTTGAAGAATTCCGAGTGGAGCTTCTTCGGACATCTAGTCCAGTGTGTAGTCACTGGATTTGATGTTTTTGTTAAGGGGGGGAAGTTGGAAAGAATGAATTTGATGGCATGGTGATCTGACCATGGCAACGGTTCATTTTTTATCCAATCCAAGATTTTTATTTCCAGATTTTGTCTGAAAATGAGATCAAGTGTATGACCTGAAGCATGTGTGGGCCCACATACTAGTTGTTTTAGCCCTAGACCTTCCAGGTGGTCAATGCAGGCATCGGCCACAGGGTCTTGTGGGGAGTTGGCCCAGAGGTTGAAATCCCCGAGCAGCAAAAGGTGTTTGCTATTAAGGGTATAGGTGGAGATAAAGTCCGTCAATAATGGAAGAAGCTGCGATTTTGGGCCAGGTGGCCTATAGCAGAGTAGAATCCGGACGGTCTCCTGGGAGTTTGCTTGCAGTTGTAGAGTAAGGGTTTCCATGTATGGAAGAGGGTTTTGAAAGACTGGTTTTGTGATAGCCAGATGAATCTTATGGATCACGGCCAGTCCTCCTCCTCTTTGCCCTATTCTGTTTTCTGTAATAATACGATAGTTTTCTGGCACCAATTCTCCTAGAATGGTGTTACAGTCGGCTGTGAGCCAGCTCTCTGTTATAAAGAGGCAGTCTAAGTCGTATTGCAGGATGAAGTCATGGATTTCTAGTCGGTGTTTTACTGCCGATCTTGTGTTGATCAAAGCACATGATATGTGCTTAGGCTGGGGCAAGCGGCTGCGATTCTTGATAGCCGATCGTCGATCAGTCCGAAAGAGTCGCTCCGCTTGCAGGGCTTTTTTGGTGATGGCTGGTAATATTGCGGCAAATCGCCTCAAACCCCAGATGGTCTCTGCTGAATATTGCAGATTGATCATGGTTGCCAAACACCGGGGGGGGGGGGGATGGGAGGATAGTCAAGGATTAGCCGAATCCTCTATCCTGACTTGGTCCAGAGGAAGGCAAAAAAACCCTGATCATGCTACGCCAATATGCAATGGCAGGGAAAAAAATTCCTTCCTGACCCCTCAAGAGGCGATCGGACGAACCCTGGATCAAGTATTACGGTGTACGGTTTGGGGCTGGGTGTAGTAGAAATGGCCACTGAACCAGCAGCAAGATCCAGGCTGGTGAACTCCCAGATTAGGTGGATCGGTGCTGCTGTAAGGGCCAGGAGGGGTCGAGTGAGGGTAGGAGCTACTTTCTTGGGCTATGGGGGGGTATCAGGGCCGTTTCAGGAGATTGGGAGAGCTTGGGACGGCGAGGAGCGGCGCGCCGCTAGGCCGCGGTTGAAGCCGCGGTCTTTCCTAGTCGCGGCTGCCGAAATTGTTTCCAGGCCGGCGCGGTGGGGTGAAAAACACCCGAAAAACTGCCCGAAAAGGTACAACTGGCAGGGGGGGAGGTTTAGTGTTTGGGATGCGGCAGGGGGTGTTGGTCGTCCGATTCCCAGGGCTGGAGACCGCGGCTTATCCTGAGAAGGACGGCCGCACTCAAACCCAAGGGGGACAGACCAGGCAAGGCAAGAAAGCCTTGAGAGAGAGCTGCCGGGGAGCTCCTTACCTTGGGGAGGTAGCAGGGGGAAGAGCTGATAGTAGGGGGAAGTATGGAGGCCAGAGGGGTGGAAGGAAAGCTGAGAGCCGTGAGTCCTGGATGCAGCCAGGGGCTGGGGGAACACCTGCCTGCCTGATCTATCTCTTGGTGAGCCGACTCGTGTGAGAGCGTCCTGCTTGCACCACTCAGACTGACTGACTGATCTCTCCAGGGAAGTTGCACATTGCAAATAAATCTATCCCCCCAAGCTTACAGAATGCAAGGAAATCCCAGTTTGTAAAGAATACATACAATCATGTGCAAGTAAAAAAAAATCCCCCTTGTGACAAGCTATTGGTGGGAGAGATGAAACATGATTGGACAGGCGAGGGTATATCTTCATTGTGTACCAGTCCAGACTCTTATGAGCTTGGAGCAGAGCATAATTAATATTGATAAAATGCTGGTTTTCTTTTTTTATTATGTAAAGAAATGTTGTATTCTGCTACATAACTAATGAACATTATTTGCAGTCAGTATGCCTGCTGAGTTTTACTTTTTACTGATTTTTTTTAATTGAAATTATTGGGGGGAAAAAATCCACATATTTTCTTCAACATGAGTCAGCAGAACTTTCCCTCACTCACTAAGCTCTGTGGAAAAATATGTTGGAAAGTGCAACTTCCCTTGCAATGTAAACAGTGTATTTGCCTTTAGCAAATCAATCTCATTGTCTGAGATTGCTGAGATGCTCAAATGGACCTAGGTACCACAGAAAAAGCTATAATTCTATAGAGTTACATCAAGCGACAACATTTATAATGCACACTGTAATATGTACAGTATGTACTGTATCTTGAATACTCTTTAGCATGAGCAAGTTTTTACATTGTTTAACATAATGTCAACTCTTGTTTTTTTTAGTAAATGCTAACCATAAATAATAATATGGTGTTTATGTGTGGCATTTACACATCTCTAATCTGTAGATTGCACTTCATGCAAAAGGACATTGAAACCAACAAAGATATCAGCATTTATTCGTATCTCCAATAAAGCACATTGTGGAACATCTGTTTTTTTTTCTTGGCAAACAATAGTGTACAAGTGAGATTAGGTATGGGTGGCAATTCAATAAAAAAAAGGTAAAAATTAGATAAATGGGCCTCAGTAAATATTTTAAAAATCTACATTGCAGAAAAATGAGTCCTTTACCTGAACAGGGAATTAGAAAAATGTACATACCTGTATATATTTGTGAATGTACCAAGATGCTTGTTTTCCATCGTTTACTGATTCAACAGTTGTATTTGCCAAGCCTCCAATATCCCCTCCAGCAAATACACCAGGCTCGCTGGTTTGCATTGTCTCTGAGTTAATATCAGGTAAGCCCCATCTGTTAAACTTGATTGGTTTCATAGCTTCAACAACTGAAAAATATGATAGAAAAATTATAAAAAAATTCATGCATAAAAAAAAAAAATACTTAAATGTTTTGGCAAACAGCAGGTGGCTGGCTGTGTTTGTCATGATTAGAAGACCATAGCTGGTTGGATTGGGTGGCCCAAACTACTACAGTATCAGACTGCTGCTTACAATGACAAGTTTTTCTGGGAGTAGGTAATGAAGCCAAAACTGGCTATAATGATGTGTCAGTTTTATACCTTGTCATTGAATTTGTGGCATGTTTCTGCTACTAAAAAGTGTAATTATTTTTACTAAAAAAAGGTTTATTTTAAAGTGAATGATTATTATTACTTATTTTTTTTAATTATGGTCAGTGCTTATAATATCCAATGGCTTCTTACTTTGTTGAGATGGTGGCACTCTCAGCCTTAATCTGCACAAAAAAAAATTCTATCTTGTGATACAAAAATGTTCTGCAGACTGGGGTTGGTTAGATCCATAGGTAACCCTTTAGACCAGGTAGGCAACCTTGGCACTCCAGCTGTGGTAAAACTACAAATCCCCTCATGCCTCTGCCTCTATAAGTCATGCCTGTGATTGTCAGGGTCTTGCAATGTCTCATGGGACTTGTAGTTTTACCAAAGCTGGAGGGCTGATGTTGCCTACCCATGCTTTAGACACACACAACAGTTGCCACTATATGCACCATTCACAGTATCATATGTAACAATTCTAATGCCCTGTACACACGATCAGTTCATCTGATGAAAACGGTCTGATGGATTGTTTCATCAGATATCCGATGAAGCTGACTGATGATCAGTCGTGCCTACACACCATCGGTTAAAAAAACTATCATGTCAGAACGCGGTGATGTAAAACACAACGACGTGCTGAGAAAAATGAAGTTCAATGCTTCTAAACATCTGTTGACTTGATTCTGAGCATGCGTGGATTTTTAACCGATTGACGTACCCACAGACAATCGTTTTTTTCTATCGGTTTTTTAACCATCAGATAATTTTAAAACAAGTTCCTAGTTTTTTGACTGATGGATAAAAATTTGATGGGGCCCACACACCATTGGTTCGTCTGATGAAAACGGTTTCATCAGACGAACTGATCGTGTGTACGCGGGATAACTTTTAATAAACATCTGTAATGTCACACCAGACAGGAATATGACAGTGTTTAAAAAATGTGTTCCTAAAAAAGGGGGTATCCTTTAACACTGAACTACTGGCATTACATTTAACTCATCTCTAGCTGTCTGAGGTGCACAAGGGGTCCCTCGCCAGCATTGGCATCTTTTCCTTGGGCGCCAGTCTTTAGGCACACAGTGGTTGCGTTGGCAATAAAGGCTGAGCCGTGCCTTCAACACTCAGTTTACATGCTAAAGAAGACTGCGAGCAGGCAGGTGGGTGTATTTTATTAAGAAATAGACATCGCATGCCTCTTCTGCAATAAATGGCCTGCTTGCTTGCATGTTTTTGCAAAAATGCCTTCAATTCCACTTTAAGTTTTGGTTTAGGGCATTAGAGATAATGCTTAATGACTTCAAGTCAACTATTTGAAGAAAATAATATTACAAAAAACAGACAACAGGCAACAATAAAATGAATGTGGTTCCAGAGTCCAATTTAATTCAGCATATGTGCAACCCGATGTTTCAGAATACTTTAGAATGACTCTTGGCGTATGTGTGTCATTTTAGTGCAATCTGGTTTTATTAGAATTATATGATATACAGAAGAACAATGTACATAATTCAAGAAGCAACATTTGAAAGATGGATAATTACACTGAGAGTCAAAAGCAAATGTAGAAAGTGAAAAATATAAATGTGTTGCAAAATGGAGAGCTATCTATCAAACTGTCATTGCAAAAGCTTTTTGTGGCGTTGGAGGAGGGAGTTTACTGAAATGACATGACAAATCAAAGGGCATGAGTGGTGGGATGAGTTTAATGGTAATCATCAGACTCTCTTTCAGCTATAGTTTTCCAAACTTTAGCAATATTTCCTTATGATCATATTTATTGCCCAGTATAAAATTATTATTTGAATAAGACCACACATGATATACATTTAAAGTGGATTCCCACCCAAAAATTGAATTTTCGCTTTAAGTGAAGTTGACGCCATAACATGCCACATTTTGGGGGGGGAGTGGATATCCTCTTTTTAGAGGCAATCAGCTCTCACTTCCTCCCAGGGGTCTGCGGCCCCCCCAAAGGAAGTTCACCTCTCTCCCCTCCCTCCGGGTAATCTTCTAGGACCTAACCATCACAGCTCGCACATGCGCAGTGTGAAGCCACAACTGGATGCCCACAGTAAGTATTCCGGCACCACGGAGAGGAGCGGGGCTTTGTTCATCTGCATTGTTGGACCGTGGGACAGGTGAGTGTCTGATTATAAAAAATCAGCAGCTACACTTTTTGTAGCTGCTGACTTTTTTATGTGTGGAACTCGGCTTTATTATGTGCCTCCCCATTAAGTAGTAATGTGCCCCATCTGCCTTCTGCACCTCACAAGACAGGGGTGCATGTTATCTATGTAAACAGTCTTTTATGATACATTTGGATCTAATCTCAATATTAATGTGGCTTTATCAATCCAGATTTGATAAAGACATACATTTTGACTGGATTTTAAAACATGCTGTTTAACTCAGACAGAAATAAGGATGGGCATTCTGGCCTCTGCTTATAGATCTTATAATAGACTGATTAAAAGGTATCCATTTTTATTGACACTGATTTAATAATATTTTGCTTGCCAGATATCCGCAAATGACATACAATTAGCCACTGAAAAAACATCAGACCAAGGAATGTTTGAAAACATCTAGTAGATAGCCAACAGTTAAATCCACTTGCAAACTGTCTGCTGATGTATATTTACTTGATTGTGTCCTGGGTTGAAAGGGAATCAGAGAAATATATACTTTAAAAAAATGTTCCTGCATGAGCCTGCAAATTTCAAAACAACAAGGCTGCCCTGTGTTTCTTACACAATTTTTGAGTTGCTCAGACCTCTTTATCTTTACATTTGTATTTTCATATCCAGATAAAGATGTAGGCTCCTGCCCATATTTACTTATCTACACTTATCTGCTTTGCTTAAAAAAAGTGCTGCTATTTACAAAGCTAAAGCTCAAATTAACATGAGGCAGGCACATTTGCGTATTTGATAATAGGAACAAGTGCACAATAAAAATAGTTAAAAACTGTATATATTTTCCCTGTTCAGCAAATTTCAGTAACTATAAATCCTAAAATAATTATGTGCATAGTCCAACTCTCTTTGGAAACAGAAATACCTAGCATCTGTACAAAAATTAAAAGCATGGTGGATAATTTTGACTTTTTATTATTCAAATACTTGTTTTAAAGATGTCATACAGACCTCATTGCTTTAATATTTAACTCACTAACCCAGTATGCAGATAATGTGTCCTGACTTTAAGAGTATGAGAAAAGTCAGGACACCTTTTCTGCATACTTATCCTGGGTTAGTGCATTAAATATTAAAGCAATGAGGTCAGTATGACATCTTCAAAACAAGTATTTGAATAATACTTTAATACTTGTTTTAAAGATGTCATAATGACCTCATTGCTTTAATATTTAACTCACTAACTCAGGATAAGTATGCAGATAAGGTGTCCTGGCTTTTCTTTTACTTTCCTGATATACCCAAGGCACTGAAGCAAGTGGGTCAGCATATTAGCCAGACAACTAGACATTCAAAAGGAGGTCAGGTATGGCTGTCCCAATATTCCTATCAGGAAAGATTTACTTTATGGGGGAAATGCTGAGGGAAGAGTAAAGAGAAGTAGGCAATCCTCATTTCCTTTTTTGTTTAAAGTAAGGCATGTTCAGCAGTTCTTTAGAGGTTCTTGCTTTTTTGTTCAATCCAGCAAAGATTTGATCTGAAAGTATGTATATTTAAAAAGATTCTGGGGATGTTGAATTCAAGACACCTTAAAATGGTTTTGTCTGTTATGAGACAGTTCATCTAAATTCCCAAATTCAGTGACATTTTTGGGAACCACAGAAGCAATTTACATATTAAGATTTCATTCACATGGAACAGTACGCACTTTGTATCTATACACATATCCACAATACACCATATACAGGTATAATACATTGTAAAATCACCAATATATTGGAAATAGTTTGTTATAAAATGTTTCTTTGCAAACAGTATCAATACTGCCCCAAAGGACACATATGGTCCATCCACGCCATTCAGATGGTGTCTTTCTATGGATTGTTCCAAATCAAACAGTGTTTAAGTACAGTTATGCTAATAAGTAAGAACATCCCATGAAAACTGCTGACTGTTTCAACATGTTTGAACAGGCAATAAGTAGATCTATACAAATTTGTTGGAAGCTGGCTATACTTCAAAGGGGTCAATATGGGGCAATACAGAATACTGGACATATAAATTACATTCTCTTTTTGTTTATGGCTAGAATTGTGACTGAAGTGTGAGAGAGGCTGAATGTGGCTGCCAACTACACTGTCACCATCAGTGAAAGACATATATTTTAAAACAACTCACAATAACAGCACAATAACCAAGCCCCGGACCGCAGTGACAATCTGCACATATGATAACTATGTAGGTGATCAAACAGCCACACAGGAATTACTTCTGGATGTTTGGTGACTTTACCAGTTTTTTTAATAGTCTGCATTTTGCTGTATAATGCATTTCCTTATTGTGACTGGAATATTTTCTCAAGTGTGAGGGAGGCCGATTAAAGCTTCTACTTGTAATACTGCCCCATGAGAATGAACCTGTCTTTCAGGATAATCTATGATAGCAGCTAGTTCTACTTCTCTTGACCACAAGGACATTTCACATGTACAACGCTTTAGCAACTACTTATTTACAATGCAAATCAGAATATTGTGAACGCATGGTGGATCCTTTAATGTTTATACACATGGTAGTGAGCCATTAAAGAACCTATGGCAATACATAATTGATCAAACTATTGCATACATTGACTCAATAACAATGCCCATATTGGGAATGCTTCCCTATTTAATTAGGCTCCAATTACAGCCTGGAAACATTTAAAGATCCTTTAGACCACTTGTGGGTCATATTTTGTGTCAATATATTCTTTACAGATCAAGTGCATTTGCCATGTTTTCAAATTTTGTTATATTAATATTTCTTTAGAATAAAGGTTTTGTAACAATATCTGTCAGGAGAAGTCTGAATTATTGGATATGCAGCATTTCAGTATATAATATTGTATTGGAAGTAGGTAGAGCAAGTAATCCATATATTATTCTTTAATGCGTGCTTTTTGTGGAAAGCGCTCCTTCCTATGGTGGATGTAGATTTAAAGAAGGAAAAACGAAAAAGTAGTATAGGACCTGGAGGATGCATTTTGTGTGAGCTTTGGTCAAAAATCTCCATTCAGACAGTGACTACAGGTTAAGTTTATATATTTTAACAAGTTATACATACAATTGTCATGGTGTATTCTTACTCCTAATCTAAATTAATGTCAGTGGTACTTTTTTGAAACAATTTACAAAAATATAAATAAGTAAATGGCAGAGAGGTACCATATTAGTATTTATAAATCTTACAGGTCTGTGTAATAAACCATTGATAAAATGCA
The DNA here is from genome assembly GCA_029574335.1 of Rana kukunoris. NCBI lineage: Eukaryota > Metazoa > Chordata > Amphibia > Anura > Ranidae > Rana > Rana kukunoris. Next base: position 136,610,383 of record CM056055.1, read on the forward strand.
TAAAACAGCCAACAACGTACCGCAATAATAAAATAAGAAAATATAGTCCCTCCACCAGAAAAGAGAAGAGATAAGAGGGGGAGAGGGGAAAGGAGCAGGAATAAAGGAAGAATGGTAGGGAGTAGCAGGCATAGTGGAAAGAGAGAGGGGATGTAGGACAAGAACAAAGAACAACAAGAGCAGTCACAATAATACTGCTGATTAGTAAGGGTGAGGATCCACCAAAATGATATAGTAGTAAGTTATCAAACCTTAATTGCACATCTGGTGTTAGATAGCCATACAGACCATTTTTTTTCTTAAAAGTCATATCTTTTAAGCCTGTGATTGATAGTAATTTGTCTATCTCACATTAGTGGTTTAGAGTAGTAACAGTGTCAATGACAGATGGTGATTGTGATGAGTTCCACAATCTACTAATTGTGAGCTGCTGCTAATAAGAAGGGTCCGGAGCTAGAGGATTCTCTACAATGTCAAATACTCCCCTGGGGCAGGGCCCGGGTCCCCAAACACTTTTTATGACAATAACTTGCATATTAGCCTTTAAAATTAGCACTTTTTATTTTTCATGTTCGTGTCCCATAGACTTTAATGGTGTTCGCGTGTTCAAACAAATTTTTTGCCTGTTCGCATGTTCTGCTGCGAACCAAACCCGAGGGTGTTCGGCTAATCCCTACTTGTGATGTACTGTATGTAATTTTGTATTACAATAAAGTTTATTTGATACTAGAAAGAAAATAAATAATGTGCAACATATAAAATATTATTTATAATTATTATGAAAGTCAATTGCTAAAGCTCTTTATACTGTAATTTTCTTGTACCATTTGACCTGTTTCCTCTGATCCCTAAGACTTTTCATATCACGCCGGTCTTCGCAATGAAAATGCGAAAAACATATTCATAACAAGGTCCAGGACAAAAAGACAAGCAGTTTTAAAGGACATCAAAGAAAAATAATCTGTTTTTTAATCCATCAGAGTGAAATTCTGAATACATATCCAATGCCCTTGGCAGAAGGGTAAGATATTTTACCATTCAAAATAGAATGATGTATTAAAATAAAAAATAAATATTAAGTATGCTACATATCTGAATGCTTATTTCTTGTATTTAAACATTTATACTATGTGGATAGAATTTGTAAAAAGGAAATATACAAAACCATCATAGATAGAATCCTACTTTGTATTATGGTATGTACACATAAGCACCCTTATTAGAGAAGACAATTCAGGGAATAATCATTAGAGATGAGTGAACAACTGGACAAAGTTCAGGTTGCTAGACAATCAGTGAACTCAGCAAGAAGTTTGTGAACCCAGAACCTAGCACCGAACTCCACAGAAGTCTGCAGGAACTGAAACCTTTTATTATTCATTTTTATTTATTTATTTTCAAAAATAATTTGTAAGGTTTTGTTAACATTTCTGAATAGCTGGGCAATGCCATGGGGAACATGTACTTGGCAATTAAAGTTTAAAACAGACTGTTAGGCAGTTATACAATCTGTTAATGCTGTACATTTTTTAATGAATTAAGGAGACGCCTTAATGCTGCATGTGTCTAGGGTCTACAGGAGGGACTTGTTGGAATCCAGAATCCACCGTTAAAAGGGATCTCAGGTAAATGAATGAGGATTATGAAGTACTCTTTGTTACTCATAAAAACACCATAAAAAAGGTCCTTGATTAGAAAACAAAAACAATCCCCCAATATGAATCCAACATCAGTTATGCCATTGCTACTTCTATCACAATGACAGATCCCAAGTTCTGCTCAAATGTAAACATTGTAGAAGGGATCATGGATGACACCATTGATCAAATATGGTCATAATGGTACCCAGGATCTCTGACGACTTATTTACATACAGAAAATGGTAGGGATCTCTTGTGTCATTTATTGCGGGTAATACTTCAGATTTCCAACTACTTAGGTCAGAGGTTTGGGTCAATGTATGAATGGAGGAGGGGTGGAAGAATGAAAGGTTTGCCTCCTCCATTCAACGTTTTTTTTTTCTCTGTTAATTTTTCATTCATGGAAGCTATAGTACAGGCATTGTTGGCACTCTCGCTGAGTGCCTGTCGAAGGTCCAGCATTGGTATAAACCACCATAGGCACCAAAAGTTAATGGTTGTGGGGTATGGAAGGGGGGAAAAAAGACTTAGCATTTCCACTAGTCAGCACCAGCACAAGGGACACTGTACATTAAATGTAAGCAACCTCCTGTGTGTTGGTGTTTTAAAAATAAATAAATACCTAAACGTAATTTTTAAGAAAAGACTCTGACTGTTTTTACAGGATTATAGAACTGAACAGTGACTGCTCTTACAGAGTCATTGGATTTCGAAAAGGTCTAAAGGGTCAACAACTGCCAAGAAAACCTGAGCAATTTTTGGGTGTCCTATATCCCTAACCCTCCCTATGCTATAGCCATCAAATAAAAATATAAAAAAGTCTTTATTTGTATATGTTTTTGATTTTCTGTTGTGCCTTTGTGTGTTCCCAGGGCTGGCCCATTCTCTTCCTCCCCCTGTCTCCTCCACAGCAGGGTTGAGATGAGCTGGATGCAACAACCTCCCACCTAGTGTGGGGAAGGACTTCCTGTCCCCTCGCCATCTGGAACCTCTGACGTGTGTCAAGTATGTGCTGATCAGCTTATAGAAAGGTGAGATGTGGACTATGTCCTCCTGTTCTTGTGACTGGCGACGTCTCCTGGGCCCGTGATGTCTTCTGCCTATGAGACCCAGGAGACCCGCCACTAAGGGGCCGAACGCTCTAGTGACGCGGCTCTACAGAGACTAATTGCTATTATTTGTGGGGGTTGACTGAATGAATGTCCCATCTCACTGTGGTCCGTGGGAGACCCTGCGGGCTGCCGGCACCTACCTAGTTGGGCCCTTGACCCACCATTCTTGTACTCCCCCCTTTCAGACCAGACGGCCCTTTCTAGGGGGCCTCGAAGCGGATTAGGGTGGTCCGTGGGTTGCTCCATGGGGGGAGGTGCCCCTTGCGCCTGGGCCTTCTGGCTCACCGCTCGGGGTCCGGGTGCACTGGGGGCTTTTGTGCTATGAATATTATTGCCCCTAATTCATGTGAGCACGATATTGTCTCTGTTATGGGTTTAAATCTATGTACCTGTTGCTTAGAAGTTTACGGGTGGGGTTCCATTATGCATGCTGGTAAATATTGAATTAGCATTTCATTGTACTGTGGCATCAGGAGTAATTTGTTATTTTTCCCCTTTTTATCTTTTATTTATTTTTATTTTTTTGTCACAATGTTTGGAACTTACGGGTGGAATTTGGTGCGGTTTTACACCCACATCTCTGTACTACGACCCCAAGGGCTTTTTCTTTTTTTTTTTGTCTTGCCTTGTTTCACTCTGACTTTTAGTCCTCTTCTACAATGGTCATTCCCTCTCACACTATGGTTATGCTGCCTAGTTTTTGCATCTCATGTTTCCCCCTATGTCAAGTTCCCCACTACGCTATCATTGGCCGGTTCCTCTGTACTGCGACAGCGCAGGTTCTCAGTCACACTTATAGTCCCCCCAGCAGCAGTGCTTCTACAGAGTCTGATGACATTCCAGCCCTGTAATTTTTAGGTGGGTTAGACTTTCTATCCCCGCCTCTGGTATCTCCTTGTTTGTGTTGTGTGCCTCTCCTTTCTCCCCTACCTCTCCTCTTCTTTCCACCCCTCCCACACACCACACCCCCTTTTTTTTCTTCTTTCTCTCTTCCTTCTTCTTGCCTCCCCCTCCGTCTCCTCCTCCCCACCCAGAAGCCCCCCCTTCCTATCGTCGGCGCCGGTGTATCCTCCACGCTACGCGGCTCTCTAGCTATCCACGCTCGCACTCCTCCTAATTTTATAGGCGCCCTTTTTTGTTGCTACTTGCCCACCCTGAGCTTATCCATGCGGAAGGTCGCGGAGTCTCGTGGCCCCCTGTCGTTGAAGTGTGTGTCGCTTAATTTGAAGGGCCTGAATGTACTGGAGAAACGATCGCAAGTCCTGTCTGCTCTGTCCAAGCAGAAGGCCCAATTTGTGTTTTTGCAGGAAACCCATTTCCGGGCTGACTCTGTTCCCAAGTTGTGCAATGATCTCTACCCCACCGCTTTACACTTCATGAATCCCTCCGCGAAGACCAAGGGGGTTTCTAAATTAATCTCTAAGCACTCTCCTTTCCAGTTGTCCGATTCACTGGTGGATCCGGAGGGTAGATTTTTGTTTACCAAAGGCAACTACGCCTCTAACCTTGGCGAACGTGTATGCACCGAACGAACATCAGGTCTCTTTCTTTAAGAAAATTAACGACCTTCTACTCTTGTTCAAGGAAGGTATCGTTCTCCTGGGCGACTTTAATGTGCCTCTGAACCCTGACATGGATGCCTCCACAGGTACCTCTTCTCTACCATACCGGGCGCTACGGCAGATTAAGTTGCAGCTACAAGACCTCGCATTACACGACACCTGGCGCACCTTATTCCCTTCAAACAAAGATTACACATTTTTTCCGCTCCCTTTCAGAAATACTCCCGTATAGATTACTTTTTTCTCTCTCAACCTGACCTGTCTTACCTTACCCAAGCCACTATAGATCCTATGTTCTTGTCCGATCACCACCCCATTTCGGTCACCCTGACCTTCCCCGAATTGGTCTATAGGACCAAAACGTGGCGGCTGGACTCAGCTCTACTCAAAGATGCAGCCTTTGCCATGCATTTGGAGTCTGCGATCCGCAACTACTTCACTGAGAACGCATCTCCGGAACTGTCCCCCTCACTTTGTGGGAGGCCCATAAATGTGTGGCCCGTGGGGAGCTTCTGGCCCAGGCAGCAAAACTTAAGAAGGCCCGCCAAGAAGTTATAGCTGGTCTGACTAGTAAGATAAGTAGACTGGAAACCCTGCATAAAGCCTCCCTGTCTCACTCTTCGCTGCAGGACCTCACGCATACCCGTTCACTGCTGCTGGAGGAATTGGGTAAACGTACTAGGCAGCACTATGTTCTATACCAAAGAGTATTTTACGAACAAGGTAACAAGTGTGGAAGACTCTTGGCAAGGGCAATACAAGCATCTAGACCCTCTAACACGATGCACCAAATCCGTGATCATCGTGGGGTTGCCTTGTCTAAGACCGAAGACATAGCTAAATGCTTTGAACAATACTACGCAAAACTTTACAACCTGAAACCCGCGAGTCGGACTCCAGCTCTAGAGGCCCAGAGGTTGGACGTGATCAGAAATGTCCTTTCCCAATACTCCCCAGGGCAGAATTCAGAGACACACGCAGCGGAGCTGGATTTACCTCTCTCACTGGGGGAACTCCAAACCGCGATAAAGCAAATGAAACCAGGAAAGAGTCCGGGACCTGACGGGTTCACTCTGCAATATTATAAGTCTTTTCTACCGGTTTTGTCCTCTAGAATGTTAGACACCTTTAACGCCCTAGCATCCCCAACTGCCCCAACGGGACACCTTCTAGAGGCGCACATAACGGTTATTCCGAAAGATGGTAAAGATGCTTCGCTGGTCCAGAACTATAGGCCGATTTCGCTGCTTAATGTGGATCCCTCTGCTTTATCTCCTATGTATGACATTGACTTTGTTACAAATAAACTTTGCTTATCCTGTTTCCTGTATGTACTTTTGGGTAGTTGTTCATTGTGTGTCACTATTTGTTTGGTTATCTGGTTTGATTTACACAGCTTTGGTATATTGGAGGTGCATTTACATTTATATCATTTACTTATTCTTAAATAAATATGATTTTACACTGGCCAATCCTGACCAGAAGTGGCTACACAGGGAAGCCATTTTGTCTCTGCTGTCATTTGGCAAGATGCACCCAGAGGAAAAAATAATACTGCTTCCAGATATTGAAGGCGTGGGCCAGAGATCCGTTGTTCGAATGCATTTGTCTTGCTTTTTTCATTAGTTGATCAGGGCAGGATGTTGTTTGGTGATGTTCAGCCATTGATTCAAGTTTGTGAGGAGTTGGCTTTGATCAGTATTTCTAAAAAAGGCTGTTGACTTGTTCCCCCTTTAGTACTATGGCTCAGGTAGAATCACTGGTATGGTTATTGGAGGATGCCTCAGCATATCTCTTTGAGCACTATTCATGTTCCAACAGGTGCTAGTGGATTGTATTAATGCAGTGCAGTCTCTTTTCAGACAAGCAGAGTGTAAACTGAATTTTGTCAGATATATTGCACTTAATCTCAGTCAGCTTGCTGCTAAACACCTGTCTGCTCAAGTATCGCTCTCTCCATCACCCATAACAACCACAGTTGCAACCCAGTATACCCTGCTACCAAACATATGTCAGTACTCTCCACTTGCTCCATCTACCTTGTCTTTAACCCATTTAAGATTACCTCTTCTCCGCTGCCTGTGGCAATCTCTCAGGAATCCTCCTTAGCAACTGCTCCATCTTCTTCACTATCCCTCAGTTCCTCTCTTCCATCAGCTGCAGGCCCAGCTGAAGTGTCTGGTGCTCAATGTGCAGTCCACCTCTGATAATGGTCTGATCAATGACCATCCTGATCTTGACTACCCTCTACCTGTCAAGGGATTTAATTTTCACCAAAAATATCAATAGTTGTGTAGACTAGCTCTTTAATGTTTTTTAATTATTGGGACGTTTATACATGAACTTTAATTGCATCCCAGTCTTAGTCCATAGGGTTCCATATTAAGTTGGCCCAAGCTTTGAAGCTATAACTTCAACCATTCTGGGAGGGCTGTCCACAAGGTTTAGGAGTGTGTTCATAGGAACATTTGACCAATTTTCCAGATGCGCTTCTGGAAGAATGGTCAAAAATTCCCATAGACACACTCCTAAAACTTGTGAACAGCCTGCCCAAAAGAGTTGAGGCACTGATGTGGATGAGAAGGCCTGACTTCTCATCCAAATCGTTTTGGTAATTATTATTATTATACAGGATTTATTTAGCGCCAACAGTTTGCGCAGCACTTTACAACATGGGGGCAAACAGTACAGTTACAATACAATTCAATACAGGAGGGATCAGAGGGCCCTGCTCTTTAGAGCTTACAGTCTACAATAAGGTGTATCTTCATGTTTAGATTCTATCATTCTGTAAATCCAGAAGCTTTACTGCAGATGCTAAAGTTATCCTCAGGGAAAAAAAAAACATAAATCCGTATTTCTAATTACATTTAAGAGACCTTCCTATTTTCATGTATGGGATCCATAAATTGGAACTCAAACACGTTTAGTCATGGAGCACAGCTATGCTTTGTGTTTTTTATTTTTAACTGCAACTTATTAAATATATTTTATCTGGTTTCTCTGTTCACACAAAATATAAAAAGAATATTTTGACCTTTAACCAATAAATGTGTCAATCTTTATGCAGAGAAAATTACAGCATCAAATTTAGCCATTACAGGGAAGCAGGACAGAAACAAGGCTTGTGTCTGTATAAATGCTGTTGTACTTGAATGCAGATTTGTGTTTGATCCTGGTGTGATGAACTGGGAATAAGCATACAAAAATAAATGTAGGTATTGCTCTGCATTCGAATCAACCATTATAATGTAAAGCAAAACATGTATTCTACTTATCATAAGTCACACACTGCCAGCTATAATGTGAAAATAAATGCAAAGTCATCCAATCCGTATACCAATTCATCAAGGTGTTAACTTATTTATTTTCATGCTCTCCCGTTCAAGAACATAGATAGAGTAATGCTGTTGGTTGAATTGTCTCATTTTATGAAAGTCAGAAAAAAAATACACACAGGTATTACTGAATATCAAAAATGTAATTTTACATTGTTGTAGGTTGTTATAAGGTGTGACCCCTCATGGGCCGGTATACCTAAGCTGGTACATTTGTTGTTAGGACCCCGGTTGGGGCCTACGGAACCACACTGTGTAATACACTGTCCTCTGCCCTGAATACTGTGATCTTTATGGTATGTCCCCTGGATTTTTTGCCCGATATTGTGCCTTTGAACGGTATACTTTTGTATGTGCAGAAAACCAAATAAACAAAGTTTACAAAAAAAAAGAATATCAAAAATGTGTAAATTGGCTGAGGCCCCGATTCAAGCACCTCTATTCGCAAGTACAACATCTCAAAAAGAACAGTACAATTCGATTTTTGGGGCTGTTTACAAAATTGGAGAAAACACTTGTGTTTTCAACAAATGTGAAGAACTTGCTGGGCAATCGGATTTTTATGAACTATAGAATCTGACTAGTCACAATGAACAACTATTTTCTCCCATTTTATAAACTGGCATCTTAGAATGTATTACTTTATCTAGTTATGCATTAAAAATCATTACTTTTTTTAAACACTGCTATTGAAAGTACCTACCTTTGTCATTATTTTAGCTTCTTGAAATCAAGCAAGTATAAGCCTGAGAGAAGCATGGCTAGCTATTTGAGACAAGTATGCCCTACTGTATTGCATTGTCAGTGTACAGTAACATTGAAAACTTTCTGACAGGATGAGAGTGCAGAGTCATGACCTCATCAGAGTGATGATTCTCTTTGATTGTCCAGTTGGGGACAGATCAAAAAACAAGATGTATCACTAAAGGGTAGGGAAACTGATACTCTAATTTCAGTATGTTTGGCATCATGCCTCACTGTATGCAATTTTTTTAAGCCAATTATGTTTTGTGAATCCAAAGCCTCTTACTTGAAAATCCAGTCAGTAACATTACATCCTTTCTTTTTTTGGCTAATAACGTGAAGGAGCCGTGTTCTCCTCCATCCAGAGTGGGGGCACTCTAACACAGGTGGTGTGTTTACTGGCCAGATCACAAAGGAAAAATTATATGTATAAAAAAAAAGAAAACAAATGTAGCCACTACATCCAATGATTGATTAAAAGCCGCTGCTTCTAGGACTCCTTGATAATGTCCGATTAGGACGTAATGTGTCAGGTGGAGTTTCTGGTGTGGATGCCATACCGCTGCACAATCCCTGGTCGGCATCAGCTTCTAATGTGAGTGAGTATTTTAATTTGTTTATGCAGATATGTGTTTAAATTATATTTGTATAAAAATACTGCACCATTGGGAATTTCTTCGGGCTCATGGTGAGCTTTTTTGCCCTAGTTGGAGTTCATCAGAAGGTGCCATTGAATGCAGATTGTTGGGGATTGTTGCACGCACTCCAGAGGGATCTGACATGTGTCATAAGTGTTTGTTTTTTCCACCAGACTGATTGCATACTCATTTTGAATAGGAGGGTCTGTTGCACTTTCTATGTTCTAGTCATGAAAGCTGCAGTGTCTGCATCCCTATAGTGGTATGGGGAATAATTGTGCACTGCCCTTCAGATAAGCGGCTAACACAACAAGTAGATAAATAGCAAAACCAATGGAATGAAAAAAGTGTAGCGCTAATCAAATGATCTAGTGCACATAAACATGAATGAACATAGTGCTGGAAAATATAATAAGAAAACACTGAAATAAATTATATTTGCACCAATAAGAATAAACAGATTACGGTACACCAATAGGCAACTAAATGTCTATATTATGATAGGTGAAAGTTCAAAACTCTGTGATTATGAAAGTGAAAACATGATGAGGTGAAGAAAACCACCACCAGTTGGTAGAGGGATTACCAGAATGTTTGAATCCAACAAAACATATGTTCTATGGGTCAAACAGGCTTTATGTGGAATAACTACTGGAAGCTGGATCGATAGTTGGAACTGGATCGTGAGATTAAACCCAACCATTAAAGGGAGGATATCCTTACAAAAAGTTCTCATGGGGAACAATGGTGCATATAGTCCCAGGGTGGTGTGAAGGGATGCAAGCCAAAAATGTAAGGAAAGAGAGCGTACATAGCGTAATACTGTATAAATATGGAATTTTTAATGTAGTAGGAACACTTACATTGTAAAAGACAATTAGCGCTTTTCAAAGTACTTGTGGCAACAGTGGAGTCCTCCCCTCTCTGCATCCCTATAGAAGTGATTAACCCTTGGAGAGTAGCTCACCAAAATGTATATTTCTATTGCAGGGGGTGGCTAAAAACTGGCATGTGTTTCCGTGAAGATTCTGGGAAAATCGGTGATCCAATCACACAAGCAGCAAATTTAATTTTTGAAGGTGTTCTGTAAACAGTGTACAGAATGCCCCCAGGTTGCCACATTGCATTGATTTTTTACAGAAAATTACAATACTGCAGATTGAAAGGAAACGGTAACATGGTTTGTGTATAAGTTGTACATGCTATGCTATTTATTTATTTTGATATTTTTCCAAAAAAGTGGAGCTACCCTGTCTACATTATGGCAGGATGACATACATATTACTGCTATAATCTAAATTTTAAGTTTTTGTACACTTTAACTTAAGTGGAAAAGGGCAAGTTTACTGCTCTGTCTATGCTGTCCATCAGGCAGGATCAGAAAAGTGGCTTTGTACTTGAAAGGCATGAATATGCATTTCAGGCTGTGTATTTAACTGTTTGCCTGGAGTTCAATTTTAGAGATTGAGATGCATGAATAGGTAAAATCCCTACTTGACAAAGGCATGATAAATACTTTCCATAAAGAGGATCTACTTTATATTAGGCACACATGGGTAGATCTTTTACCCTTAACGACAGTAAAATCCTATATTTGGCTCTTCCACATATGATTATGTGTTAGAATGTCATAGCAGACACAGTCTATTTCTTCCAAGTTGGAAAAACATTTCACATGGTTGGCTAGACAATTTTTATTTTTCATTTAATATTTGTCCACTTGTTCTATGACATTGTTCAATATGCATGTATCGTAATTTGTTTATACCTTTCATATGATTTTCACAGATTTTTTTTTTATCTTTAACTGAAGCTTTATGAACTTCTGTACATGAAATAGACCTGCATTATTATGTTAAGTATCTAAATATAAAACACTTGTAATCTGAACTTTATTTAAAGAGATGATAGTCACTCAGCTTACGATCTATGGGAAAGTAGAAGCAGCTCTGAATGTACAGAAAATCTCCTTCAAAAAATTAAGGTTAACTAAACATAGTTTAATCACTACATCCAATCTATTATATATTTTCTTCAGTTACTGATCCTCATCTGACAAGGCACATACATTGACCTGATATATTGCTTACTAACTTCCCTTAACTATTATTTTCTACCACTTAGCACTCTAGATTTTAAGTCTACGTGGGAAGGGCTTTCTCTCCTATTTCATGTTATTGGCAATTTCTAAACCTAAAGGAAAAAAAACACACTTCATGTCTGCATTAATTTCTCCATAGTATCTATGGAGTCAGCTATGGCTGTCATAAAGGCTGGACATGTTTGCCTTTGTGTATCTCTATTAAATGTTTACACAATAAAGATAAGGTTCCTAGGTGTTTTCTTTTAAAAGCGAAGAATTGGTTAATTGTTTTTTGCATTTTCTGAATCCTGGTAGGCTGCTACTATGAAAAACAATGTCCAGCCCTCCGAAATGTACACCCCTTCTTGTAAGATCAAAGAAAATACATGTGGGAGGGGCTGAGGTCTCTGATACAGTGTCATCCAGACCATAATGTCAGGATCCACCCCTTTCTTTCTCCAAAAGGGCTTTTTTCGGGAAGCGTTACTAGGCCCCATGCTCTCTCTTTTTTTATCCACCCCCTTCTTCCTCTTCTGTATTATTGACACTGGCTCCTGCCAGTCCTGAGGCTTTAGCAGTGCTTCAGCTCTTCTCACCCTCCTCTCCCTCCTTCCCCTCCTATCCAGGCTGTTCTCCAAGTTCTTCACACATGCAGCTGCTTTCTCCCTAGTCCCCCTTCCCATCCAGGCTAAGCTAACTGTGCCAGTGACACAAAGAATCAGAACTTCTGCCCTGCCAAACTTTCTCAGTAGTGCTTTATTTGTAGAGTGGAGCATAGGAGCAGCCAAAGAACATTTAACCATTCTTTTCTTGTACAGTAAAGTCTTCTGGAGTTTCAAACCCCATAGCTCAGATTACTGTTATGTGCCTCTATTTCTTGTGATGTCATGGCAACAGAAGCACATGACAAGCATGCAAAATAAAAAAAGAAGCTGCACTAATACGTCCCAATCAATGCAGAGAATAGCATGTTAATGATCCATGTTAGGGAATTGAATCCTCTTCTCTTCTCATTGGCACCACAGTGACTTAAAACAAAAAAGTGCCCCACCGCCTTAAGGAAGACTTGCTTACAGGATGGCAAGCAAGAAAGGCATGTGACTATAACCCAGCCAGAGCCTTTAGCTTGCAATGATGATCAATACCGAAAAGCTGGTAACAGGCTGGAACCGTCACCTGTCACCGTCTATAGAGTCTGTGGACGTGAGCCCAGCAAATGACCCAAAAAGAAAAGAATGACCATAGCGTAATACAGTCTGATAGATTTTAATATAAAAAGGAAGTATTGCTCTTACATAGATACAATAAAAGTTTGCATGTTAAAATCAAAGCCTTCAAAACAATCAGAAGCATGTCCCCCTAGTAAACAGTGTGGTGAAGTACGTGACATTTTCACTGGGGAACGGGCAGCGTAATGACTCACAACCTTATATAGAGAACCAATCATTTTGAGTCACAAGCATTTGGCTAAAAGCGTCAAATTGAATATGGGCATATTATGGGAATGTTGAAAGGGAGCATAGGAGTAGCCAAAGAACATGTAATCATTATTTTCTTGTACAATAAAGTCTCCTGGAGTTGTAAACCCCATAGCGGAGCATACTGTTTTATGCCTCTGTTTCTTGTTTACAGTGTGATGTCATGGCAACAGAGGCACATGACAAGCATGCAGGTTCCAGCTTCTGGCTCTGCAAGGAAAGGGTGACCACAGCTGAAAGCTGAAGGAGGAGAGAATGAGAGGGCCAATCACTCCATATGTTACCATCCACTCTAAACTTTCAAACCTGAAGAGAGGGTAGTTCATGCTATGTTTTTGTACTATCCCATACTTATATTTTAAGTTAACAGAAAGTGACAAGGGCACTACATTTCTGGCAAGTTCATCACGTATTTTCAGTGCTCGCTAAAAATGTTCAGGGATATATATATTTTTTTTAGTTTATTTGTGCTTTACCAAACCTGTGGACTTATCTTTGGAGCATATTATTTCAATAATCATATCAGAGATATAAAAGGTAGGGGAAGTGTGAATCAATAACAGGTGTTATGCCCCCCACTACACGTGACTGAGGTGTATTCGGGCACACTGTTAACTCCTCTTATACCAATGCATTCCAGTAGGAGCAGAATCCTTTTGAACTTGTATTGATACAAGACAGAGTAAAACTGAAACAGATACAAACAAATACAATTAATAAATAATCATATAATTTGTGCCTCCCTATCTATATCTAGCTGAAAACACAGATGGTTGACATACCCGAGATGGATCTGGATGGGTAGCGTAGAACAGAACTCGGCAGTAGATGTGCTTGCTTCCAGGGTGAAAAGGAAAAGGCTGAAAAACCTGATGCACGGCCTGATGGGATTGAAAATACAGAGGCTTGCATGGGCCATATCTAACCAACTAGTCTAACTGACTACATTTAATAGAAATAGTGCAGTTAAACAAAATGGCCATTAGATGGAAGCATAGATTTAATTTAATTAAACCAAAGTCAATGAAAGATTATGAGCCTTATTAATGAAGGCATGACAACAGGTTATTATTACTGTGTGTGTTTCTGCTGAGGAGGTGGTCTATCTCTATTCTGTTCACCACTGTCACTAGGACTAACATTGATAAAAAATGTTGTGGTTGTCACCAAAACAGGAGGTGAGAGAAAAGTCTTACACCCGTTCCTGTGAAAACTGTCTAAAAAAGGATTTTCCCTTAATTAGAAAATATTGCCATACAACCCTTATGTCCCCTGGGAGAGGAGGTGAAGGAATTTAGTGCAAGTATTTTATATTTACTATATATTGTTATATTCTGGTGAAAGAACAAGTCTCTCTTCTTGGTTATTAATTACCTTAGTTTTATAGATGTATATACCTTTTTTAATAATGCTAGGCCTTTTTGACAAATTTAAAATTCATGGACATTCATGGATCATTAGCTCTGCAATAATAATGCAAACATGTACAGTATTACTTTAAAAATATGTATTCCAAGCAACAAGGTTTTAAATGTCCAAATTATTTCATGCAGCCAGCAATATCCCATTAAATAAGAACATGCTTGTCTCCTACACCCAGCAGTGCCGCTTCACTGGAATGACTTGGCAGTTGAAAGAAACCAAATTAAAATGTGAATGGCATCTGGTGCTACTCCTCTTGTGATTTCATGCTATGTCAAAGATGCTTTCAAGTCCAAGACTGGTCCAACAACCATGAAAATAGGGGCTTTTGTTTTACATTTTTCAGCCTTCATATTTTGGAAAGCTACAGTCTTAGTTGAGTGATTTACGTCTTTTATTCCATGTATTTATATATTCTACCAAACTGCATAGTCACTAAAAGGAATAATAATTACAAATATGTTCAAGGCTTATATTTCCCTTAGTATTTTTTAAAAGTGTTAACAAGTAAACAATGTTTATACATAAAAAGCCTGAAATTGGTGGTAAGCAGGTTTAGCACAGGTTCACACTGAGCTGTGGGAAAAAGCTGTGTGAGTTCAGCTGAACTCGCACAATTTCACTCATGCATGTCAGTCCCGATTTTACCGGCAACTTCACAGACATCTGTTCGGGTTTCTGCACAGATTTCAATGGAAATCTCAACCTGATATCGCAAAAAGTATTACAGAAACTACTTTTTGAAATCGGTGCCGTGCCGCAAATGTGCCTTTGCACAGATTAGGACTGTGCCATTGGAAGAGGGATGTCGTTCTAGGAAAGAAGCTATGAATAAGCACTTTTGAAAGTGTGAAACGTGCCAGCTCCTGTATTCCGTTGTTTTCTGTGGCTTGTAATTTTTGGATTATTACCTCTTACTTATTATTAAACCCTCACTTCCATTATTTTTTTCCACTACTGCATCCTACTGTATACATATAAATTAAAACAACTAAATCCATTGTACTGTGTACATTTTTATCAGGTGTTATACACGTTTAACACTGAGTGCAACAGGAGGGGAAAATATCCTGGTTATATATGAACATTGCACTGAATATTTTCATTTTAACAATAAAGAATGCTCTTATGCATAATAGTCTGAAATTTACATATTTTCTAGACAGAGAAAAGTGCTAATGTTTTCTAAGATCAAAATTCCCATGTCAGAAACTTTACTTAGCTCACAGAAGGAAAATATATTTTTATTGACAAATCTAACAATGACATATCACTTTGAATTCATGAGAAGAAGACAAAGTTTGCATGTTCCCATCTAGCCAGTACATTTCACATCGTTAAAGATAAACTCTAGAAATTATAAAAAACAAAACACTTGCAGTAGAGAGGGGGGGGGGAAGTCTGAGAGGTGGGGTATTTTTTTGCATTTTGTGATAATAATAATAATGTTTACACTTATATAGCGCCAATTGCAGCGAAGCCGCTGCGTCTAAGCGCTGATAATGGTTGTCATTATTACCCTACTCAATGGTACTCATTTTACCGACCTCGGAAGGATGGAAGGCTGAGTGGACCCTGCCAGGATTGAACCTGCAACCCTTGGGACACAGGCAATCACAGACTGCTGCAAAGGACTGCTGCAACAGAGCATTATCCCCCGCGCTATCTTACCAGCTTACCAGTGATGTAATTATGCAGCCAACCACTGGGCCTGAGTGACTTACAGGAGAGGCTACAGAGGATCGATTGCATAACATGGAGGAAGTCTGCAGGATAAGGGATACAGGTTTAATTAACTTGTCTTCAGTAGCAGACTGACAAATATGACATTTATTCCATGCTTAAAGTGGAACTAAAGTCTTTCTTTACCTTTTCTCCACCTGCCTGCTCATGATCTTCTTTATAATGTACTCTTTACTTTGCATGTGCAGCTCAGTATACACTCCAGAACAGTGCCTGTGTACAGGGATGATTGAACTCCTCCTCATGTGAGGGTGAGGAGTCATCCTGTACCAGCCAACCAAGATGGACAAAAACTGGCACCCAAAAAAAGCAGAGGAAACGGTGAAGGCACAAGTGAAGGACCTTATGGGTATTGAAGCATTGGAGTAAAGGCAAGTATTGCAGAATTTAGTTCCACTTTAAGATCTATGAAATAAAATAGTGAATTGATGTAGTCAGTATTCAATTCTAAAACAAAATTAAACTTGAGCACATTAAATGTGTGTGGATTTTTATTTACTTATGTTATATTATGTTTTTTTTCACATATTTTATGAGATTAGATATGGTTGACTATTAATAGGAGTGCTGCACAGATTTATTTACTTATACACAGAGCTTTTTTTCTCAGAAAGTAGGTGCAGGAACTCAACCACGACCCCGTTCAGATTTCACAAACAGTAGAAGGGTCTTAAATGGGCATTAAATACCAGAATTGCACTAATACAGAGTGCAGAGTTCAGGGGGGTTACACACAGAGTGAAGAGCTGGCACTTGTAAACACAGAAACCAGACTTCTGTGTTTACAAGTGATTGTGGTGAGCAGGCACCAAAGGGTCTGAGCCAAAGGTGGTGGAACTGAGTTCCCCCAAGTTCCCCCAGAAAAAAAGCCCTGCTTATACAGTATATGGTATCCAATTCTATCTTTTCATGTTTTATGTTCATTTTTACGTAAAATGGCAAAGAGTTAACACTTCTGTCAATTTTAACATATGTCTTTGACCCCATGAGGAAGATATTTCTCTCACTTTATCACAATTTCTGTTCATGTGGTGTCATGGCAAGAAATGGGGGGATTGTGGATACAGTTTTTCCTTGTGACAGTAAGGTATTTACTGCAATAAAAGCACTGTTGAGAGTACTAGCTCCTCATCACTCCAATAAAAAAATATGCTTCTTGGCTGGCCGTGTATCTGAGTGAGGGCGCTTCGGTTCTGAAGTTATCCCAGCGACCATCCACAGCGACAGAGTTGATCCTTTCTCCACACCAGCAAACCCACAAGCAGCCCAGACACCTGCCTGACATGTCTAAATATCAGAACGCCTGCTCTGGCCCACAGAAACATACTAATTTCTACCCGCTGGCCAGAGACAGACTACAACAATATAGCGGTGGCAGCTTATCCTCACACAAGGCACTGTGGCACCTCCACAGGGCAGCATCATGGCTCCTCTGCACAAAACAAACAGTGGGTTTTTCCCTCTTGACTCCCCTACCACATGCACCCCCACAAAACTCAAATAGTGCAGGCAGTAAGGTGAAGATGAGGGTGAAAGGCGCCCAGCTAGATCCCATTCCTCACTACAACTAATGAGATCCCTTGTGGACTATCCATCCTCTGCTCAACCTGCCATGATTGCTGACTAAAGACATACTCCTGTCTCTCAAGAAATCTCTGCACATGGATATGGCAGCTATGCAGACCATTGTAACCACTAAAGTCCAGGCCATTACCCTTAGGCTGTCCCATGCTGAAGACAAAATAGGGGATATCTGCCATGCCCAGAACAATGTTTTTGAAGCATAGAATGCATATAATGACCATGAGGAAGCAATCAAAAGAATATCTGGCAAATTAGCAGATCTCAAAGACAGCTCACACCGCAACAACATCACATTTTTTACGCCATACCTTAAACAATTATGCAACCACTACTGCACAACTTCTTTCGCCATCTACTATATGAACCACTACCATCAGCATCAGATCTAGAGCTCCTCATATATAGGGTCACAGAATTCCTAAGCCCTCATACCTCCCTGACACCACCCTGTGGGATGTCTTGGCTCATATACATTTTTATATCACCAAGGACAAAGGCATGGTGGCTGCTGGTACCAAACTGGTGCTATCAAAACAATTAAATGGGGTAGCACTGTATGCTGACCTTTCGGCTGCCACTCTTAACAGCAGGCGGCAATTACCTTAACCAAAGCCCTACACAACCACAAGATCACCTTCCAATGGGGTTGGCCTACTAAACTGATCATTGCACACCAAGGCAAGAAACATGTGGTCCATTCAATCAAAAAATAAATTCAACTCCGGAAAGTGTGGGACATTATCCCTCCATACTTCCCTGCAAAAGTCCACCTGTTAAAATCCCTATCACGGTAGTTACAGATAAACTCACCAAGGCCAAGATGCTGAGGGCGGCTCCCTTTGCGACCTAGCGCGATCCGCCCCCTGGAGTGGGTACAGGGAGGCGGACGCACCGGTACCGACAGGTGGACGAAGACTGGGTCCGTGGAGCAGAGACTGATCCGGAAGCAGGTCACTGGGGTCAGCCGAGGAAGCACACGGAGATAGTCCGGAAGTCCAGATAGCTGGAGCTGGGAACAAGCAGAAGATTAATCCGGGAAACAGGCCGTGGTCAGGAGGGTTGGAGAGATCAGGAAGTCCGATAGTTCAAGCCAAAGGTCAAGAGCAGGAGACAGCAGCAGTCCAGTAACAATAGCCAAAGGTCAAAGGATCAGGATCAAAAGGTCGTAGGTATCAGATTCACTTAGAAGCTGTGACAAGCCAGCAACCAGACAGGAGGAAGAGGCTGGCTTAAATAGCCCGCCTAAGCCACTGATTGGCCGGATGGAGAGCGTGTCCGTGCGCACCCGTGCGCGCGCCGCGTGCCTATACCGCGCACGCGCGTGCCTAATACGTGCACGCGCGCGCCCGAGCCGCGCATGCGTGCGCTCGCGGTAAACGGCCGCGAACGGGCAGCTCTAATGCCCTGACAGTGCCCCCCCCAAGGGGCGGGCTCCGGACGCCCAAACTGTTCATCAACTCCGGGTGGTCTTGATGGAAAGTTCGGATCAGCCGAGGGGCATGTAAATTTCTGGAAGGCTCCCAGGAATTGTCCTCAGGAGGATAACCTTTCCACTTGATTAAGTACTGAAGTTGCCTCCCCCTCTTTCGACAACTCAGAATGGATTCCACCTCGAATTCCTTTTCACCTTCAATCACCACCGGAGGCGGTGGGAGTTCTTCTCTTCCAGGGAAGGTGTCTGGTATGAAAGGCTTGAGCAGGGATGCATGAAAGACAGGATGGATCCTGTAGGAGTCCGGTAATTCTAGTTCAAAAGCCACAGGGTTGATCTTCCGCTTGATTTTAAATGGGCCGATGAACCTAGGGCCAAGTTTCTGGGAAGGGATTGGTAGTTTGAGGTTTGTGGCCGATAACCAGACCTTTTCGCCAACTTCGAAGTTCGGGCAGTCCTTCCTCCCCCTGTCGAAAAACTTCTTGTAACTCTTTTGGGCTTGGTGCATGGTCTCCTGGAGTTTCTGGAAGTTTTGTTGCATGGCAACTATACGTTCCTGGACAGCTGGGACCGATATTTCAGGAATGGAGTCCGGAAGGAAGGAAGGATGATATCCGAGGTTGGCCCAAAACGGGGTCTGATTAGTAGATGAGTGAACCGAATTGTTGTAGGCAAACTCTGCCGCTGGTAGCAAAGATGCCCAGTCGTCTTGAGATGATGAACAAAAACAACAGAGATATTGCTCCAACGTTTGGTTAGTCCTCTATGTCTGGCCATTGGACTGCGGGTGGTAGGCAGACGAGAGGCAGATCTTAATTTCAAGCGACTTGCAGAGCTCCCTCCAAAACTTAGAAGTAAACTGCACACCCCTGTCTGACACGATGCTCTTGGGTGCCCCATGGAGTCTTATGATTTCCTTAAAAAAAAATTTGGCTGTCTCAGTCGCGGAGGGTGTACCAATCATAGGCAGGAAGTGTGCTAATTTAGACAGTCGGTCAATTACCACTAGAATCGTAGTAAAGCCTTCGGAGGGAGGCAGATCCACAATGAAATCCATTGAAACATCTGTCCAGGGGCGTTCCGGAACAGGAAGAGGTTTGAGTAGGCCCCAGGACTTGGTGTTCGGACCCTTACAATGCTGGCAGCGGGTACAAGAAGACACGTAGGTCTTACAGTCTAATTTCCATTTCGGCCACCAGAAAGAGCGTCCGATCAACTCCGCGGTCTTCCATGCTCCGAAGTGGCCTGCCAGCTTGTGATCGTGGAATGTGCTTAACACCAATTGCCTTGTTTCTGTAGGTACAAAGACTTTGCCCCGTGACCACAGTAGACCGTCTTGTTTCTCCAGAGAGAGTGCCAGTTGGTCGGTGCATTGGTCGGAGGACCTTTTAAGAGAGGTCAGTAGGTCAATTGGAGAAATTAATAAAAAGTTCTTGGGGGTTAGGATGGTACTAGGCTCCAGCGGATCGGGCGTTTCGGTGAACATTCTGGAAAGAGCGTCTGCTTTCCCATTCTTTTTTTTTTTTTGTTTCATAAAGTTTTATTTGGTGCTTATGAAGACATTAACAAAATAACACAATAATACAGCATAAAAGAAATGAGAAATCGACATAGGATTACATTGTTAACTTTTCAACTGATGTCATATATTACATACAATTGGTATGGAACATTCATTAAACATATAGAAAACCTTGAGAGAGATAAATAGAAGTGTACAGACTAAGATCAATATAATTCAACGGTTAACAGTTTATCTTATCAAAGATCTTGTATCTCATTATTGCTCTTTATTATTATTATTATTATTTTTTTGAATAATAAGAGGCACTCCTCAACCTGTAAGTATGATGTTGGAACTAGTTTTACCTTAGCGGTTGTGAAGTGTAGGGAGGGATGTTGGGAGGGTGAGGGAGGGAATGGAGAGGAGCTACGTGGGGAAAGGAGGGGGAGAGAGAGAAAAGAAGAGAAAAAAAAAAAAATATTGTAATATAAAACGTGAAATTATTCAATTATTAATTTTGACTATGTATTTTATTTTTCCAGTATAGGTAGCAGACCTTGTTGGGTGTATCCTGGTTTCTTACTGCATATGGGTTGTATAATCCAGAGACTCTTTGAAAATCATCCAGTCGTGCCAGATCGCTGCGAATGACATTATTTTCTCTTGGGATATGCTAATGAGTTCTTCTATTTTTTCAATGTAGTTAATTCTCCTAAACCATTCCGTTTTAGAAGGGGTAACGTTCGTGCGCCAGTGGGAAGGGACGCATTGTCGTGCTGCATTAATCATGATCATTGGTAATGATTTTAAGTAGCGTTTTCTCGGCAGGTAGTTAAAGTGGAGAAGGTATTGTGCTGGGTTGAATTCGAGGGTTTCAGATGTAATTGCTGTAATGGTTTCGTGAACTACCTTCCAGAAGTTGTTAATTAGAGGGCAGGACCACCATATATGGAGCATCGTTCCCTCCTCTTGTTTACATCGCCAACATCTGTCAGAGCTTTGAGGAGAGAATTTGTGGATTACTGAGGGAGTTCTATACCATCTAGTAATTATTTTGAAGCTGCATTCCTGTGTGGCCACATTTAGAGAACCTTTATGTGCATATGTGTAGATTCTTTCCCAATTCTCATCAGTTAGAGAAGTATCTATATCCCTCTCCCACTTCTGGCAGGAGGAGCTGGAGAAGTCTGTTTTATCCTCAAACAATGAATTGTACAGGACTGATATGATATGTCTGTGCGGGGTTACTTTCGTGCATAGATCTTCTTGTTTGGTAAGTGGTCTTGTCCATGAGGGTGCAGTCTTGGAGTTGGTCAAGAAATGTCTTATTTGAATGTATGTCCAGTGTGGGATTTGGAAAGGTTTTATGTCAATGTTCAAGTCTTCCCTAGACAGCATTTTTCCATTTTAAAAAAAGTGTTTGACTAGGATTTTCTCGTGAGGCCAATGGTGAGTTAGAAAATCTTTCTCTAGACCTGGAGGAAAATCCGGGTTGTTCCTGAGTGTCGATAAAGGGCTGAGCCAAGGTGTTGTGTTGGTGGGTTTAAAGGTACTGCGGAAGACTTTTAAGGTGGGGCCTATTAGGGGGTGTGAATGAGCATCCCTTGAATGGTATTTAGGGTGAATCCAAGGTAAAGTGCTGAGTTCTTGTGTGCATTGTCTGTGTTCTAGTGATACCCAATCTTTGACTGTTGTATGTATGTTCCAATCCACAATCCGGGCCATGAGTGTTGCTTGGTGATATTTTTTGAGATCGGGTAGTGCTATACCCCCCTTGTTTTTTGGTAGGCATAATCTAGATAGTTTGATCCTAGGGGGTTTGCCCCTCCAGACGAATGTGGAGCAGGCCTTTCGGAAGGATGCAAAGAAGGAAGCGGGTAGGGAAATGGGTATTGTTTGCATAACATATAAATACCTAGGCAAGATTGTCATTTTAATTAGGGAAGCTCTCCCAAACCAAGATATGTTTAGGGAATTCCATCTCTTTAGATCTTCGTGAGTTTCTTTTAGTATTGGTGTGAAGTTTAGTTTAAAGAGGTCTTTCAGATTGGAGGGAATTCCTAAATAGGTTATGCTTTGTGTGGCCCACGTGAACGGAAAGTTCCTTTTACATAGATCTACAGCCTTTGCCGTTAGTGTGATGTTGAGAGCATTTGATTTCGAGTGGTTAATCTTTAAATTAGATAGTGAATTAAAGTTTTCTAAGTCTTTTAAAAGGTTGGGTATGGAGATGTGGGATTCCGACAGAAAGAGTAGCATATCATCCGCAAAGGCGGCAATTTTGTAGGTTTTCTTTTGGATCTCGATTCCTTTTATATTTTGATTGGCTCTGATTCTATTTAGAAGGGGCTCCAAGGTGAGGACAAAGAGCAATGGGGACAGGGGGCAGCCCTGTCTCGTACCATTACGTAGTGAGAAGGCGAGATGGCCGTTTACTCGTACTCTTGCGGTTGGGTTCATGTACAGTGCTTTGATGTAAGTGCTCATTTGGGGTAGGATGCCTATGTGTTCTAGAACTGCCTCCATATAATCCCAGGCCACTCTATCGAACGCCTTCTCGGCGTCGAGGGACAGAAAAAATCCTTGTTTTTTATTGGAAATTAACCAATGACTGAGATTTAGTGCTTTGATTGTATTATCCCGTCCCTCCCTACCAGGAATAAATCCCACTTGGTCAGGGTTTATGAAGGTATTAAGTAAGGGTAGCAATCTATTGGCTAAAATGTTGGCGTATATCTTGACATCTACGTTGATTAATGAGATGGGTCTATAGTTCGTGACTTGTGTTGTATCTTTACCTTCTTTGGGTATGACTGTAATGTGGGCTTCTAGTAATTGTTTGGGAGGTTGATGGTCAGAGTTTAGAGTTTGAAAGGTTTTCAGGAATCTCGGTTTCAAGATGTCGATGAAGGTTTTGTAATACTGCAGGGGTAGGCCATCTGGACCAGGCGCCTTACCTACTTTCATTTCTTTAATTGCCTTATCGAATTCTGGCCCTGAAATAGGGGCTTCTAGTTCTTGTGCTTTGTCATTAGATTGGGTGGGCTATATTTTTTTAAGAAGTCATGAATTAGCTGAGATCTTTTATCTGAGTTCTGGGGGCATTTTGGGTTTGATGGTAGGTTGTATAACGAATGATAATATGCTTCAAATTGTTTGGCTATCTCCTCATTAGTGGAATGAGTTTTCCCTTGATTGTCCCTGATTTGGTGCACGGTTGAGGCTATTCTTTTATTCTGTACTGCTTTGGCCAATAATTTCCCGCTCTTGTTACCCTGTTCATAGTAGATCTTGTGTCTCAATATGTATTGTCTTTTCGTTTTCAGATTTAGTTCCTCCATCAGAAGTGCTCTGGTTTTGGTTAATTCATCAAAAGTTGAGGTCGCAATATTTTTTTTGTGCGTTGTCTCTAATTTGTGGATCCGGTCTACCAGGGATTTAATTTTCGATTGGCGATCTTTTTTTATTTTAGCTAGCCTGTTGATGAATTCACCCCTGATAACACATTTATGTGCTTCCCATTGAGTCATTAGGGAGGTTTCATCATTTTTGTTTCTTGCAAAATAGTCTAACAGTTTCTCTTTCAATTCTAGCACATCTATAGGGTCTTTAAGGACTGTGGAGTTGAGTCTCCAGGTCTTGGTCACTGTTTTTTTATCGGGGAAAGACAATGTTGCTGTTATAGGGTGATGGTCAGATATTGTCATAGGTTCGATTGTTGCAGCTTTCAAGAGGGTTAGGTCAGGTTGGGAAATAAAAAAGTAGTCAATTCTAGAATATTTTTGGTGAATGGTAGAGAAGTATGTGTAATCTTTGGTTTGAGGAAACCAGGTATCATGCAGCGTTAAGTCTTTAAGTTGGATCTTAATTTGTTTCAATGCTCTGTATGGAAGGCTCGATGCTCCATTCGAGGTGTCTATAATGGGATCCAAGGGGGTGTTGAAATCACCTCCCAAGATTAGAATGCCCGTGGTAAAGGTGGTCAGTAGTTCTTTAATTTTGCGAAAGAAAGCTACTTGGCCCGAATTTGGGGCATATATGTTGGCGATTGTGATTGGATGATTTTCCAGTTTGCCTTTTACAAATATGTATCTCCCGCTGGGGTCTAGTGTGGTGTCGTGTATCTGGAACGGGGTCTGATTGGAAATCAGTATAGAGACACCTTTTGTTTTCCCTTCTGTGTTGGAAGCGTGTAAGGCTATCGGATATCTCCTATCTTGGAATTTCGGGACTTTTTCTGATTTGAAGTGGGTCTCTTGAATACAAACAATGTTTGCTTTATGTTTGTGGAACTCATTGAGGAATTTGGTCCTTTTTTTCTGGTATATTGAGACCTTTGGCATTTACAGAAAGTATTTTAATAGACAGTGATGAGGTAAGGTGGATGTTGGAAGCCATTGTTTTGGATTATGCCTAAAAACAGAAAAAAAAAAAAAAGGAAAGGAGGGTGGATGGGGGGGGGGGGGGTCGAAGAGAGATACTAAGGGTGGTGTAGGGGAGCGGGGTAGGGGGGGAATACCGGGAGTAGGCTTAGACCTGCTGGCCTACCCAAATGTACCGAATTCCGGATGGTTCAAAGGGCAGTTAAGGAATGCCCTCTGTTTGGGTACGTGGCTTTAGTCGTTACCGACGTATGTATAGATTCTGATTGTTGGAAGTTAAACAATCAGATGGAGAAAAGAGAAGAACCAAGCTCTGAACGTAAACCTGATCCTCTCTTTCTCACTTGCCTTTCCTTCCTATCTGTTTGTGAGTCTGGCACTTCGTAGCAGTTGTTACAATAGAAATGAGAAAACCTAATGTTACAGGAGCGTCTTTATCTTGGTGAATACGGGGGGCCGTTTGTTAGTTTAGGAGTGGTTAGTAGCCAGGCCCAAGCCTTGGGTCTTGTGTTACAAGTTTTGAGTCTGTATGTGTCCAAGATATGAGACCAGTACTGCGCTTGGATGTCTTGAAAAGAGCTTAGTACTTTAGGCCCTGCAGGACTGTCCAAAGAGGAAATAGGAGAACTCACTTAAGCAATTTATATATGTGACCCCTATAGGGATTTGGTACATTGCTACTCTGCATGGAAGCCATCTTCCTATGATGTTTAAAGCACACAGCATGTAAATACATGAACCATTATAATGTCCTGAGGTATGAAACATGGGCAATAAACCAAAACTATTTAACTTGTCGAGCTAGATATTCTCTAGGATCCTTCAGCATAACCACCGGGCATGGCCGAGATCAATGGGAGTAACAATTTACTCAATGGGTGTCTAATGCATTTCCCTTGTGGGAGGGGGGTGGAAATTGAAAACTGCCATGTCTCCGCTAGCCATGTGACAAGATCCCTATTGATTAGGCATATACATAATATGCAGCATAAGCACATAACAAAACAGGGTGCAGTGTACATCTTTTTCAATTATCTTCTGAGCTAGAGATTCAAACAGGAGTCAAAGTTTATATGGGTCCTGATTAAAAGGTCTCGGGTCCAAGTAACTGTATTAACTGATATAACAAAGAATAATAACGGTTTTAGTGTCCTGCTCTTTTCCTCATGCAATACCCTAGATGTTCTATGTAGACCGCTAGGACCGTGAGGTTTCTTTGGGATATTATAGCGGGACAAATAGCCATTTGGTGGCCGTGTGTTCCCAATATGCAAGTCAAACATCCCCTACCTGGGATCTGATCCAGAAGATGAGTGGGCAGCATAGCCCAATATCTAACAATTGTCCTCCTGAACTTTAGAAAAACGGAGTAAAGGAGATGGTACTTACACGGGATGAGGTTGTAATGGTTGAGGTAGACAAACCTTTATCATGAAAGACTGTCCAGTAGATCAGCGGGTGCTCAGAGCATCTTGAGGATGCATTGTCTCTCGATGGGGGTGTTTGGTATCTCTGCAGAGGACAAACTGAAAGGAGCAAGGGCAGGGGTGTTGAGAAAAAACAAAAGCAGAACAGCAAGAAAGAACACAAAAACAAAAATAAAAATAAAGGGGAGTCACATAGGTATGTTGTGCTGGTTTTGGACCTGTGTGTAACCTTTATCTTCCTTTAGGAGTGCTTCAGGGATAGCCAGGAGGATCAGTTGTAGATCTAGAAAGAGCAGCTCCATGTAAGAACCATATGAAGAAAAGAAAAAAGAGGGGCATGTGGGGAGCCGAACCAAAAGATGTAGAAGCATATTTAGGTGTCCATGTGGTCTTGGTAGTCAAGGCGACCTCTACGTCTGGGTGGCGAGTTTCCTGGATTTCCTTGGGCTTCATTTCCCCTGATGTTGCGGGGAGATGGTGATCTGCGACGTCTATCTCTCTGTCTTTGAGCTCTGGGAGATAGATTGTTGGAGATTGATATCCACGGTTCATTCAGCATAAATGAACTATACCAGTCAGGGACCTCCGTCCTGGGGATATTCATTGCTTCGCAGAAGGAGCGGAGGTCATCAGGCGTGCGGAGCAGTGCTGTATGGCCTCGGTGTGTGGCTGATAGACAAAATGGGAATTTCCACCTGTACGGGATTCCCCTTGATCTCAATTGTTCTGTGATCGGACGCAGTGCTCTGCGTTGTTGCAGTGTAATGTTCGAGAGGTCCTGATAGAGTGTAATCTCAGTACCGTTGAAAATTACTCTATTTCTCTCTCTCGCTTTCCTTAAGATGGCTTCCTTCAGTGGAAAATTTACCAGGCAGCAGATTATGTCTCTAGGGGGGTCATTTTCTCTCCCTCTGGGCCTGAGGGCCCTGTGAATTCTCTCGAACTCGATCGGTGTGTCAGGCGGTCTTTCCAGTATATCATTGAATATAGCTTCCGCAGTGCGTTCTACAGGGATTTGGTCAGGCATTTCAGGGACCCCCCTTATTCTAATATTATGTCTCCTCCCCCTGTTGTCCAGGTCTTCTAAATGGCGGTGTATTTCAATGATATGGGTGAGGTGCATGTCAGCGTTCTTCTGCACTTGTTTAATAGCATCTGCATGGCGTGCAGCAGTTTGTTCCATCACCCCCGTCCTAGCTGCTATGCCCTGGATGTCAGCAAGGAGCTCACTAATGGCAGCAGACAGGGATGATTTTATGTCCAGGGCCACAGCCTGCAGGTTGGCTTGCAAGTCTGCCAGGCTGAACGGCTGTGCCATCATTAGCGGTGGTGTCTGGTGGGGTGGCTGAGGTGCCTGGATGGGTAGGACATGAGAGGGGATGCTGGGGTCATTTGTGTGGAGCCCGGATTTGTTTACAGCGCTGATCGCGCTATTCGCGGCATCCGCGATGGTGCTGGAGCCGCCGGGCGGGACGAGAGGCTTAGGCGAGGCTGCGGCTTTGAGGCCTACCGCCTGCGCCGCGCGGAACATCTCAGGAATCAGTGGTTGTGCTGACTGACCTGGCTCCATCGTCTCCCGGGGTGTAGAGGAGGTAAGATGACCCTTTCCTATGTTTTTTCAGGCGCTTATGGGTCCTGTATGGCTTAAGTTCTGCTCGTCAGTGTCAGAGAAGGGGAATCAAGCAGCCATCTCGGTCCGGTGCTTGGCCACGCCCCCTCCCATTCTTAGACCCCGGTCTGAAAGTGATGTGGAACTAAAAACGGGTGAAGAACAAGGCCCAGCGAGCTTGTCTTGGTCTTAGGCGTTTGGCGGATCGCAAGTATTCCAGGTTTTTATGGTCCGTAAAAATCAGAATGGGGTGAAGGGCACCTTCCAGGAGATACCTCCATTCCTCCAAGGCAAACTTAATGGCCAGTAATTCCCGGTCACCGACGTCATAGTTTCTTTCCGGAGAGCTTAGTTTCCGTGAAGCATAAGCTACAGGGTGTAGCAGAGATTTAGGTCCCTGTCTCTGCGATAAGATTGCTCCGATGGCGATTTCCGAGGCGTCCACCTCCAAGATAAAGGGCAAGGTTGGGTCTGGGTGTTTTAGAACAGGTGCGGAAGAAAACAAGGTCTTGAGCTTTGTGAATGCCTCCTGTGCTTCCTGGGACCAATGGAAACGACATCCCTGCTGGGTTAGTTTGGTAATAGGGGACACAGTGGATGAAAAGCCGGCAATGAATCTTCGGTAAAAGTTGGCAAAGCCAATAAACCGCTGTACCCCCTTTTTGTCGGTCGGAGCTGGCCAGTCCTGGACTGCCTTGACTTTCTGCGGATCCATGGATATCCCATTGGTCGAGATGATAAAGCCCAAGAACTGAATGGTGGTCTTTTTTAAATTCGCATTTCTCAGCTTTAAGATATATATATTTATGTTGCTTGAGGATGGCCAGGACTTGTTTAACGTTTTGTTTATATAATATATTGAAAGAAAAAAAATAAAATAAAACAAAAAAAAACAAAAGGAAAAAAAAAAAAAAAAAGAGAGAAGAAAAAAAAATGAGATAAAATAACTAAAATATATAGAATCACCCACAAATGATGCAAATCCGAGGTGGAAATATGAAGGGCGGAATAAAGATGAACCCCTCCAACACCTCAAAACCCTGGGTTAAGCCTGATGTGGGAAAAAAAAATGGGCACTAGACATATTGGTATATTTTCTGAGGAATACAGCCACTCCGGCTCTGGAATCCAACATGGCACTGCCAAGCCCTGCAGCGCCAGGAGCTGCCACCCAAAAGAACACAGAGAAATCCCAGCCTGCACCTTCCACAACCGTCCTTTTGCAATGCCCCAGCTGCTGATTGATGGGGAAAACCACAATCAGAGGAAAAACATTAGGTTAAGGGGCATCCAAGAGGCTACGTCGGGAGGTGTGGGAAGCCAGATCATAACATGTGATATTGCAGTTACTAGATGCAAGTAATATTTATAAAGGAATTTATGAAAACACTAATTGTAGTACACATTCCAGACAATTGTGCACTTCCAAACTTGTGGCAAACAGTTTGAGGAAGGCCCTTTCTTCTACGACATAACGGTTTCCCTGTGCACAGCTCCCTAAATAGATGGTTTGATGCGTTTGTTGTAAAGGAATTCAAGAGACCATTCATAGAGCACTGACCAAAAGCCCTAGTGAACACCTTTTGATCATCATTCTAATGCATCCGTAAGACAGTTTTTCATCTCCAACACAAGCACCTGGGCTCACAATTACATATTTGCATAAATGGGCAAAAAATCCCACAAAAGTAAATTACTCAGTGGCCATTTTACTCTGCAGAGAAATGTTTTCTATTTTTAGAGTATGCACAGGTTTCAATACTAATTAAACTGAAGAAAGGAGCCTGTACATAAGATGTGATATTGCAGCTACTAGATTCAAGTAATATTTAAAAAGGAATTTATGAAAACACTTTCTAATTGTAGTACACCTTTGTGACTTACTTCATTTGCACATTTACGTCTGAGGTAAAACCATAACAGTTATAGGTAATTGAAAACACATGTCAGTTTTTATAAACTAGTGATTATTTTAAAAACAAAGCTCTAGGTTTATTTCATTAAGATTTAAAAAAAAGAATTTCACAATAAAAAAAGACAATTTTGTCAGACCAGCACACAGTCTTCAGGGTTCACAACTTCTGTCATTGTTTCAAGAATACACGCATTTACATTTTAGCATCAAGGATAGAGTCAGCTGCACACAACCATTTTGATGTGCTTTTCATAGGGTGAAAATGTGTACATTATATACTTAGTGACTTTCTTAGAATGATTTAAACCTAAAAGCTCAAATGTAACATATTGCAGCTTATTGAAGTTGTGCCAGCATTAGTGTTCTTTTTTAGGACAAAGAACATTTTCAGCAAGTATACAAAATACCTCTTGCTCCTGCTAAAAGTGCAGTGTTCTTTTAATTTCTCGTAAGCGGATCTAAAACACAAACATTGTTTTTCTTTTTCTGCAAAACTATGGAACTCTATGTAAAGCTGATGGAAGTCAAGCCTGTGTAACAACCATGGCTTTCTAAATAGAAACAGTGAAGTGGGTGAGTGTAGCCACCCCAGGGACAAAATTACCAAGTAAAAATAATTGATAAAGCTAAAAAAAAAGAAAATAAATGCGGCCACCAAATCTAATGCCGCGTATACACGACCGTTTTTCGGGTTCTAAACAATGACTTTTTTTAATGTCATTAAAAATAATCGTGTGTGGGCTTCAGAGGATTTTTCGGGTTCTGAAAAACTGAAAAGCATTTTTTGAACATGCTCAATTTTTTCAGAATGTTTTTAATGCTGTCGTTTTTCGGGTTGTAAAAAATGGTGGTCTTAAACGACGTGAAAAATCAGCGCATGCTCAGAAGCTATGAGACAGGAGCGCTCGTTCTGGTAAAATTACCATTTGTAATGGAGTAAGCACATTCATCACGCTGTAACAGACAGAAAAGCGCGAATCGTCTTTTACTAACACAAAATCAGTGAAAGCAGCCCAAAGGGTGGCGTCATCCGAATGAAACTTCCCCTTTATAGTGCCGTCATACGTGTTGTACTTCACCGCGCTTTGCTAGAGCATTTTTTTTTCATGATCGTGTGTAGGCAAGACCGTTAATGATCTTGTTGAAAAAAAACGTTGTTTTATTCTAGAGCCTAAAAAACGTTGTTTTTTACAATCCGAAACATGATTGTGTGTACGCGGCATAAGGATTAGTAGGATCTTTTGTCTTTGGTTATGTCCTGCATCACCGATCTTTGACCTGTTGCAGAACCACACTAATATTCAGCATCTGACTCTTCTGTGAGTACTACATGGCTAGTTTACCCTCTTTATACCATGGTTCCTTCCACTACTCCTATGTCACTAGGGCACATCAGTGATGTAGGGGCTAGAGAAAGGAACAACAGTACACAGTGAAGACTATGTATGAGACACATATGGAAGTGTGTTGGATGCTAAAAATGCTCCTGCAGCACATGTAGAAAGAGAAGCTCTGAGGTGTAGGCAGTGGGACAGATAAATCTTAGGGCTTTTAACACCAACCCCATTGGGCTGCGTTGGGCAGAATTGTCCAATCCAGTCCCAACGCAGAAAAGGCAGTTGGCCTTATATCCTATTGCTTTAGTTCACAACTACATGCTGTGTGCTAAAGAAAATTAGGACACATTGCATTGTTGCACATCGCATTACATTCCAAAATGCTATACTGCTTCACAGTGTGCTACCATGGACAGAGTTAAAGAGATTGTTAAGCTACTATAATCTATTCATGCCATCCCCTGTGTTATATAACAATATGCGTCTCAGTGTCTGATCTATATAAAAATATGCAAATTACACTGTATATCAGAGTGTCTCCTGGCACCCACGTGAATCCTAAGCTCTCTCCTCTCCCCGGCTGCCAGCTATAGTGGTCAGGGCCGAGCACTCCCACCGACGTCAACCAGGGAGGAGGGGAGAAGAGAGAGCCGAGAGACGTTCTGATATAAGGCATTTTTTTTTATATATACCGTATTTATTGCCCTATAGCGCGCACCGGCGTATAGGGCGCACCCCAAACCTAGAAGAGAATCCTAAGGAAAAAAAAGAAATACTGACAGTTTACAGTTACTTACAGTTGCCCGGCATCCATCGGCGGCCTTGTCCGGTCCGGCGTTCGTCTGCGGCCTTCGTGGTGTCTTCCCCGCTTCTCCCGTGCTGTCTCTGAGCCAATCTACACTTCCTGCACTGTGTTTGAAGGAGGCGGAGGCGGCACAGGATGCGACCGCGAGGGGAGCCAAGCCTGGCAGAGTGTACTGCGCTCGATATGTCGGCGGTGGCATTCAAACACAGCACAGGGAGTGGAGATCGGCGTATATAGCACACCTACGATTTACCCTGGTTTTAAGGGGAAAAAAGTGAGCGGTATACGCTGATAATTATGGTAGGTAGGCAGACACTGGGAGACATATTGATATATAAAACAGAGGGAATGGCATAAATACACTATAGTTTTTAAAGCAGCAGGAAGGGAGGGGGTGGTTACTGCCATGAGCAGACAGGCAGGGAGGGGGGAGAACAGAGAAGGACAGAGCAGGGCTGTGGGTGACAGAGACATGAAAACTGGCCACGGTATCAGGGCTCAGCAGCTCAGCAGCCAGGGGGGAGGGCAGGACCAGGCAAGATCAGTCAGGTTTTTTAGGTGATACAGGGGACCAAGTTACATAGCACACGCACCATGCTGTCTAACAAGCTTTAACCACTTCTAAACAGGGCATTTTTACCCCCTTCCCGCCAAGACCAATTTTTAGTTTTCAGCGCTGTTGCACTTTGAATAACAATTGTGCGGTCATGCAGCATTGTACCCAAATGAAATATTAATGTTTTTTCCCCCACAAATAGAGCTTTCATTTGGTGGTATTCGATCTTCTCTGGTTTTTATTTTTTGCGCTATAAACAAAAGAAGAGCAACAATTTTTAAAAAAACACAATGGGCCAGATCCACTTAGCCCGGCGTTTGTTTGTGCCGGTGTAGCGCATAGTGATTTACGCTACGCCGCCGTAAGTTAGAATGGCAATTTCCGTATCCACAAAGGACTTGCCTCCTGAGTTACGGCGGCATAGCGTAAATGGCTTGGCATAAGCGCGCGTAATTCAAATGTGTTAGGGGTGGGCATGTATTATTTAAATTTATTGTGACCCAACGTAATCGTCATTTTTATTGAACTGCGCATGCGCCGCACGTGAACTTATCCCAGTGCACATGCGTGAAATCATGTTGAAAATATTCAATGAAAACAACGTGTACGTAACTTACGCAAATCCCTATTCGTGAACGGTTTACGCAAACGATGTGAACGACGGCAAATTCGACGCTGGCCCGACGTCCATACTTAACATGGTGTACGCCTCTATACAGCAGGGGTAACTTTACGCCGTACATATGCTTACGCAAACGACGTAAACACACTGCGCCGGCCTACGTACGTTCATGGATCGCCGTATCTACCTCATTTGCATATTTTACGCAGACGCACCCCTAGCGTCCAGCGTAAATATGCACCTTAAATACGATGGCCTAAGCTGTCGTGTCTAAGCAAAAAGCCGGCGTATCTTGTTTTGTGGATACAAAACAAAGATTCGCCAGCGCAGATTTTAATTTATGGCGGCGTATCTGTAGATACGCCACCGTAAATCTCTGTGGATCTGGCCCAATATGTTTTACTTTTTGATTTAATGAATATCACAATTTAAAAAAAAAAAATACGTTTTTTTCCCCTCAGTTTAGACCGATACGTATTCGTAAAAAAACGCAATAAGCGTATATTAATTGGTTTGCGCAAAAATTATTGCGTCTACAAAAATAGGGGATAGATTCATGGCATTTTTATTTTTTAAATTTTTTTACTAGAAATGGCGGCGATGTGTGATTTTTATGGTGACCGTGACATTGCGGCAGATATATCTGACACATTTGACATGTTTTTTGGGACGTTTATACAGCGATCAGTGCTATAAAACTGTAAATGTGTAAATGTGACAGGCAGGGAAGGGATTAACACTAGGGGGCGCTGAAGGTGTTAATATGTTCCCTATTGAGTGATTCTACCTGTAGGGGGAGGGGACTCACACATGGAGGAAACCGATGTGTGTTCCTGGGAACACACATCGGTCTCCTCACCTCTGACAAGAGATGGATCTGTGTGTTTACACA
The DNA here is from genome assembly GCA_029574335.1 of Rana kukunoris. Lineage (NCBI taxonomy): Eukaryota > Metazoa > Chordata > Amphibia > Anura > Ranidae > Rana > Rana kukunoris. The sequence goes on from CM056055.1 coordinate 136,644,208, forward strand.
CACAGATTCACACTCCTGCCTTAATCACGGCTGCCCGGCGGACATCGCGGCAGCCAGGCATGCGCACCGGGTCACAAGCCCCCTAGATGGCCGGGAGGAAAGGACGTCTATTGACATCCACCCGGGAGGGAGGAAGGGTTCCTGCCGGCGTCATATTACTATGGCCCGGTAAGGAAGGGGTTAAGGGAACAGGATGTATTTTTTTTTAAGGGTAACAAACACTTTAATGAAGTTTCAGGTTTAATAAAGTGCATAAAAAAGAATAAATCAATCATTGTGATGCTTTATTTACAGTGAGGCTTTGTTTATGTTTTTACATTTTCAATGTCCACGTTGACAAAGTAAATTTAACAGCAGACCAAAGTTGCAGTTTGAAATCACTTTGAGCTCGAGTATGAATGTGAATATTTGTGTACATCCATCAACAGCTAAAACCTAGCAAGTAAACCTTACATATTAAATTGACACTAACTGATTATCATATTCTTTAAATATAATCCATACACATCCACCACCTAATGGCCCTGCAATTTATCCTGAAATACATTTTAACTGTGTTTTTCTACATGCTTGTAATGTCCTTTGAGAGCTCCTGATTCTCTCCTTTTCCCCCCTCACTTCCATTTGTTTGGAACAAGCAATGCACAATAGTTGCAATAGTATATAAATCATGTATAATAATAATAATAATAATGCATAATAAATGCAGTCATGTGCACTGCTCTATACACACTACACATCCCATAGTCCACAGTCCATTGTCTATCTTCGGAGTTAGCCAAAGAGGGGGGCTATGTGTCTACATACTGTGGGTCCATGAAAAAATATAGTAGCCACAGTACAACAGTAGGTTCAGAATTTTGAGATTGGGTAGAGGTCAAGAGCAATAAAAGGTATATTAGGTGAGTTAATAATACATACTTAAAAAAAAAAAAAGTGTCACACTGTTTAGTGTCACTTTAAACTTCATGGATTAATAGGTTGCCTGATAGTAGAAAACTGATAACACTTTAAAAAAAAAAAAAAAACACAAAACTCATTTTTATCATCCTAAAAGAAACCCCATATCTGGAAAGGGAATCATCAACAGCTTATACTTATCCTAGCTGTCCAATCTTGCAGCACCTTGTTCTATTCTACCTACATAACTAACTGGAGGAGCATGCAACCTGATCTCCTGCAACGGTTTTTATTTCTGTCAATGACCTCATAAGCCCATTGAAAATATTTTTAATCACTTCCTTTTCCTTTGACACCAGGATATAATAAGGGATTTGTTATTTGTAATTATTGTTTTTTTTTGTTGGGTGGATTTTCAATCACTTTCCAATAGACACACACAGTAATAAAAACCAGACAGCGATTCTAACCCTTCACTGCTCTATTTAAAAGGAAAAAAAAATCTGGAGCTCTCAGTTAATATGGTTAAAACAGCTTACTGATGATGCAACGCTTGCGAAAGGCGTAGAGGCTTCTGGGTAAACTGTTTAGGCGGAACTACATCACGTGCAAACCCCCTGCCGCTGAACCGCTTAGGAACTGAGGTGTGGAGGGCATGCCGGCGGATAAACAACCACATGATAGAACGTTAGTGGAGCTCAGTAACGCTGGAGAGACTGGTGTCGGTCGGACAGGCACACTACAATGTGAGTGCATTTTAACGTTCTTTTTAATAAAGTGACAATATATGAGCATACTACACTGTTGAGTCCTTTGCTTTAAGAGAACTATTAACCATGGACGTCCGCTCCATAGGGCAAGGGGGGGCCTTTGACCCCCCCTGGGATCTTGAAAGAGTGTCACTGCCATGATCATTTATGTCTGCAGTCTGTCAGTGTGTTACAATACATTTACTCTGCTCCTGCTGCCTGCCCCTGTTTGCCGAAAACAGACTCCAGCCAATATGATCATTGTGCTGCTAAGCTGCTCCCCTTAGTTTACAGCCCCGCCCGGCGCCCGTCCTGGTGGAGTGACGTCACTCACGGCGGGCGGGGATTATCATTCATGGCTGGCTGGGATGGCACTGATGGGAGGAGTGTATAGATGAGGAGCCAGCGCCGCCGACGAGGAGCATTCACAGTTCATAATCTTCAGACCGACGCCATACGGAATGATGCAGTCTAAAGATTAACTGTGATGACTTTCTGTGATTTTTTTTAATATGCAGCATGGGGGGGGGGGGTAAATGTCCTGCACTGGTCATGGTAACTCATGTATTAATGTCCTGCACAGTGCAGGGTGCTGTGTAATGTAAAGGGGTCCAGTGATGCAGGGTGCTGTGTAATGTAAAGGGTTCCGTGTAATGTAAAGGGGTCCAGTGGTGCTGTGTAATGTAAAGGGGTCCAGTGATGCAGGGTGCTGTGTAATGTAAAGGGGTCCAGTGATGCAGGGTGCTGTGTAATGTAAAGGGGTCCAGTGATGCAGGGTGCTGTGTAAATTAAAGGGGTCCAGAGGTGCAGTTGTGGAAAGGGGGTACATAGTAGTGACAAATATATATTGAAAGATGCAGGGGGCACAGTGGGGTGTTTTTACATTTTAACGTGGGGGGCACTTTTAACCTCCGCTACCGGTCGAAGAAAGGGTTAAATGCGACTGTGTGTCGCCGCTGCCGAAGTGCCCCCCCCCCCTCAAAAAAATGTCAGCGGACGTCCATGCTATTAACATCACCCCATGGGAAAAGGAGTGCCGTGAGAGGGCTGCAAAGAGAGGGAAAGCCCACTACACACCTGGGAAACAGCGTGCTGGTTGTCCCTATAGGCGATTATTATAATTTGGTCTGGTGAGTGTGCATTTTGGAAATTGGTGGCGGTGGCACAACTGGTGGAAGATTCACTATTTTGATTTATTCAACATGTGGTGTATACACATTTTTTTGGTGTATTGATTTGATTTGTATGATTTTCTGAGGCATATTAATTTATTCAAGCTGTTGGCATATTTATCGCAACATAATTTTACAGGATCAGCGCAGTAATATGTATGTGTGTGTGTATATATATATATATATATATATATATATATATATATATATATATATATATATTTCCCTTTCACATGGTTAAAACCTTGTAGTTCAAAGTAGTTTTTATTGAGTAATATGAACTGAACATTTTATGGTATATTAATTTTTCACATCAGAAAGTAGCAGAGCAGTTAATAATGCTCATTTGAAAATCATCTTCGTATGAATTGGCAATATGAGTTCCTCTTAAGAGAAAATAAACCATGCTTGTACATAAATAGGCCATATTTGTATTTTTAATTTCCCAGAGGATGTGCACCAAAACCTTTGTTAATAGCAACACGAACACAAAAAGTCATAATAATGCATTCTGTGACACTGTTGGAGAGAATACAAAGACAACATTTATATGCATCAACATAAAAAGACATCATGACCCTGTTATGAGAGTTAACAAAATTGTTAATTAGAAGTTTGGGATGGAGGTAAGAGACTGTTGTTGTTCATCATTAAAAAAACAAAAGGTTGGCTAAGCATCATGGGAATTATTGCACACCAAAGCTATGGTAATTATTTAAAATCAGTAAGTGGAAGGACAGCTATTACCATTATTATACCATGATTAGTAGATACACATAATATATATATAGATAGAAAAATGTGTAGCGCTAAGTAAAATAAAGTATAAATGAATATAGTATATCTATGTGATGAAAAATATGTGTGATTGGAAGGTGTGGTCATAGAAAAAAATATTTTGTGAAAAAATATCCAACTATACACAGTAAAGAAAATAACCAATAACCAGTGAACAAAATTGAGTGGTCACAAATGTGAGAAATGAAATGTCCGAACAAAAAAAATTGCAATCAATGTCCAAATCCAAAGGCTAAAAGTGCTCAATGTAAACAAGTGATGTCCTCTATGCGAACTCTTGTATGGTGATATAAGAAAAAAGAAGAAGACCTTCACCCAATAAAGCATGGAGGCTTACCGAATCAAGTGGACTCTACCAGCTATACAGACTAGAGAGTCACATAGGCTTTGGAACATCCAGCATGGATCGAGGCCTCGTGGAACTGCCGGTGACAGGGATGTACATCCGTATTGTAATCCGGGAGGGAGACTTCTGTTATCCAGGGCTTGATGCTCAATAGGTATACATTGAAAATGGTGTGCAGGAGAAAAGAAGGGTAACCCTTTGACAACGTGTTTGTACACGAAACGCGTCAGGGAAGATTCTACTGTCGCCACATTATGACTACAAGCGCGCTTTTTTTATCCTGATTCATGTAAGTTTAATACTTATTAAATCTTTTAATACCGTTACGGTATCACACTATTGCTCCTTCTTTTCTCCTGCACACCATTTTCAATGTATACCTATTGAGCATCAAGCCCTGGATAACAGAAGTCTCCCTCCCGGATTACAATACGGATGTACATCCCTGTCACCGGCAGTTCCACGAGGCCTCGATCCATGCTGGATGTTCCAAAGCCTATGTGACTCTCTAGTCTGTATAGCTGGTAGAGTCCACTTGATTCGGTAAGCCTCCATGCTTTATTGGGTGAAGGTCTTCTTCTTTTTTCTTATATCACCATACAAGAGTTCGCATAGAGGACATCACTTGTTTACATTGAGCACTTTTAGCCTTTGGATTTGGACATTGATTGCAATTTTTTTTGTTCGGACATTTCATTTCTCACATTTGTGACCACTCAATTTTGTTCACTGGTTATTGGTTATTTTCTTTACTGTGTATAGTTGGATATTTTTTCACAAAATATTTTTTTCTATGACCACACCTTCCAATCACACATATTTTTCATCACATAGATATACTATATTCATTTATACTTTATTTTACTTAGCGCTACACATTTTTCTATCCACATTACCTTTTGCTTATTGTTTTCTATTAGCTGTGTTTAGCTGCTCACTTTATTTACCCAAAGCAGCGCGATATTTTCCCAATCCATCCACATAATATATATATACGCAGTAACACCTTGGTTTGCAAGCATAATTTGTTCCAGAAACATGCTTGTAATCCAAAGCACTTGTATATTAAAGCATTTTTTTTACAGGGTATCAAAAAAGAAGAGAGTCACCTCTAAGTGTAGCAGCTGTGACATGACGCTACTCTTATATCAAGACATCGCTTGCATATCAAGGCAAAAAAAATTAAAACATTTTGCTTGTCTTGCAAAACGCTCTCAAACCAATATATATATATATGTACAGTATATATATATATATATATATATATATATATATATATATATATATATATATTTTACGTTTTCATCCTATTCTCTAAATGTAAATATCAACTGATGGTATAGTGCTAGGAAAAATACACAATGACTGGGGTAATTTACTGTATACAGTATTATTCCTTAAAATCACGTTATAGTTTTTTTTTTTTCCCTTCATTGTTTTTAATCAACTTTAGTTGGACCTTCACTCACTAAAGGGACTTTAAAATGGTGTTAGATCCAAAAGCAAACATTTATCATACTGCAAATTACCATTTCTTAGATGTAATGGTTGCATTCATTTTATTTTTTAGGCTTTATTTCTTCTATTTTCATCTGGTGATCCAGCCAGTAAGTATGTTTTTTTTTTCAAAAGAACAAGCTCTCCAGCAGAATGTATCAGTTACAGAGATGTGATTTATGTCGCTAAAGTCTGTCCCTGATGGAAACGCCAACCTGTCCCTACACTGACAAAAAGTATATGAATGTATTACACACCTCACCTATGTACTGCAGAGCAAGTAGCACACCTATACCAATGCTTGAAAGGACTTTTGTGGACCTGTTAGGTAGCGATTTGTGTCGCTAAAGTCTGTCCCTGCTGAAAACACCAACCTCTCCCTACACTGACAAAACGTATATGAATGTATTAGACACCTATATACTGCACAGCAAGTAGCACACCTCTACCAGTCCTTAAAAGGACTTTTGTGGACCTTTTAGATAGCTATTTCATTGAAAACAGCCTGTCCCTGCTCCAAACAGCACCCTCTCCCTACACTGACAAAAAGCAGAATGTAAAATGGCCGCAAGATTAGGTCGATTTATAAGGGAGGGGGTATGTCCATGTACTGAAATATCTCAATTGGCTGTCCTGCACCACATGATGGATGTGTCATAGGTCAAAGTTCTTACCCATGTAACATTGCAGACCGCCGCGAACATCGCCCGATGTCCGCCGATTTGGCGGACCACGAACGAGCAATGTTTGCCGTGAAACGACCGCTGGGCGAACCGGCAGGCCATCTCTATAGGTGGGAGCTCAGTTATAAATGCATAGTGTATGCGCACACTCCCACCCTCAGTTAAATATGTTTTTCTGCATGCAGTTGATGCGTTAGCTTGTAGGCAGGTGCAGTCTTCTGCCTCCATTACAGATGGCGCTATCCATGGTGGCACTGTAAATGGAAGGGAAGTCAGGAGGAATATGGTTCCTCTATGGTTTCCTGAGTCACTGGGGAAGTGATCCAGTTGGATGCTGGCACCCCATGTGAATCTGGCAGTCATCTTGGGTCAGGCAGAGCCTGTTTAAAGCCCTGGCTCCTGGGTTTTGGTAAATTTATGCAAGTGGGTAGTGCAGGGAAAGGTACCCAGACTGTGAAGGATAGTACTATCAGTTAGCCATGTGCATGGCCGAAAATGTTGTTTATTTTTTTCAGGTCATTCGTTACGATTGAAATTTGTTATTCCTAATAAATTTGGAAAAATTCTAATTTGGTACGTTTTATTCATATACCATATTTGCCGGTGTATAAGGCGACCGCCTAATTTTACAGTTTAATATTTTTTGCCTGTACTCATCGTATAAGACAACCCCCCTTCCGAGGCTTCAGACGCTTCATATTTCTTCCTTCTGGAGCCATATTCTTCTTCCTTCTTGCTGGAGCCAATCACAGCGAGCAATGTATTCTATTAACCACTTAAGACCCGGACACATACGCTGCTAAATGACCCAAGGTGTTTTTACAATTCGGCGCTGCGTCGCTTTAACAGACAATTGCGCGGTCGTGCGACGTGGCTCCCAAACAAAATTTGCGTCCTTTTCTTTCCACAAATAGAGCTTTCTTTCGGTGGTATTTGATCGCCTCTGCGATTTTTATTTTTTGCGCTATAAACTAAAATAGAGCGAAAATTTTGAAAACAAATCACTATTTTTTTACTTTTTGTTATAAAAAAAATCAAATAAACTAAATTTTAGTAAAACATTTAGGCCAAAATTAATTCAGCCACATGTCTTTAGTAAAAAAAAAAAAATCGCAATAAAAAAAATAGCTACCTAGCGGGAACAGCGACACTAATACAGCGATCAGAAAAATGATCGCTTAGTGATGCTGGCAATAGGGAGTGAAAGGGTTAACTAGGGCAGTGATCAGGGGGTTAAAACTTTATTAGGGGGGGAGGGGGGGCTATCCTGGACCTAACACTAACTGATTTTACACTGCCTGTCACACTGACACTAAATGCAGTGATTAGATCACTGCATTCAGTGACACTATGACAGGGGGGTGGGGGGGGCGATCACAAGGAGTTAATGTGCCTATGTGAGTGTGTGTCAGTGTTGTGTTGGTGCACACTTACTGTGGATGTCTTCTCTCATCAGCAGCGGTGGGAAACACTGCTGCGATGAGAGGTGACATCATTTCCTCCTTCCTGTGTAAACACAGGAGGAGGAAGTGACACGAAGGGGGAGCGCTCCCATTGGCTGGGAGCGATCGCGGGGGGGGCGGAAAACACGGACATCCGCCCGCTCGTCGGCGATCGCTCCCAGAGCCAGGGGGACCCCCGCACACCGTGGAGGGGGTCCCGATGGGACCCCCGAACCGCACGAAGGCGAGGACGTAAATTTACGCCCTTGTGCCTGTACGAGCCATTCTGTGGCCGTATATGTGCGTGCGGGGGTCCTTAAGTGGTTAATGAATACAAAGCCTGTTTAGATTGGCAAAGGCTGTAACATCATCAGCCCACACCTCTCTGACTCTCAAAGCCAATCCGAGCAGGCTTCTGTGTGTAGCCTGTTCAGATTGGCAGAGGTTGTTACTCCAATCCGAGCAGGCTCTGTATTCATTTGAATACATCGCCCACCGGAATTGTCTAAGTGGTATATACTGTATGTAGCCAAAAGCTACACATCTACACATTACTGCACATCCAGAAGGTATCCAACAGCTGACCCAGTGTATAAGACGAGCCCTGCTTTTTGGTCAGTTTTAAGTGTAAAAGGTAGTCTTATACGCCAGCAAATACAGTAGATACGATATTCATAATTGCAGTAATTCAGAAAATTTTTAATTTGGTAGGTTCCATTTGTATAGATGCGGTATTAGTTATTTTGGTAATTTGTAAGCTCGGAAAAATTTGAATTTGGTACGTTCCATCCTTATAGATGCAGTATTCGTTATTTAGAACATTTGTAAATTTGGATAAATTTGTATTTGTAACAGGCAGAAAAAATTTAAAGGAGATTTCTTTACCTATAATTTATTAGTTTTCAACGATTATTATATTTTTTATTATTATTTATTATTAATAAATAAAACTATAATAATGGTTGATAAACGTAATTATTTAATTATAATAGAAATTATCTGAATGTTTTTTTGTTCTTTTGGGTTTCCGTTCTTATTTTCATTCTGTCGAATTTTGGATTTTCGTTCTTTCGGATTTTCATTCTTTCAAATTTTCGTTCTTTTCGAAAAAAAAATTGTTAGACACTTTTTTGTTTTCTTTGTTCACATTGCTGTTACCATAAGTGCACCTGTAAGGCAGTCTTCCTACCAGGATTGTTGTGTACAATATACAAGCTCACATGTCTGAAGGGAATCCAGAGATTACTTATTTTACATATGAATAACAGGAGGGCAGCTGTGCTTGTATCATTCTCCTATATTAGCATGAGTTATTGTTCCTAGAATAACATCCTTGGAATGTCTTTACATGTACAGGTATTGGCTTCTGCTACTCCAGAGGCTGCAACTGATCTGTAACTTATATTCGTGTGTCTCCAAGCACAATTTGATTCATCCATTTATAAATTGAGAAGCCACAACTACATCAACCAGCAACTGTAATGCCACGTACACACGATAATTTTTCGGCATGTAGAAAAAACGTTTTTCCAACTTCATCATTAAAACTTCCTTTCAAAGTCAATTATGGGAAATCAGAGGCAATAGGGATAGAAACAAATGCGGTATTACTTGAACAGATAAAAACACAATTTAATTTTAGATGGACAGATTCCCACATGAGTTACTTGGGAACAAAAATAACAAGGAACTTAAACAAATTATATGAAGTTAATTATGTAGCACTGGCCAGGCGAATAAAATTAGACCTAGTGAGATGGGACAAGGAAATATTCACCTGGTTTGGGCGGACGAACATACTGAAAATGAATGTGCTACCAAAAGTCTTATACTTAATTCAGGCCCTGCCAATTAAGATTCCACAAAGTTTCCTAAGGGAACTAAGATCAAGTTTTCTGAAATTTATTTGGGCAGGAAAACCTGCAAGGATACGTAGAGCCATCCTATCACTTCCGAAGGGGGAAGGAGGAATCGGATTCCCAGACCTGGTAAAATACCAGGAAGCAGCCCACTTAGTCAGAGTAACAGAATGGTGTGGGCAAAATAGGAAACCATGGATAAAAATAGAAGAAACTACAGTGGAAATACCACTGGATGGTCTAAGCTGGATCCCTGAAGCAGAATTAACAACAGATGTAAAGAGACATCCAATGGTAGGAGCGACTATCCAAATAACTAAAAAGATTTTTGAAAAAACAAACATGTCAAAATATCCCAGCCCAATGACTCCGATCCTGGGTACTAAGACATTTCAACCAGGTTTGGAAGATCTAAGATTCAAAGCCCTACGATATAGAGGTATGAGTAGAATTATTCATTTTTCAAAAAATAACCGAATAATGACAAGAGAAGAGCTTGAAAGAGAAGTTACACCAGACTTGGACTCTCTAAGATTGTTGCAACTAGAAGCATTTCTACGGATATTAGCAAAGTCTTATATAGTAGTTAGGGAACCTTCTAAATTCGAACAGATATGTCTAGAAGGGAAGCCTAAGAGACACATGCTATCTTACTTTTATGCAACACTTATCAACTTAGAGATACCACAAGAACTCCCGTTTATGCAAGCATGGGAGAATGAGCTGGGTTTAATATTCTCCCAAGAACAAAAAATTAGGATTCTCCGGTTTACTCATAAAGCCTCTGTGGCAAATAAATATGAGGAGGGGAGCTATAAAATTTTAACAAGATGGTATAGAACACCAACAGTATTACATCGTATATACCCGCAGACTTCAGATAGGTGTTGGAGATGCCACGCAGCAGAAGGGACACTACTACATATTTTTTGGGGATGTGCAAAAATAAAAGAATTCTGGGAAATGGTGATAGAAACGATCAAAAAAATTACAGGGATTAACCTAGAAAGTAGACCATCAGCTGTGCTATTACTAGATATCCCAATGTCAGTAGAAAAATACAAAAACTCGCTGTTAAGACATCTCATTATAGCTGCGAGAGCATGTATCCCGATCCTGTGGAAGCAAGAGATCTCCCCATCTAAAGCTCAGTGGATCGCGAGAGTGGCGGAGATTCAAATAATGGAGAATCTCACAATGACATTGAAGGATGAAGATGAGAGATACCGGAAGATATGGGCTCCATATCTAAGGTATAGAGAGGAGCAGGGGGGATAGATGTGTAAGGGGGGGGAGAGATGGCCGATGGGGGAATGGATAAGGAAGCCCCTTTTTTTTTGGGGGGGGGGGAGGGAGGGGGGAGGGGGGTGAAATAGGGGGGAATAGACCGGTAAGAAATAAGAGTGTACATGAATTCACAGAAGTTAAGGAGAGGGAGAAAGGAGCTGAAAGGAAGGGGGTTCATTTCTTTCCTCCTTTTTGGCTAATTATTAATTATTATTATATATTTATTTATTTTTTCTCTCGATCTCTCTCTCTCTTGGTTATAATTGATTTAAATGAACGTAAAGAAATATGTGAATGTGTAACTTGAAACTTTGGAAAAGAAAAAAGTAGAAAATAAAGAATTTATAAAAAAAAAACTTCCTTTCCCACACACCATTGTTTTTTAAAAAATGCTCTAGCAAAGCGCCTGACGTACAACGCATAGGACGGCACTATAAAGGGGAAGTTCAATGCGAATGACGCCACCCCTGGGGCTGCTTTTGCTGATTCAGTGTTAGTAAAAGACGATTTGCGCTTTTCTGTCTGTTACAGCGTGATGAATGTGCTTACTCCATTACGAATGATAGTTTTACCATAACGAGCGCTCCCTTCTCATAATTTGCTTCAGAGCATGTGCAGGTTTTTAACGTTGTTTTAGCCCACACACGATAATTTTTTACAACCCGAAAAACAACATAGTTTAAAACGTTGTTAAAAATGCAGCATGTTCGAAAAAAAAAAATTGTCGTTTTTCAGAACCCGAAAAATGATGTGAAGCCCACACACGATCATTTAGATTACATTTTTTTAAAACTACATTTTTTTCATGCCGAAGAATGATCGTATGTACGCGGCATAAGTCTTATAATTGATTAGCCTAGGACTAGGAATCTGGAGATCATGAGTGGGAATATAACTGAAGGTGGACCTAGTGGGGAACTAGTCTATCAGCATTACTCATCGGGTTTCTCCCACTGTCATTCTAAGAGAGGGCAGAACTGATAGGAAACTAGCATCTCACCATAATTTACTCAACTGCTCAACTCTCCAACCCTGACAGATAGACCAGAAAGAAAACTATCATCCATCCAGAAGTTTTATCAATACCAGCTCACACACAAGTGCTGTTGTGATTGGTGCTATGATCCCAGGGTTTCGCCTGGGGCACCACATTAGGACAGAGAATAAAGATGTGGGACTATTCCTGTATCATGAATATTACTGGAGGCAATTATATTGGTGTGGGCAGTGATGCACCTAAGGTGTATTGCATACCTGCCTCCCATAAGTCCTTAAAGGGTCACTAAAGGAAAACTTTTTTTTTTTGCCGAAATGACTGTTTACAGGGTATAGAAACATAATAGTTAACCGATTCCTTTTAAAAACAGATAAAAATCAATCATATAACGTGCCTATAGTTTCACTTTAGTTTTTGCATATAGCTTAGTTTTTGCATGTAATTTAATGCCTCTGTGCTGGACAGTGTCAGAGAGTGATGGTTAGGAAAACGAAACTAGAATCTCCCAGTACTGTGGTCATCAGGAAACAGACAGCCAGGAAGTGTCCAGAACAGATCAGAATTACAGCAACATCAGAGCAAAAACGAACAATGAGGACATGAAACCAGGACTGCAGTAAGGTAAAGGAAACTATTTAGCTAAAAAAAAATGGGCCAGATTCACAGAGCCATTACTCCGGTCTATCTCCTGTTAGACCGGAGTACTTTCAAATTACTAGCGTCGTATCATTAGTTTGAATCCTCAAACCATGATTCGAAGGCTTCGGGCTTCGATCCGACAGGCTTACATCTTCGTATGCCTTCAGATCTACGCTGCAAACTTTTTGCGGCCGCTGGGTGGAGTTTTCCGCGTCGAGGTATGCAAATGAGCTTTTTCCGGCGATCCACGAAGTTACGATCGTCCTTCACAATCTCTTACGGCATCTGTTGTCATCTTTTTGCTGCGTAAAGTTATACCAGCTATTAGCTGGTCTATAGTTAGACAGCCCATGTTAACCACTTGACCACTGGGCACTTAAACCCCCTTCCTAACCAGACCAATTTTCAGCTTTCGGTGCTCTCACAGTTTGAATGACAATTACTCAGTCATACAACATTCTACCCATTTGAAATTTTTGTCCTTTTTTCACACAAATAGAGCTTTCTTTTGGTGGTATTTGATCACTTCTGGGTTTTTTATTTTTTGCGCTATTAAAGGAAAACGACTGAAAATTCTGTAAAAAAAAAAAAAAAAAAACTTGTTTCTGTCATATTAGCAGGTTATTTCTCACACACAGCATATGCATACCACAAATTACACCCCAAAACACATTCTGCTATTCCTCCCGAGTATGGCGATACCCCATGTGTGGGACTTTTACACAGCGTGGCCACATACAGAGGCCCAACATGCAGGGAACGCCATCAGGCGTTCTGGAACACCCAGACCAATTCTGACATTGCTCTCCTACATGGAAAAATCATCATTTATTTGCTAGAAAATTACATAGAACCCCAAAACATTATATATGCTTTTTTAGCAAAGACCCTAGAGAATACAATGGCGGCCGTTACAACGTTTTATCTCGCACGGTATTTTCGCAGAAATTTATTGAACGCGTGTTTTTTAAAAAACTGTTTTGTGCTTAAAACAAAACAAAACAGTAAAGTTAGCCCAATTTTTTTTCATAATGTGAAAGATGAAGTTACGCCGAGTAAATAGATACCCAACATGTCACCCTTCAAAATTGCGCACACTTGTGGAATGGCGCCAAACCTCGCTACTTAAAAATCCCCATAGGCGGTATTGCAGAGTATCGCGCAGGGTATTGCAGAGTATTGGGGTATTGCAAAGTATCATGCAGAGTATTGGGGTATTGCCGAGTATTGGGGTATTGCCGAGTATTGGGGTATTGCCGAGTATTGGGGTATTGCAAAGTATCATGCAGAGTATTGGGGTATTGCCGAGTATTGGGGTATTGTTGAGTATTGGGGTATTGTTGAGTATTGGGGTATTGTTGAGTATTGGGGTATTGCCGAGTATTGGGGTATTGCCGAGTATTGGGGTATTGCAAAGTATCATGCAGAGTATTGGGGTATTGCCGAGTATTGGGGTATTGCCGAGTATTGGGGTATTGCAAAGTATCATGCAGAGTATTGGGGTATTGCCGAGTATTGGGGTATTGCCGAGTATTGGGGTATTGCAAAGTATCATGCCGAGTATTGGGGTATTGCCGAGTATTGGGGTATTGCCGAGTATTGGGGTATTGTTGAGTATTGGGGTATTGTTGAGTATTGGGGTATTGTTGAGTATTGTTGAGTATTGGGGTATTGTTGAGTATTGGGGTATTGTTGAGTATTGGGGTATTGTTGAGTATTGTTGAGTATTGGAGTATTGTTGAGTATTGGGGTATTGTTGAGTATTGGGGTATTGTTGAGTATTGGGGTATTGTTGAGTACTGGGGCATTGCCGGGTACTGGGGTATTGTGGGGTACTGGGGTATTGTGGGGTACTGGGTATTGTGGGGTACTGGGGTATTGTGGGGTACTGGGGTATTGTTGGGTACTGGGGTATTGTTGGGTACTGGGGTATTGTTGGGTATTGTGGGGTACTGGGGTATTGTTGGGTACTGGGGTATTGTGGGGTATTGTTGGGTACTGGGGTATTGTGGGGTATTGTTGGGTACTGGGGTATTGTTGGGTACTGGGGTATTGTTGGGTACTGGGGTATTGTGGGGTACTGGGGTATTGTGGGGTACTGGGGTATTGTAGGGTATTGTTGGGTACTGGGGTATTGTGGGGTACTGGGGTATTGTAGGGTATTGTTGGGTACTGGGGTATTGGGGTATTGTTGGGTACTGGGGTATTGTGGGGTATTGTTGGGTACTGGGGGATTGCTGGGTATTGTTGGGTACTGGGGGATTGCAGGGTACTAGGGGATTGCAGAGCTGGGATGTTTTGAGGGATGGCTGGATCTGTGACTGCATTTGTCACAGATCCAGCCACAGCTCAGCTGCTGACACCCCGCTCCCCCCCCTCTCCTCGCACACTGTACAGAGAGGAGAGCGAGGAGAGGGAGGAACCGGCGTCATCAAATGACGCCGGTTTGTTTACAAGTGATCGCGCCGTCATTCGACGGCGCGATCACGTGGTAAACGGCCGCTATTAGCGGCAATTTACCGTGATGCGCCGGGTCTTCTAGACCCGGCGAGCACGGACACTTTCGCGAGCGCGTCCCAGGGGACGCGCAATCGCGGAAGTGCACGAGGACGTCCCAGGGACGTCGTGTCAAAGCAACTCCACCGCGCCGTAGCAGTAAAATGCTTATGGCGCGGTGGGGAAGTGGTTAAGTATGGCCGTCGTTCCCGTGTCAAATTTAAATTATTTTTTTTTTGCGTAAGTCGTCCGGGAATAGGAATGTACGTAAACGACGCTACTCAAAAAAAATTACGTAACAACGTTATTTTGCGCAATGCACGGTGGGAAATTTCTGAACGGAGCATGCGCAGCTCGATCGCCGTGGGGACGCGCCTAATTTAAATGCTTCACGCCCCCTAATCGCGTATTTTGATTCCGCCGCGAGAAATACACTACGCCGCCGTACCTTACGGGCCAAAATCTTCCTGGATTCGACTTAGAGCCAGGTAAAGTACAGCGGCGTAGTGTATATCGCATACTCTGCGCCAGGGCAATTGTACCTGAATCTGGCCCAATGTTTCCTTTAGTGACTCTTTAAGGCCGCCACTAAAATGAGCAAATTTAATGGTCAATGAAAATGTGTAGGCAGTGCCAAATAGTTTGACATTTGGGCATAGCATCAAGACTTTGAAACTGATGCATGTACAGTATGCATCTACACTGGAGAAAGTTTATTTTTATTTTTTTATAATGACAGTTTCTTTAAAGCTGAAGAAGGTACTCCAGGAAAATAGGTATCCACACAATTGAAATGGATATATGGGAGCAGTTTTACCTAGCAATAAAAAACAGTGATTGGCTGGTGAGGCAGTGGCTCACTGCAAAATAAAAAGTGCAATTGTGTAATTGACCAAAGTAGCATAATTCCATTCATCCTTTATGCCTGAATCAGACAACAAAAAATTAGCAATATATATTTATAAAAATGTTTACCATAAATTAACTGAATGCTTAAGAATGTATTACACAAAAAAAAAAATATATATATATATATATATATATATATATGACGTATGTGTCACGGTCTCTTACACCCCCTGCTGTGCTATGTACTCTGTACTGTGATTGTTTGGGGTGTGATTGTATTACATTGTTCGTGTCTGTCTGTCTTGGAAGAAATCTATATTATGGGATAGCTGTCCATGAGGAGGGAGGTGGACTCCTTCAGCAGCCACCCTGCTGATAAGACTGTTTACTGATGAGAAGTTTGAACACACCTGACCTGTGTGTCTATTGTTATTGGACAGTTAAACCCGCCCTGAATCCAAGGGTGGGGGGAAGTGTATTTGAGTGGAATATCTGTGTAACATGTGCTGGGATAGAGACAGTTGTGTGGTTTGCCATCCCGGCTCCTGCTTTCTACATTGCCAGTCCTGCAGCCTCCATCCTGTGAGTGGATTATGCCTGGCTGTGTGGCATTCTGGGAGTGGAATAACCCTGTGATCGCCAGTGCTGCCAGTGGTCTCCATGTGTGTCTGTTTCAATTACTATCTCCCTCACAGTATACTACAGATCCAATCTTAACACTGTAAAGTTACTTGAGTATTGTGTACATCATTACCAGTAGCCTACCGCCCACCATCATATGATGGCAGGGCGATGAGGCTCTCGTTTTGGCCAGACGTCATATGACGTCTTTGCTGTCCCAAGCCACTAGGGGGCACGTGTGCCCACCACGTCCCTGGGGACCCGATGCGCGAGCCTGGCGGCCACGATGGCTGCCAGGCACCCACGATTGCCCAGTAACTGAGCAGGACCGTGGATCTGTGTGTTTACAGGGGTCCTGTCTTGTCAGGGAGAGGAGACCGATGGTGTGTCCCTTGTACATAGGGACACCGATTGTCACCTTTCCTAGTCAGTCCTCTCCCCCCACAGTTAGAATCACTCCCTAGGGAACACATGTAACCCCTTGATAGCCCCTAGTGATAACCTCCATGCCAGTCATATTTATACAGTAATCTATGCATTTTTATAGCATGGATCACTGTATAAATGTGAATGGTCCCAAAAAATGTGTTAAAAGTGTCCAATATGTCTGCCGCAAAATCGTAGATTGTCGCCATTACTAGTAAACCAAAAAAAATAAAAATGCTATAAATCTATCCCCTATTTTGTAGCCGCTATAACTTTTACGCAAATCAATCAATATACGCTGAGGAAAAAAATAGTTTTTTATATATTTTTTGGGGATATTTATTATATCAAAAAGTACAAAATATATTTTTTTTTCAAAATGTACACTTTTCTTTTGTTTATAGCGAGAGAAAAAAATGCGGAGGTGATCAAATACCACCAAAATAAAGCTCTATCTATGGGGAAAAAAATATAAAAATTTAATTTGAATACAGTGTTGCATTACAGTTATAAAATTATTAACAACAATTTAATCTGTGTCCTCCAATGCAGCCATCAAGTGTCCAACAATGTAGCCTGTAGACATGTGCAGACTGGAATATTTTGTTTTGTTTTTCCGTTTTCGTTTGGAAAATACATTTATTTAGTTACTCCCGAAAAATCGTATTGATTTATTTCGGTTTTCGTTGGGGAATAGCTTTCATCCAAAAATCCAATAATACTTGGTTTCTGTCGAATGGGCAAAATAATATTTGACGGAACGTCGAATCTTTTTGGTTTCTGTCGAGTGGTCAAAAGAATATTCGACAGAACGTCAAATCTCTACGTTGAATCGTACATTTCCATTCGAATATTCCGCCTACAAGAATTCTAATGTTGTATGACTAGTAATAATGTCGAATCTATTCTCTATAATGTCGAATCTATTTTCTCATAAATCGAAATCTATTCTCTGTAATGTCGAATCTATTATTTCTATAGTGTTGAATCTTTTCTCTATAATGTTGAATCTTTTCTCTATGATGTCGAATCTTTTCCCTATAATGTCGAATCTTTTCCCTATAATGTCGAATCTTTTCCCTATAATGTCGAATCTCTCTATATCGAATTTTTACAGCAACAAAAATGAAAATAAAGCATTTTTCGTTATCGTTTGTTAAAACGATAACGAAAAAAACTAATTTTCTGACGAAAATGCATTCTAACGAAAACGAATGCACATGTCTAGCAGCCTGCCTGTGCCCACCAATGAAGCTTCTGCCCATTAATGCAGCCTAGGTTCACAATGCAGCCTCTGCCCACCATGCAGCCTGTGTTTAACATGCAGCTTAACTGTGCAGGGGAGGAGAGGAGCAGGAGACCCGCCCGTATGATCAGAGCACAGGGAACACAGCGATAACAGCTTCAATTTTAATTCCTGTGTTCCCACTGCTCAATGTCACATACAGCCCCACACCCTGGCCTGGTTGGACTGGATCTGTCTATTAAAATCCCAGGACCAGGAGGAGGGGCTATATGTGACAGCGAGCTGCGGGGAACACATCAATGTGAAATGAAAGCTGTTATCAATGTGAAATGAAAGCTGTTATCAATGTGTTCCCTGTGCTCTGATCATCCGGGTGGCTGTCCTTTCTCTTCCCATTCTCAATCGCTGGGAGAAGTACTCCCATTCAACCCAGGCTGCCAGCAGGGCTCACCCTACCCCCCCACTCCCAGGCAGCCATAGCTCACCAGCAATCAAAATCCACTCACAATGTGGGCTGGTATAAGTATATGCAGTAATTGTTTCCTAGTGCTGTTCTTCCCTCTCCTAGTCGGAAAGCTGCTGATACCATTTCAAATTCTGGTACTTGCATTAGCCGAATTTAAACCAAAATTTGTTATTTTTAATGAATACATTGGAATTAATGTGTGTATCTGCTTGAAATACAGCTTGAAATCTTATTAGGGCTGAATACATTTAGCATTGGAATGACTCCTGATAAAGCAAATGTATACAATTTTTATGATCTAGAAGAAAATGTAAGCATACTTCTATAATTCAGTACATACTACTATGCTCATATAAAACATAGTTATTGATTGAACACATTTTTTTTTAAGTGTTCATTCCTTTGAACCAAACTGTATACTAGTCGTTTAATGCCATATTTTAGGTCTAAAGTATAACAGCAAAAATGTGTTTAATTAACTAAACAAATTATACCCAGAAAGGTGTTTCTCAAATGAATCCTTAAAGCAAAACTATGTGTTTGAATGCCATATCTAATTACGTATCTCTGTAATGTGTGTTCAATTTAGACTTATTTAAATAACAGAAATGCTCGTTAACTTCAGTATATCTGTAATGCATCAGCAAGCTGTTTAATGATTTTTCTGTTTAAGCAATTTCATATGTTCCAACAATTTTACCAGTCAGATTCATGAATAATTGTGTTGATACCTGTACTTACACCAAATGAAAGTAAAATTAGAACTGATAAAAAAAAAACATAGGGCCAGATTCAGGTAGAGTTAGGCTGGCGGATCCAGTGATCCGCCAGCCTAACTGTCACTTTAAGCCGGCGTTTCTGTTTTCTATAACCAGAAAACAAGAAACGCCGGGTTGGAGTTCCGATGCGATCGGCGTAATTGAATTTCGCCATCGCATCGTTACTTCAACTTAAAAATGGCGCCGGGGGCGTTCCCGCCGATTTACGCTAAAAAAAAAGGATTTTTAATAAACAGCTTACCTGTAAAATCCTTTTCTTGAAGTACATCACGGGACACAGAGCGCATAGCCATTACACTTGGGTTATATGGGTACCTTCAGGTGTGGACACTGGTGTAATCAATTTCACAGGAAGTTTCCTCCCTATATAACCCCCTCCCACTGGGAGTGCTTCAGTTTTGTAGCAAGCAATTCCTCCGAGGTTACACAATGTTCCCCAAAAGAGGGGTGGGAGCTCTGTGTCCCGTGATGTACTTCAAGAAAAGGATTTTACAGGTAAGCTGTTTATTAAAAATCCTTTTTTCTTTATCGTACATCACGGGACACAGAGCGCATAGCCATTACACTTGGGATGTCCTAAAGCAATGCTCTATGAAGGGAGGGAGACCGTAAGGCCAAGAATAGCCAAACAAAAAATTATCAGGAAGTAAAGTAACTCCACCAACAGAAAAAAGGGGGCGTGACCCGGACCCGAGGATTCTATACTGCTGCCCGTAGGACCGCCTGCCCAAATGCTGCGTCCGTACCCTTTGCAACGTCTAACTTATAAAATTTAGTAAACGTATGTACGGAAGACCAGGTTGCCGCCTTGCAAACCTGTGCCATAGAGATCTGATGGTGTGCCGCCCAGGAGGCACTCATGGCCCTCGTAGAATGGGCTTTAACTGATAAGGGAGGTGGAATGCGCTTCAGACCATAGGCCTGAAAAATCAGCTGCTTAATCCACCTAGCCAAGGAAGACTTGGCAGCCGGCTGACCCTTCTTGGGGCCATCCGGAAGAACAAAAAGCACATCTGTTTTCCGAATCTTCTCTGTAGCCTTGAGATAGACCCTCATGGCTCGAACCACGTCCAAAGTATGAAGCAGTCTTTCCTCTCTGGACTGGGGAGTAGGAAAGAAGGATGGTAGGACTAGGTCCTGATTCAAGTGAAAACTGGATATGACCTTAGGAAGGAAAGAAGGTTGAGGCCGCAGAACCACTCTGTCCTTATGCAGAATAAGGTATGGCTCCCTGCATGACAAGGCTGCCAGCTCGGAAACCCTTCTGGCCGAAGCCATAGCCACCAAGAAAACCAACTTTCGGGTTAGTAGCACAAGAGGGATTTCTGTCAGAGGTTCAAACGGCTGCCTTTGTAAAGCTGACAAGACCAGATTTAAATTCCAGGGGCAGAGGGGAGCTCTAATAGGGGGATTCACATGCAAGACCCCCTGCAAGAAGGTTTTCATAAGTGAATGGGTGGCCAAGGGTCTTTGAAACCATATCGATAAAGCCGACACCTGCCCCTTTAGAGTACTAAGAGCCAACCCTTTGTCAACGCCAACCTGGAGGAATCGCAAGATCCTGTCAATAAAAAACTTTCGAGGATGCCATTTTTGAGACTCGCACCACTCCACATAGGTTCTCCAGACTCTGTAATAAATATTTCTGGAGACCGGTTTCCTAGCCTGAATCAACGTAGATATGACCTGATCTGAGAGGCCTCTGCCCTTAAGAATTAGGGATTCAGCCGCCAAGCCGTCAAATTTAGCTGCTGTGAAGCAGGGTGGCAGATTGGGCCCTGAGACAGCAGATCTGGGCGCAGGGGGAGCGGCCACGGCGCCCCGACCGACATCTTCACGATGAGTGCGTACCAAGCCCTCCTGGGCCAGGCTGGGGCCACCAGGATCACAGGCCTGCGGTCCACCCTGATCCTCCGTAGAAGGCGGGGAATCATCTGCAGTGGAGGGAACGCATACAGAAGAGAAAACTGGTGCCAAGGGCAAACCAACGCATCGGTCCCGTAGACCGAGGGATCCCTGGCTCGGGATATGAATTTGTCCAACTTTTTGTTGGATCTCGTTGCCATAATGTCCACATCTGGGACTCCGAATCTTTGGCAAATCTCTTGGAATACCTGGGGGTGGAGAGACCACTCCCCCGGGAGCAACAAAAAATCTGCTTGAGAATTGTCTATCCCTGGGATGAACACCGCCGAGATGCAGGGTACATGGGCTTCGGCCCATGAGAAAATCAGGTTTACTTCTCTTTGGGCTGCTGGGCTCCTCGTGCCCCCCTGGTGGTTTATGTATGCCACCGCCGTGGCGTTGTCGGACTGTATCCTTACTGGCAGACCCTGAAGGGGGAGAGTCCAGGCGATCAGGGCCAACCGAGCAGCCCTGATCTCCAGGATATTGATGGGAAGCAGTTTTTCTGCCTCCGACCACTGCCCTTGCTGGGTCTGTCCTTCTAGAACTGCCCCCCAACCTGACAGGCTGGCATCCGTGGATACTATCTTCCACGTGATGGGGCAAAAGGATTTCCCCTTTGACAAATTTTGAGGGACCAGCCACCAAAACAGGCTGCGCCGGACCTTCGGGGAGAGCACTAACGGACGATCTAACGCCTGAATGGACTTTTTCCAAGCAGAGAGAATGGCTGCCTGAAGATATCTGGTATGGATCTGGGCGTAGGGTACTGCCTCGAAGGCGGCCACCATCTTCCCCAGCAGTCGCATACATAGGCGAATAGTCGGCCTCTTCTTGCCTAAGATCACTTGAACTGCTTGAGCTATTGATCTGACCTTTGCTTGAGGTAAAATTATCCTCTGGCAGTCTGTATCTAGCCGAAGGCCTAGATATTCCAACTGCTTTGTGGGTTTCAATATCGATTTTTCTAGGTTCACAATCCACCCGAATTCCTCTAGATGCTGAACTGTGCGACCTACTGCCTGATTGAGGCTGGAAGCTGAGCTGTCGATAACCAGAAGATCGTCCAGGTATGCCAAGACCAAAATGCCTTCTGTCCTTAGGACGGCTAGCACCGGGGCTAACACCTTTGTGAATACCCGCGGAGCTGTTGCCAACCCGAAAGGGAGGGCTACGAACTGGTAATGGCGGTGATCTATCATAAAACGAAGAAACTTGTGATGTGCCGGGTAGATCGGCACGTGCAGATACGCATCTTTTATGTCTATAGATGCTAGAAAGTCGTCTTGATGTAGGCTGGCTGCCATCGAAAGTATGGACTCCATACGAAAGGTCTGAATGTTTAGAAAGCGATTTAGGCGTTTGAGGTCTAAGATAGGCCTGACGTCGCCATTGGGCTTTGGTATTATGAAAAGGTTGGAGTAGAATCCCAGACCCCATTCCTGGGTTGGTACTTCTACAATTACTCCTTGGAGCAAGAGACGATCCAATGCTTTTACAAGAGAGGCCCTCTTTAATGGGTCGCTTGGAAGACTTGACCCCTGAAAATGAGGAGGGGGGACTTCCCGAAACTCTAGCTTGTAGCCCGTGGCTACCACGGATATTACCCAAGAGTCGGGAATTCTGGCCTTCCACACTTCGGAGAAAAACCGAAGCCTTCCCCCCACCCAAGAGAGTGGGGGCGCCCCTTTCATGAATCTGACTTGAGGACTGGTTTAACCGGCTTGCGAGACCATGGCCTCTTGCCTGCCGTGGCTTGTCCTTGTGGGCGGCTATTAAATGCTGAACGCCCGGGAGGCTGTCGATACTGACGGGAAGTTGAAGGGGCCGAGCCTGCGAAGGCCTGTCGCTTAAACGCGGGCCCACGCGATCTTTTCTTGACAGGCAAGAAAGAACTTTTACCACTTGATATGGTCTGGATATATTTATCTAGGTCTTCACCGAATAGTCTCCCCCCATGAAAGGGAAATCCTGCTAAAAGCCTTTTGCAGGGTGCCTCTGCTGACCAGTTTTTCAGCCACAAAAGGCGACGCATATGAACCAACAGCAGAGATAAACGGGACGCCTGTTGAACGGAGTTCTTAATAGCATCTACTGCAAAGCAGAGAGCCCTTGGGAGGTCAGCCAATTCACAAGCTTGCTGAGCCGGTATGTCCCTTAATATCTGTTTAGTCTGATCCTTTAAAGCCTGACAAACGCCAATGGCTGCCACCGCTGGCTGAACCACGGCACCTACTGTGGTAAAAGAAGCCTTCAGTAGGGTCTCCAATTTTTTTGTCGACTGGATCCTTAAACATCTGGACATTTTCCACCGGACAGGTCAGGGATTTATTTACGCAGGAAATGGCTGCGTCCACGGTAGGGAGTGCCCATTTCTTTGCAAATTCTTCTTCCATAGGATAGAGAATGGTGAACCTTTTAGGAGGGATAAAAATCCTATCAGGTCGAGCCCAATCCTGAAAAATCACGCTCTCCAGAAGGGGGTGAACCGGGAAAGACGCACCACTCAACGGTGCCTTCAAGGAACCTAAAGAGGATACCGCGGGGGCTAATTGTTCTGACACTGGAAGTTTAAAAGCAGTGCGAACCATATCCGTCAGAGACTGGATCCACAGACTCTCTGCTTGAGAAGCCGAAAAAATTTCATATATAGTGGAATCTTCAATATCTGAACCGTCGGGACTCAGGTCCGCTTGATCCCCCTGTGGGTCCAATTCCTCCGAAGAGAGGACCTCTGCATCCGAACACACCGCTCTAGGTGATGGGGATCTAGCCCGTTTGCCACCCGGCAAAGAGCGGGCAATTAAAGCAGTTAACCTTTTCTCTAGCCCACCCAGGGTGGTCGCTAGCATTTATTCCGTAACATAAACGGGAATGGGTTGATTGGGGGCCGCCTCTGCCCCTAGCACCCTCAATGGCTCCTGCAACATGCTGTTCGGTGGTCTATCTGGTGAGGGTGGGACCACTGGAACCTGGCCCAAATCCTCTGACCCCGATGGAGACCCCTTTAATTTTTTGGTACCTTTTGCAGCCTTAGCTGGTCCTGATCCCTTGGGAGCCATTGCACAACCTTGAGACACCCCTACAGCCAACACCCAACTGTTGTAGCTAGAAGTGAACCATTAATAAGAACAGGCTATGGTAAAAAAAATTCTCAATTTTCATACGCCTGAGAAGGCGGCAATACCGAGGAAAGTCCTGTGAGTATTGCCACACCAATGCCCGTTAGCTGGACCCCAAGGTTGCACCGACTCAGATACTGCCAGATCTAAGGCTGAGTCCCTTTAAGAAAAAAACTTTTTTTTTTTTTTTTTCCTGGTCAGTGTGGACTAAGTCCAGACCTGAAGATCCACAAACCACCACTGGGTGTCACTGTTAGCCAGAAATGGCTCAGCTGCACGCTCTATGTCCTCAGCCTCCACTGCTCTCAGGAGGGAATGACCAGCCAGGAAATGCTTTGTTGCTTTATTTGAGACCTGACGCTGCTGGCCCGCCCCCCCCCACGCACGCTGACACTGTAAAAGGCGGCGCGCGCGCCCCCGCCCCCCCCACGCTGAAACCAACATGGAGGAAGCAGAGAGCAGAGGAGAAGCCTGGACCAGCGCTAGCAACCCAACAGACACCAGGCAAGTCACTAATCTTTATTGTAGTGCACACATAGAGGAAGCTGTCCCCATAGGCTTCCTAGGAAGCAGGAGTTTTGTCAGCATTTCCTCCCTATAACACGTGGGGCTGCAGTATCATGCTAACAGGCAACTCTGGGGGGAGTAGCAAAATACATATCTTTAAAAGCATATATATATCTACATGTTATCTAGGTAAACATTAGTACATCCCATCCTGCCTCAAAAGACATAGTGGAGATAGTGGCTGATGCATAAGCATACCATTAGCCGACCCAGAACCCCTAGGGGGATACCTACTGTCGAACCAAGTCCCGCAGGTTCCCTCTTACCTGCTCCACGCCGCAGGGTATTGCAAAATGCAAGAGGCCCAGCCTTCCCCCATCTCCGTGGGTATTGTCTTGGACCTTCAGGGACCGGGGTCCTGTATTAAGGAACCCACACCCCTGGACCTATATAGCATCCTGGCATCAGTAGCGTTTAGTTCTTAGGAGAGACTAAGGCACTGGAGCCCAGAATCCAGCCCTCCTAGGAGAGGCATTATAGGCAAAACCCCACTCCAGCACGGCCCGGGTACCGTACACCTTGGCTTTGAAGCACTTCGGACGGATCCGGCTAGCTATCCTGGGTCCCGAGACCTCCGAGGGACAGCTAGACGTGACCAACACCTAAGACACTGGCGAAAAAACTGAAGCACTCCCAGTGGGAGGGGGTTATATAGGGAGGAAACTTCCTGTGAAATTGATTACACCAGTGTCCACACCTGAAGGTACCCATATAACCCAAGTGTAATGGCTATGCGCTCTGTGTCCCGTGATGTACGATAAAGAAAAATATGTTAATGAGCGGAAATCGTCAATTCACGATCTTTTTCGGGCGCGACGCAGTGACTTTACAACGTTTCCGGAAGCGATACGCGGCGTATAGATAAAGCAGCCCCCTAGTGGAGTATCCTATGTTAGGTATAGCCGTCGTCATCGCGTCGGAAAAAAAACAAATCGCGTCGTTTGCGTAAAACATTCATGAATGGGGACGTGACGTCATTGACGTTCACTGACAGAACTTGGAGCATGCGCACTGGGATGCATCGACACTCGACGCATGCGCAGTACGTTCGCCACGGGATCGCGCATAGTTAGAATACTACACGCCCCGTACCCGCCCAATTTGAATTCCGCTGGCTCATTTGCGATGCGCTGCCGCAACTTTAGGAGCAAGTGCTTCCTGAATAACAGCACTTGCTCCTAAAATTTCTGCAGCGTAACGCAAATGAGATGCGTTACTCCAGAGCAAAGATGCTCTGATCTACCTGAATCTGGCCCATAGTTGACATTCCAAAATATGTCTAGATTGAAATGTTTCAAGAACCTAATTTGTTGAGAGTGGCCTATTATTCATCGACTGCCTCTTATTGAAGTCAAGTAATTATTGTTTGACTTTACACCATTGCAATAAGGCAGCCAGTGCGTTGTACAGGATACCAGGGATGTGTCCAGAATGGAAGCAATAGCTCCCCTCCATTTTGGTTGTTGTGCCTTTAAATGACGGTAATTTTTTTACTCAGGGGTTTTTATGTGTTGGTTCTGGGGTAGTCCAGTTAAAGAGGAAAGAGGAAAGGACTGGTTTCAGTGCTATGTGCGTTGATAAGTCCTAATTTGGGTCCCCAAATTCAGAGGCTGGTCCTGAAAGGATTAAGTCACCTGCAAGAGAAGCTTGAAAAGCAGCAGGAAATAGTCAGCAGGTGTCTATAAGGTTGAGTGGAGTAGTCCAGAATTGTGGGGACTGTCTATCAACTGACACTCAGTTTGCTGAACTCCTGCAGCTTGTTTGAAACAGATGGGTGCCCTAAATTCAAATGTGAATCCAAGATACTGGTGGTGAGCCATTTTGTGTGGTCTTAATTATATCAGGACTATGGATGGTTTGCCTTTATTTTGTTGAAGAAAGCTGTTGTTTGCTTGTTTTGAGAGACAAAGAAGGACTATTTACTGTACTTTTCCAGGCAGCTGGCTGGTGATCTTGGGCCCTTCATATTACAGTACTTTGATGCTTTGCATAGTCATTTATTTTAAAGGGCACCACAACACACTTGCACAAAGCACTTATGCTGCAGTGCATTGCAATGCATGGTAACGCACCACCATGCATTTTGTTATGCTTCGTAGGAAAAAAAGATGCAGATATATTGTTTTCCGTCTATCCTGATGCACTGGAAACCCCTTCAAATTATTGAACTGCCACAGCACAGCACACATTATTGCAACACACTAGAGGGAAAAAGTGTAAAGGGACCACTCTGTGGGTCAACTCACACAAATAAAAGTAAAAGAAAGCAAATACATGAACAAGTGTTTGCAATGAGTGGTCATATAGTGGATATCGTACATATTCCTGATTATAGATGTCCAGAGGTAAAAAAAGTTATGCATACCACCATAATAAGTTGTCTGGTCTTTACTGGATCCTGTAAGGAGGCACACATGGGAGCAATTGCCCAGGAAAGAGGACACAATCTAAAGGTTATTAATGATTTACATAAAGAGCAACATTGCTTGCAGTACTTTTAAAGTAATGATACAGTGCATCCGATTTCAGAGTTTATGATAACAAAATGGCAGCTACTCTTCTGTGTGCCCAGATTGGTAGTAAAGCCTTAGTTCAGCATTGAGAATGCTACTGGGCCCAATGTTGAGGGCAGTGTAATTGCCATCAACCTAAAAACCCTATTAGTATTAAACACTCAACCAAACACCCCCGTGAAGGCATTGTACCCCACAACTTACTGGGGTACAAGGATTTACCAAGCAGGAAGTTCTGAGTGGAGAGGTATGCTCACATAAGCTACATATCAAATGCAGAGATAGTTTTTCTCTGCACTTGACTAAGTGCAGAAAATGCATTAAAAGCAGACATGCTCTTGACTGATTGCTTCTCTTTGCACTTATTTTATTTGACATGTCTGATTAGATCTCTATGCTTTGACAGTGCATATCCATAGAAGATGGAATATCAACTATATATACACACACATACACACACAATATCTCAAAAATTGAAGTACACCTCTCACATTTTTGTAAATATTTTATTATATCTTTTTATGTGACAATACTGAAGAAATAACACTTTGCTACAATGTAAAGTAGTGAGTGTGCAGCTTGTATAAGAGTGTAGATTTGCTATCCCCTCAAAGTAACTCAACACACAGCCATTAATATCTCAACTGCTGGCAACAAATGTGAGTACACTCCTGAGTGAAAATGTCCAAATTGGGCCCAATTAGCCATTTTCCCTCCCTGGTGTCATGTGACTCAGTGTTAAAATGTCCCAGGGTCAGCCTGTCAGTGCTCAGACCATACGTGGCACACTGCATCAAATTGGTCTGCATGGCTGTCATCTCCAAGACGATCACTTGCTAAATTCTACAGAAGCTGAGGGTAAAGGTGATGGATTGGCCAAGCATGTCTCCAGACTTAAACCCTATAGAGCATCTGTGGGACATCCACAAACAGAAGGTGGAAGAGCGCAAGGTCTCCAACATCCACCAGCTCTGTGATGTCGTCATGAAGGAGTGGAAGAGGACTCCAGTGGCAACCTGTGAAGCTCTGGTGAACTCCATGCCCAAGAGGGTTAAAACAATGCTGGAAAATAATGGTGGCCACACAAAATATTCAAACTTTGGACCCAATTTAGATATTTTCACTTAGGGGTGTACTAACTTGTTGCCAGTGGTTTAGACATTAATGGCTGTGTGTTAAGTTATTTTGAGGGGACAGCATTACTGTTATACAAGCTGTACACTGATTACATTGTAGCAAAGTGTAATTTCTTGTGTTGTCACATAAAAAGATATGAAAATATATGGAAAAAAGTGAGGGATGTACTTACTTTTGTGATATATATATATATATATATATATATATATATATATATATATATATATATATATATATACACACATACACATACACAGTATATATACACACACACACTATAGATACTTTTTAAAGAGGTTCAACACAAGACACAAAGCTGCTATACACAGCCCAACATATAATTCTGTTATACGCAAAGAGGGAATGGGTTTTTTATTTGTAAAAAGTTAGAGGCTATGAACAAACAATACAGAAAACTCTAAGCTTGGGCAAAGCATGAATAATTTTACATATATATTTATGAATGCTACAAATTTGTCTAAGAGAAGCAATTCATATTTTAGCTATAATTTCTATTTAACTTTCTAGAGGAATGGGTTTATAGTATCAAACCTTGTTAGAGGCAATAAAAAGTATCCTGAAAATAAAACTAAATACCAAATGTAAAACTTCACTGCATACAAATGGTGGAGAAATATACCCCCCCCCCCTTACTCTTCCAAGCTAAATAAGTGTGGTGCCTTGCATAATAAAAGACTTTAATATGGCATTAAACAAATTTGTTGTGCAAGAAAAGAGGGCAGTAATTGATTGTTAGAAAATGAGGAAGGAGAAAACACGCTGTCAGCAAACCTGTGAATTCAGCAATATATAAATATTAAATCAGCTCAAACATTTGAATTGAAAGATGGAAGCTGCTGTAATAATCCATTAAATATTTCATTATGTTAGGGTTAGTGAAGGACATACAGCCATAATGCTTTATCATTATATATGCAAAGAAAAAAAAAGTCAAGGCTGACGTCACTAATGTTCTTATAACAATGGAAAGCTACCATTCAGATAATTGAACTATGGAAAACAATGCAAATACTAAAAGCATTCTACAAAAAAAAAAAACATATTGCATATTGGAAAGGGAGTATATTATATTTTTGAAGGTTTGTCAGAAAATACTTTTTGGCCAATTTAAGAAATTAATATGAAGTAAAAGGACTAAATTACATAATAAAGAACCAAGATATGGGATTTTTAAGGTGCCAGAACACGAAAACTGTTGGACCCTGGTGGAGGTGGAGGGGGTATAAAAGCTTGGCAAATTATCTGTTGCATTGTACAGAAGAAGTAGAGGAATGCTTTACATGGTATCCTATAAGGTAAGCAGCTTTTTTGACTGAAAATGTGATTGTTATTGAAGTCAATAGAAGGTTCTTAGTAGTTATAATCAGCTCATGTTCCATTCTTTGGGAATAATGTGGAGTAGGACATTAAATCTTATCAATAGAGCACCATGTCCCCCTTTTTGCTGTTCATTCTATTTTTTGAAGCTATTACATCTTATATTACATCCTAGCATTGATTATATATCAAATTACAATGATCTAAAAACAAATATATCATTATTTGTAATTAATTAATCAATTATCATATGATCAATTAACATAAAAATAAATCTCAAAGAAAATGTCCACATTAGGGATGTGACCAGGGATATCAGAGCTGGGCGGAGAGGCGATGAAGTACTGGAATGACACTCTCGGATTGTCTTGCTGAAATATCATCGGAAATAAGTCATAGGAGCGACGGGAGTGATGGCGGCGAGTAGGAAGACCGTTTTGTCGTCTCTGGCCATGTACATGGGGGACTCGGAGCCTGACCAGGAGAGTGACGGGGAGACTTCCGTGATATTTCATCAAGACAATCTGGGAGTGTCATTCCAGTAGTTCATCGCCTCTCCGCCCAGCTCTGATATCCCTGGTCACGTCCCTAATGTCCCACAACAGGAGCATGGAATGAGGTGATGATCGCTATCAGACTGTCTTCATCCAGCTTGCAGCTTCGCTAATCCTTAAACCTACATGCTACCTGGGGTCCCCCATAATCAAGGGACCGCTGGGAATCTGGTAAGCAGATTCATATGCTCTGGTGGTGGAGGATTCTATCTACTTGATTGTCACTCTGATCTGGTGTTTCATCTGATTGTCCAATTGTGGACTCCTTTCTTTTTTCACTGGTGAAGGACTAAGCCACTTTGATCAAATTGTGATCCGATCTTCTATCAATTTATGGACATTTTCTTTGAGATTTATTTTTATGTTAATTGATCATATGATAATTGATTAATTCTTAATTCGTTTTCACAACATATATTTGTATGTTTATTCACAACGTTTAGCGCAACTTGTTTTTTTCCCATATGTTTATCACTGTTTAATGTTACACAGTAAGGTGCAGCTTTACACATTGGCTTCAATAGCTATCACTTATTTCACCTGTTTTTGTACGGGTTCATTTGAATTCATTAGCACAGTTTTTTTCCCCACATTTTTTTATATCATTATTTGTGTTTTTATAATAATGTGCTATTCAGTATGTACATTTATATTATATTATATTTGTTGATATTCAAATATGTGACTCCAGGTTTGGATCATGACCAGTGGTCCATTCATAATTATTCCAGCCTTTGAATGCCGTTATTCGTGATGCTTCCAGGTCTCCCTGTTGTTTCACATTGAGGCTTGACCCGCACAGTGTTTATAGCAGAGAGAGTGACACCGGTCAGGCTCGAGTCACAACGAGGCTTGGTGTGCTACGACCCTCTAGTGCTGACCACCAATTATCGAGCAGGCGGATTTGACAGCTTGGCAACCAAGTGATTCATATACACTTGGTTGCCATAGCTATATCATCAGACGTCGTCACTAACCAGCTTATCGGTACTGTAGTTACCGAAGCTGGAAGGATTACACATCTCAGGAGAATCTGTTTATTCCTTTTAAAAATACTTCTTTGTATTTGAATCACTTGGTTGCCAAACTTTGATGTCAGTTGCAACTTTTAATAAAAGAGGTTTCTATGATTCTTTTGAACATATTACACTATGAAGCCTCTTTTTTCTTCCAATCATCTCTATTAACTATGCTATCCCTGGGAGAGTTGTGAGTTTGGGCACTATTGCAACATTGGAGCTGAATGGGATACGTTGTTACCTTTGAACACCAGAGGACGGATACACCTGCCCTGCGTTCCTTTGATCTACTAACAAGCACCACAGCTACTGATCCCTTACCGTTTGCCTGTATGATCTCTTTTCTCATAGAGGTCGATCTTTTCTGGTAAGGGGCCCACTTGCCCAGATTTATTTCTTATTTTTCCATATGGATGATACATCTACCACCATTCTTTGGATGACACAGCACCGCTGCCATTGAATTTAGATATTTTGGCCCAGATTCACAGAGCAATTACGCCTGTCTAACTGGTGTTAGACAGGAGTAATTTCAAATTTCGCGCGCCGTATCACTAGTTTGAATCCTCAAACCATGATACGACGGCTTCGGGCTTCGATCCGAGAGGCTTATGTCTTCGTAAGCCTTCGGATCTACGCTGCGATATTTTTGCGGCCGCTGGGAGGAGTTCGCGTCGTTTTGATGCGTCGGGATATGCAAATGTGTTTTTACGGCGATTCACGAAGATATGAGCGGTCTTCGCAATCGCTTACGTCTGTTTTTTTTTACGTACTGTTAGACCAGCTTTTTGCTGGCCTAACGGTGCGTATCCCATGTTAAGTATGGCCGTCGTTCCCGCGTCGAATTTAATTTATTTTTATTTTTTTTGCGTAACTCGCTCGGGAATAGAAATGTCCGTAAACGACGCTACTCAAACAACGAATGACGTAACGACGTGATTTCGCGCAATGCACGGCGGGAAATTTGCGAACGGAGCATGCGCAGTTCGATCGCCGCGGGAACGCGTCTATTTTAAATCCTTCACGCCCCCTACTCGTGTAGATGGATTGCGACGGGAGAAATACACTACGCTGCCGTCGTTTACTGGACAAAATCTACCTGGATTCCACGTAGAGCCAGGTAAAAAACGGCGGCGTAGTGTATTTCTGATACGCTACGAGAATCCAATTCTCTCTGAATCTGGGCCTTTGTTTCCAGTTTTACTTTGTGGACTTTTATCTTTCACCATTTATTATTTCTATCCGATTACTGCATATTCCGGTATCTTTTCAAGATTGCAGCACCAGATCAGAGTTTTCTCTGTCTCAACACATTTTTGTCCTTATTCCTAATTTTTTAGTTTTTCCTTTTGGTGAATTGGAATCACATAATTATTGATTGAGGTCAGTAGGGGAGCTGATGGGATTGTTTTGATTAACCCCCTCATCCTCCCTCTTATCACCAGCATTTTGTTTTGTTTCTTTTTGTTTTGTTTAAGGGAAGCACAAATTCACTCTGCTTTACATATTGTCACTCGAAAGCCCACATGAGGTTAGATGGACTCTCATCCACAGATCGCACTATTTAACCCTCTCCAATCAAACCAGGCCCTACAGTCCTCTATGACTTCCTTTCCTACCACAGGCCAGCCTGTAATGGACACAACATTTAAGGACATGCTCCTCTCGCTGCAAACATCTTTGATGTCAGATCTGTCCTCCCTCATAACCAAATTCTCCTCTGACATCAAGAGTATGGGTAATAGGGTCGCATACATTAAAGATAAAATGAAGGAATGTACCACAAGTGTAAACTAACTTGTGGATGCCTATGATGAAGTAAAAGATAAAAGCAGTTCTGGATTAAAGCTAAATGTGCAGACCTGGAAGATTGGTCCCGCCGTAACAATTTCAAACTATACAATAAATCCGAATCAGTAATGCCTGCTTATCTTCAAAAATAGTCAAGTGACCTCATCCACAATATCCTTCTCAATGCCACTCCACTTGAAATCTCCATATACCGCATCCACAGGTTATCCAAACCGCCTCACCTAGCCACCTCAGTTCCCAGGGATGTGCTTATGAGAGTGCATTTGTTTATGCCCAAATGAAATGCTCATTGCACTAACCCTTACGTACATTTTACAGAAATACAGCTATATCCAGATCTCTCTAAATACCCTCTACCACAACACAGACAGCTAAGTCCTCACACAAAAGCGCTGCATAATCATACAATTCAATACAAATGGCATTACCCTGCAACTCTGCCAATCGCAAAAAATAAATAAAAATGCCACAGATCACACTATAACCACCCTTATAGGAGGAATGGAACTTCTCTACACTTGGGGCATCATTCTGTAACAACTACAAGAATCCATTATTCCTCTGCCACAACACAAATGTCACAACCACAAGAAGCAATATGACTGACATCTGCAACTGCTTGCCTGTGAATGGGACTCCCACATCTAAATTTTTCTCTCCCCATTTCATGGCTTATAGCTCCCTTATTTCTCTGTCAAAGAACTGTTACACCTGACTGTTCTCCCCAAACTGTGGAACTGCTGAATTCAGCATATTTGATCCATCATGCATTATACAAAAATTATCTACCGTTGCTCGATACACTGTTTTTTTACCCTGACTTTTCTTTGTTCTTTTTGTTAACCTTGTATACAGTTTAGCTTTACAGCAAAACTGTGAAGCTCCACAGTTGGTTCTCGTCCTGATCTATTTCACCACAGAATAACAACAGAACTACCTCTTCCAGATCCAACTGTAAATGCCTGAATACCTTACACTAAAAACACTCCCACATCAAATATGCCACTCAACCACACTGCTAAGCACCACTCAGTATGGAAAACTGCTCAAACTAACAATTGTGACATTCTATGTTTCCAAGAGACTCACTTCTCATTATCTGCCACAACTAAATGTTCCAACAAAGGCTTCCCACACATCTTCAAGGCCTCCTTTTCCTCCAAAAAATGAGGAGTCCTAATTGCTGTCAAAGACACAGTGACTTTCTAATCCCACCAAGTGATCCTAGACTCAAACGGTAGGTACATTGTACTGACATGCACCATCAAGCTTTCCTATACCTTGATAAACATATATGCACCTCATGTCCGTCAAATGCACTTCCTCAAGCGCCTTATGCAGTCCATCAAACCCATCCAATAAAATGAGCCTATATGCAGATGATGTCATTCTAATGGCCGCAAACCAGCCTCCTTCAATGACAGAAATACAAAGCATCCTCAAGTAGTTCAGTAGAGTATCACACTACAAAGTGAATGAAACAAAACTGTTTATCCTTGACCTAGGTATAGATTGCACTCCCTCTGTCGAAGTCCTATGACGAAACGTGTCAGGGAGGGGCCTCAACGACGCCAGGAAGTGACACGTGCGCTCCACCTGAGTCCCGTCTGAAACCAGGAGGTGCTGGAAGTCAGCTCATCCATTGGGACAGCACGGCTCGTCTCTCTTGCAGGAGAGGGTGATTATATGCGCTTATTGTTATATTTTAATGTACGTGCATTGTTTGAAGGGTTGTAGATTTGTGGGTTCTCTTGTGTGCTACATTAAAGACGGAATTACGCTATATGCCCTTTCCGGTGTTTTTTGTACGATCTGGAGACCCGTAGACATGTGACCGGATCCCTTCTGATGTGAAGAGTGATATTATTCTGTGGATATCCATACACTGCTTTACCCTCAGGGTCTTTCGGTGAGTGCGTACCCCAGAGGGGGATTTATAGTCCCACGTGGTGATCGAGAATATAGGTGGAAGGTGCTTGCTCTCCTATCTCTCTAACTCAGCTATCAACGGACTTATTTTCTCCCATTAATACACTGTGTCACTATTATTGCACTTAAGTGTAGAGGTGATATCTTTTTTTCTTGGGATCTACACTGGACTATTATCACCAGCGCTGTTTATGTTTTTTTTTACTATTTTTGACATTTTAATGTTATGTTTAGTGTATTTACCATTTTTTATATAGATTGGCTACAACTAGGCATCTACTGCAATCTCAGTTACCATACACCTGGGCAGAAAACAGTATCTCATTATCTAGGCATCCAGCTTACAAAATCTGTGAAAAATCTTTTTGCCTCTAACTATATAACATTTGCTAAAAAGATGAAATCTGACCTACAAAAACAAGCTAAACATGAGTTATCATGGTCAGGTATACTGGCATCATTCAAAATGAACCACCTCCCACCTCTATCTTTTTAGAACAATACCCATTCCTATACCTCAATCATATTTTAATTCCCTACAAACAATCCTAAATAAGTGCATTTGACAAGGCAAGAAACTTTGCTGTGCACACTCAAAACTCTATAAACACAGATTAGCATGAGGATCAGGATACATAGACTTTACAGATTACTACCTAGCCACCAAATTAACGCAACTGGTTCAGTCTTCCCCCTAGGGGACAAATAAAATCCTCCGCCTTCCCTGATCCTGTCCCTACTATATTGTATGGTCTTTAATTATATTGACATGATCTTTCCATAAATAACAGAGAAAGCTTACTGACACCACTTAAAATTGAAATTTGGCCTGGGCAGGAAGGGGGCTTTCTCTATGCTCTCCCTGCAACAACCACCAATACAATAACACATGGACTACTTTATGCCCCTCCCTCTTTAGAGTGTGGGGGGGAGGGGGGCTGACACATATAAGCCCTCATTATTGGCCCTTCGAAACCAGCTGACCTAAATTCAGACCTAAAGGCTGTTGTATACATTATGGTTACAAAGAATGTGGTCAGAGAAATGTACAAATTCATTGTGGCTACAATACTCAAACCTGCAGGATGTGCTTCAAATGCATGATAACGCTGAACCCAAACATCATCCCTACTTCCATTAAAAGGCTCACACCATCCAAAACAATTGAGCACTTTTTAAAGATGATCTGTTTAGAGTAAACTTGCTTCTGTCATCATACATGTATGTAAACAGTTTATTTGTATAGTTATCTTACTTTTATGAGAGACAAATGGCCAAAGCTCTTTTGGTCACATGTCTCATATGGATCACAGGAGTGCACCTAGTTCTGCATTTCTGTGACCCAGATTCAGCTGATGGTGAGCTAAAGTCCACTGTTGGTAGACATCATGGAGCAGGTCCAGGTTCTGCAGGTATCCCACAATAATATCTCTACCCACCTAGTTGCCTAACCAGCAGCCGGCTCAGGCTCTCGGCATATTGCTGAAAGCCTGAGCCAGCAGCTTTAGTTTGGCGCTACATTAAGTACAGTAACTGACAGTCACTGGCTCTTTGCTCACTGATGACCAAGAACTGAATGATCAGCAGTGTTTAATTTCTCAGTTCTCTGTATAGAGGTGAATGGGGACAAGGTAAGATTTTTTTTTTTTTCAAATTCCGCTCTTCTCTTAAGTTTAACCTGGACTTGAAGATACCTAGCTTAGATTGTTTGTTCAGGGTTTCCTCACCGATTTCCAATTAACTTGTTATTTCCCAAGTGGATAAACATATGTTCTTGCATAATTAGATTCCAGATGTCTTGCATTTCCATTTCTTTTTATGTGCCTTCTCCTTGAAGCACAAACATAATTACAAACATCCATGATATTTTGTTATCAAACAACTCTGGGTATTACATTTAATTCACATGGCAGGGAAACCTAAGGCCAACATTTTTTTTTAAGAAAATGGTTTACTACTTTATACTAATATTTGAGTTTTTCTTAAATCATCAGTCCTGTTTGCTGGCAACTAGCAAAAATTCATGTTTTAATAATGGCTTTAGGTTACAGCTGAACTCAAGTTCTTCCTAGATGTTATAGGGTTCTATAGTTCTTTCCATTTAATTATGTGTTATATTCAGATTTTCAAAATAAAATTTGTGATTTTGTAGTTTTGTTTGGATCAGGCACAAATTACATATTGTATGTAAATATTTAATATCTGCAATTCTACATTTAGCAGGAGATCCAGTGTTTGATATCGCTGGCTCACTGTTAAAAATAGCAGGATTTCAGGTTGCACATACACAAAACCGAGAAATTCAACTGGATTACCCAGAGGAGGAAGACACTCCCATTTACTATTTACTTAGAGATGGTGCCATCTAGGTGCATGAGTAATTAATAGGTGCTAGCTTTCTTATCAGAAAGAATAAAGATGCTGCACTAATGAAGGACAAAAACACTGGGCCAGAGCCACAAAGCACTTAAGCCGGCGTTTCACGAGATGCGTGGCGTAAGTCTAAATATGCGCGGGGGGCATGGCCGGACCGGGCAGGAAGATGGACGCTTGAATCCTTAGCTCCTGCCACCCCGGGGTGAATCTGCATTCTTAAGCCGAGACCTATATCCCTAACGGCTCCCCTCGACATGGGAACTGCCTCCAGAACCAACTCAACCTCCAGATTCCGCTCCCCCAGAGAGCCAGCCGCCTCACAGGGGCAGAATATTCCGGAGATGTTCTGCTCCGCCAGGGGCAACATGGCGCCCTCCCGCCAGGGTGTCGTACTAGGCCCTGCTCCGACTCCTCCAACACCCACCGTTGCTGCGGACATAGTCCTGACAGCACACCCGCCGACGCATCCACAGCTGCTGGAGATGGCCACGGGAAGTACGGGGGCCCCCCCCACTCCCACATCTTAGACCTGAAAGCAGTGGCGACTGACATCAAGGACGCGCTCGCAGCCGCCATTGCGGACCTGAAGCTTGAACTCCGCTCCCTCACAGACAGGGTGACTAGCACTGAACAGACACTGGAGGATCATAGCCAAGTTCTAGCTAGATCCACCTGCAAAGTAGACGATCACACCCTTCAACTGAGGGATGTGAACAGGCACTTAGAGGACCTCTATAACCGGGGCCAACGCTGGAACCTACGTGTGCGGGGCCTACCGGAATCGGTGGAAGGGGAGAACGTCCAACGTGAGGTGACCACCATCTTTAATGATATCCTGGGCAAACAGCCGCAAACAGTCGTGGAGATGGAAAGAATCCACCGCGCCTTGCGCCCCAGAGGGAGGGATACTGACCCTCCCAGAGATGTGGTGTGCTGCCTTATGGACTTTCATCTCAAAGAGGACATCCTCAGGCGGGCGAGGACCCTGAGACCTTCATATAATGGGTCCCCAATCCAAATCTACCAAGATCTCTTGGGAATCACCTTCCAGAACCGCCGGGACCTCAGGCCGCTGCTAGATGCCCTGCGTAGCAGGGAAATCCGATACAAGTGGAAATTTCCTTTCTGCCTGGAAGCCTCTCACCAGGGTCACACCGCCAAGCTGAAGGTCCCTGAAGACCTGCCTCACTTTTGCGAATCCCTTGGCCTGCCACTGATCTCAGTCCCTGACTGGTACGCGCCGTACCGTAGGTCAGTGGGTAGATGGCCACCCAAATCCCAAGAGGTCCCGATGGACACACAGGCTGTCCGCCACCGCAGGAGAAGATCCCCGTCTGACCAGGGGCGCTCCTCTGAGGCGTGTGATTCTCACGGACACCGCGGCTCACCATTTGCCCCCGGCCCCAGGAGAGCAAGGATGGATTATTAATCCCGCGGGCAGGCTACACAATGGGAGAAGTTTTTCAGGTCATACTGACTGAGTTTATTTTGAATTGGAACCTGTTCTGTTTGTTTGAATCTTTATTTTTACTTCATGGACTTCCCTTGTGTTCCCCAGCACGGGACTGCGGAGAGATGCTTATTCCTATGTGACTGCGATGTTTTGCCGGCGTCAGGCTGAACCCCTCGTCCCACGCTGCAGGATGCCGGGACTTTCAACTACTCTGCCTGAACCTCCGCCTCCCGCCAATGCTGCTCCGCCCGGAACTACATCTCCCACACTGCACAGCGCGGTCCTCCGCTACACATCGGCTTTCACCGTGAAACTGGCCTGTGACGCGGCACGCTATTCAACTTACGTCTGACGTCGCCTGCCTGTCCGGGAAGGAAATGCTTCGTACCCGACTATTGACGACGCTCTGCAACCGCGGTCCAGATGAAGATCCTCGCCCGCTCGATCCGAAACACACTCCTTCCGCTCTCCATCGCTGATGCTTGCACGCAACAGGACCTGTTCACCGCACCGCTGGCAGCCCATTTGGTAAGAACTGAGCCGCCGAGCCGAGGGTCTGCGCTAAGAGCTAAGACGGTCCCCTCGTCTATCCGCCCACCTGTGAGCAAGACGGAAACTCATCCCTGCCCACCGCACAGAGACCGACCCGTTTCAACTGTTGTGGTATGTGTTTACTCATAGTTTTGTTCTCCACAGGTAGAAAGACTGCACTGAATGGTACTGGACAGTTCGTACCGAGCCTCGGCCCCTGTTGATATCTTATCCTTATGGCTTGGTTGCACGGTTTATGTAGGTACTGGTTATAGCCCTGATAAGACGCCCCCCTGGGATTTACTGCCTCCTTAGTGATACGACCCCTTCCAGAGGCACCACCTCGTTTTGCCACGCCAGGCTTTGGGGGCCCGGGACTGTGACCGTGCCTATACTGGCTCTGGAGCCCCCTTGGCCTGCGAACCCCTCCGCTCCTCCTGACTCCCTGGACCTGGCCGCATTCTGCTGCTTGGGGTCCTCTGGGGCAGGAGGACCGCCGTCAACACTGGGGTGACACCCCCACTGGCTCAGGCCATACAGATGCCGTGACACCCTACATTCTGCTACCGGGATTATCTCCCCGTAACTAGGTGGCACCCTACGCCTGGCGGCTTATATATAAGCTGGGGAGAGGAGCAGTTTCCTCATTCTGGTTTTAGCCCTTTTTGGTATTTACCCTGGGGTGGCCCCCTATTGATTTACCTATCTAGTTTCGGTACTGGACTATTCGTGTCAGGACCAGTGCTACTGCATTGGAGCTAGGCTCCCTGCCCTGACTCCGGTCAACCCCTGACTCCAGTCAACCCCCATACGGTGTTGGATTGATACCCCACATACCTTCAGGGAGCGGGGTGACCTTCCACACACCGTACATTACCGATTGGCTCTAGTGGCACTAGGCGTCTGGACAGCGTCCTCTCGTCTAATCGGTTATCTATTTTTATCTAAGTATCATTTTTTTTTTTTGCTAACCCCTCCCCCCCCCCGCCACATGGGGCCCTCCTCTAACAACGCAACTCGGCACGCCAAGGCTCAAGGTCCTTCCCAGCAACACCTCAAACTATATTCCCTGAATGCAAGGGGCTTGAACACCCCTGAAAAACGTTCCCGTCTCTTGTACTCGCTTTGGAAAGACAAATCACACGTAGTAATGGTCCAAGAGACCCACTTCCGGTCCGACATTGTCCCTAAGCTGTACGATCGCAACTTCCCTACGGTCTTTTATGCGCCAAACGTAGAAGCCAAGTCCAAAGGGGTATCCATCCTGTTTTCCAGGAATTGCCCCTTCCGTATGACTGACATTCAGAAGGATCCTCAGGGTAGATATCTCTTCCTTAAGGGCACACTGAACGAAGTGCTGTACACATTTGCCAACATATATGCACCTAATATGAAACAAGTCTCCTTTTTTCGTGAGGTTCTGTTCCAACTGACCGCCTTTAAGGCCGGAGTGTTGGTGCTGGGAGGAGACTTTAATGTACCGCTGACACCCTGCCTTGACACTTCTAATGGTTCCTCATGTCTGACATACAAAGCCTTGAGAGCTATTAAAACACAACTGACTACTCTGACCCTACATGACGCTTGGCGCACCCTCCACGAAAGACTTTACATAATTCTCCCCATTACATGCCAAATACTCACGAATAGATCACTTCTTCCTCACGCAAAATGACCTTACTTCTCTGGTTGATGCTACCATCGAGCCCATGTGGTTCTCAGATCACCACCCGATCACCATGACGCTACTTCTTCCCTTCACCCGTCCCAAATCACGGATTTGGAGGCTAGACGACTCGCTCCTTCTGGACGACGGTAACGTACAACACGTCTCGGAAATTCTCACCGACTATTCCGCCGAAAACGCGACAGACACCCAGTCTCCTACTCTGATCTGGGCTGCCCACAAATGTGTGGTGAGGGGGGAATTCATGTCCCTGGCGGCAAAACGCGCGAAACTCCGGCGAGCCCGACAAACTGAACTGATGGACAAAGTCAAGACCCTGGAACGCGCACACAAACTTTCTCTAGCGAAGAGCACGCACGATGACCTGTTAGCTGCTCGGCGGGATCTCCTGGAGTAACTCCAGGCGCAACTGAACTGAAAATACGCACTCACAAATAAACTCTTCTATGAGTTCGGGAACAAGTCGGGTAAGCTTCTTGCGGCGTTCCTTAAGAAAAAAAGAGCGTCACACACTATCCACACAATAACGTCCCCATCGGGAGACAAATTGGCTAAATCGGACGACATCGCAGACCAATTTGTGCGATATTTCTCCAGCCTCTATAATCTGCCCAAACCTGTGGACACCCCCCCGACTACGGACAGAACCACCCTCATTGACTCGTTTCTTACAGATTACTGCCCCACTATTGACAGATCTAGAGACTTAACATGCCTGAACTCCCCAATCACGTCGGAAGAAACTCTTCTCGCTTTGAAACAACTTAAGGCGGGCAAGAGTCCCGGCCCGGACGGTCTACCGACCGGATACTACAGAACGTTCGCCCACTCATTACTTCCACGCTTCCTTGCGGCCTACAATACCCTCCCTGACTTGACGGCACACACCAAAGACTTACTGGAAGCCCATATCACCCTAATCCCCAAACCTGGCAAGGACGCCACTATTGTCTCAAACTACCGCCCCATATCCCTCCTGAATGTGGACCTGAAACTCTACCCAAAGATACTGGCCAACAGACTCTTGCCCCTACTCCCCGAACTTGTATCCTCGGACCAGGTAGGCTTTGTCCCAGGGCGGGAAGCCAGAGACAACACCACCAAAGCCCTCAACGTCCACCAATGGCTCTCGTCGTCTCGCAAACCGGGTTTTCTTCTATCCTTGGATGCGGAGAAGACGTTTGACAGGGTGGCATGGGACTACATGTCGGGCGGTCCTGCACAAACTGGGTCTGCCGTCCAGAACCATTCAACTGATCATGGCATTGTACTCAGCTCCCACCGCCAGACTCAGAGTGAACGGTCACCTGTCGAGCGCCTTCTCCATTTCCAACGGTACTAGACAGGGTTGCCCCTTGTCCCCTATTCTGTTTGTCCTGTCACTGGAACCCTTCCTGCGATGACTGAACGCGAACCCTGCGATCAGGAGCATAGAGGTTCCTGGGA
The DNA here is from genome assembly GCA_029574335.1 of Rana kukunoris. Lineage (NCBI taxonomy): Eukaryota > Metazoa > Chordata > Amphibia > Anura > Ranidae > Rana > Rana kukunoris. The sequence goes on from CM056055.1 coordinate 136,686,849, forward strand.
ACCACTGTAAGCTGGCCGCATATGCGGATGACGTTTTGTTGTTTCTCTCGGACCCCCTGACTATGTTACCCAACCTCCTGGCTGACTTCCGACTTTTTAATTCCCTGTCCAACCTCCAAATACATTTTGAAAAATCGATGGCCCTGAATATCTCCTTGCCCGACTCAAGAATATCTCTTTGCAAGCAAAACTTCCCGTTTAAGTGGGCCACCAACTCCATTACTTACTTGGGCATCGAAATACCACCTGACCTGAAAGATTTATACAACCTCAACTTCGTGCCTGCCCTCCGGGCCATCAAACAGGACTTGGAGAGCTGGGACAAGGGCCGGCTCTCCTGGTTTGGTAGGGCTGCGACCCTCAAAATGAATGTCCTCCCTCAACTCTTATACCTCCTACAGGCCATCCCGATTGCTCTGCCACCGTCCTTCTTCGCTCTCTACAAAACATGCTGCAGAACCTTCCTGTGGGCGGGCCGACCACCCAGGTTGAGCTGGTCTAAACTTATCCTCCCAAAACTGAAAGGTGGCCTAGGGTTGCCAGATATAACACGGTACCATACGGCCTGCCTCCTTGTTCGGTTGGTTGACTGGCATCACCATGCTCACGACAAAGGATGGGTTAACTTAGAAAATTCTTTCCTAGACTTCCCTATTTCTCACCTCCCATGGCTACCGCAGCAGGCGGTCCCGAAATCTTGTCTGGCCCACCCACTCATTGGCCCCACCCTTCTCAAGTTTAGAACGGCCTGCCGCTCGCTCGCTCTAACCCCCTCGCCAGGTCCCATGACTCCATTACTCTGCAACCCTACTTTCGCGCCGGGCATCCCCACGACAGAACAGACACCCAAGTCTGAGGCACTGAAAACACGCGCGGCACAATTCTTCCGTGATGGCGCCCTCCTCTTATCCGGAGATGGTAGCGGCCCTCCCGCATTTGAAACTGTCCATTTTCAAATTCATACAACTGAAACACTTTTTTGACAGTGCCAGGTCACCCTCTTTTTGGTGTAGGGACCTTACACCTTTGGAGCAACTTTGTGCAGCCGAGGACCCTCCACGACATCTGATTTCATCCCTATACTCCCTGCTGACCTCGACAGCGCCCCCTATTGCTAATACCCGCACTGCATGGCAGACTAACTTGTCCCTTGACCTGACGGATACAGATTGGGAACTGATTTGGGAACACACACATAAGGGCTCAATCAATGTCTCAGCGCAAGAGAACAGATACAAACTAGGTACACGTTGGTACAAGACCCCTGACAAGCTACACAAAATATTTCCATCAGTCTCACCAGACTCCCTCCTCCACATCTGGTGGGAATGTCCCAACCTACAACCGTTCTGGAAGGAGATACATGAACAAATTGTACGTATCACCACCCACCATATTGAATTTTCCCCAGCCCAGTACCTGCTTCACCACTCTGTTCTACCACGTTCGCAATATCGTCGATCTCTTCCCTTACACTTGATAAATGCAGCCACCCAATGCATTCCCTTACGATGGAGATCTACGACCCCGCCCACGATTAGGGACTGGCACGCCCGAGTCACAAAGATGGAAGAACTGGAATGACTCATTCACCAATCCAAAGATACTGATGATAAGTTCAGATTTACGTGGGCCTGTTGGACTCACTACAGAGAGTCCCTGGACCACCCGCCCCCTTCCACCCCATCCATGCTCCCTACCGCAATGGACCATGTCATCAGTCAAGGTCCACTGACTCCCCCATAAATCAAGCTACTCCCCCCTTTACCCCCCCTCCTCCCCCTTTTTTTTTTCCTTTTCTTTTTTTTTTTTTATCTCCCCGCTCTGAGATTTCGGAGTTGTGTCCCTTACCCCTACCCGTCCACAGAATGACCCCAATAGGGGTGGACGGGTACGGATGGGGCCTTCATCTTACTACTGCCAGTGACGATGATATCCTCTAACTCCACAGTCGCTATCACGAGGGGGGACACTTCCAGATGGACGTGATGTTCCATCCCCACACTCCATTGTGCCCTCTCTCGCTTTATTTTGGCTCCCCTTCGCCCTACCCTGCCTATTAGACTAGGCCCAAGGATTAACAGTTGCTACACCGCTTTTATCCTGTTCCCATGCCTAATTGATGAAGACTGATACTATATATGCATGTTGTTTAAGTTTTGCTATGTGCATACTGTTGCATACATTTTGAACACTGTTAACCTGTACGTGTACCTCCCATTGTGATATGCTCTATGCTCTATTGTATTGTATTTGTTTCTCTTATACTCAATAAAATTGTTTGAACAAAAAAAAAAAAAGTCTAAATATGCGCCTGCGTATCTATGCCCCGTATCCCCAAAACGATATACGCCTGAAATGTAGAATTTTTCGACCAACGTAATTTCGGTAGACCGGCGCATCGTGCGTGCAAAAATGCGCTAGACACACCATTGATTTGCTATGCAAATATGCAAATGAGGGAGATACGGCGATCCACAAAAGTAAGTTTGTGCGGTGCAGGGTACGCCCTGTGCGCATCAGCTGTTTGTCCGGTCTAAAGTTAGTCCTTATAAAAGCAGGTTTAAAATTGGACAATCCGTCTACATGTCAGCTAAAGCAACACCGTAAGGGATGAGCTGAGCAGCCACACTTGCAGGACAACAATCTATATGCCAACATGCCAGGGGCATCCTTGCTCATAGCTATACTACTGACTTTAGATGAGCGCAGGAGGAGGAGGGCACGGAGGAGGGCACGGGAGAGGATATACCGCACACGCATAGACATCTTTGGCATGAGTGATTCTGAGGTGTATTGCATCTTCAGATTCACCCCTCATGCCATCATGGAATTAACCACAACCCTGCAGGAGGACATCAGCAGCCCAACACAATGCTCACATGCAGTGCAGCCACTGGTCAAGGTCCTGGCAACACTCCATTTCCTTGCCAGTGGCTCTTTTCACCCTAATGGGTAAATATATATTTTAGATACATTTTTTCTGTTTAGTATATATTTTATATTAGTTAATATAATAAATATATAATTTTATTTTTTATATCTAATATATATTTAATATTTTAAATATTATTATAATTATATTATTTATTATTATTATATAATTTTTTTTTATATATATATATATATATATATATATATATATATAGTAGTTCAACATCCAGTTCCTCTCTGACATCTCTCAAAAACACACAATCCAAAAAACACAACGACACAACACAAACCTACAAACAGCAACAGACAACGGAACAAAAGCACCTTGCTGTAGGAAGGTAAACAAATGGATGTACTTTTGCAAAGGAAGGGCGTTTCTCTCTGTCTATTTAAGCACTGTGCCTAGCTCACTAAGTTGACCAGCCTAGTTCCAATCTCACTGATTGCGCCGTGCCAAGTTCTGAGCATGCGCAGAGAGGTGCTGACCATAGTCTGCTTCATGCGCGCATGCGCAATCCGGCCGGCCCTTCATTTGCATGGGGTCACGGCTCATTTCAATGGAACACGCCCACGTCCTTCCCAATTTGAATTACACCGCCTTACGCCTCAGAATTTACGTTACACCGGCGCAAATTTGTATGCAAATACTACGAGGATACGGTACTTGCGCCTCTACATTGCGCCGGTCTAACGTAAAGGAGGTGCACTACGCCGGTCAATAAATGCGCCAATGTACGTGAATCTGGCCCACTAATTTTAATAATTTTAAACTTGACCCTGACTGATCGTGTGTCTATTTAGATCAGAAATCTTTCTTATCTTCAGTAATAAATCTGCCTTTAGATTTTTTAAACTGTAAAACTTTGCTGCCCAAGAATACAGATGAACAGGTCTGTAAACCCGTCTCAAAGACATAACCTGATTTGTGTTATTAATTTGCTTGATAAATGTCCCGCAGTGCATTTTACACAAATCAGCATTGCTCATGTCTTTGCCAAATGTCTGTTGCCCTGGGCATGTGCTTCATAAAATCAGTATTTCATAGATAGAGTTTGAGCTTAGGGAAATGGATGCTCTTTTTTGTTTTTGCTTTGTTTTTTTTTTAGTTATCATCTTTGATGTGTTTGAAGATTATGTGTAATAAGTAGCAGAATTGTTATGTTTGGATTTAGATGGATTTAGAATAAATCCTCTTTTTGTTTTTCCTGTCGATATAGAAATACAAAAATAACTTTTAATAAAAATGTAAAGAGCAACAAAAAAAAGCTTCATGTTGAACATGAGTTCACCCCAAATCCATCCTGTACACAGTTTGACAAATAAGCTGGCCATATTTGGCCTGTTTATCTGCCAAAAACCCAAACCTGGTATTTGGGGGGAAAAAAAAACATCAGCTGAAATTCTGTCTTTTTGCATCAATAACACTACATATTTGGTCAATGATATGCCCTAGCATTCACAGGCTGTTTGTTTATGCACCACTACCAGCTGGAGATCATTCATTGTGTGATGGTAGTGCAGCTGGTGAAAATCATCTGACGTTAGGTAGTCAAGCAACATCATTGGGTGGCAAGTTGTCAAAAATAAAAATGTAATTACATTAAAAACCTAAGTTTATAGGCAAAAAAAAGGTGGACAACTTTCAGTCAGGTCAAAAAAAATAAATGTTTTTAGCAAACTACATCTTGAGACATGCCACCTGATTCGGAACAAACTACTTATCAAACTATAATTAGATGAACAAAACTCAATATGTGCAAAATACACTATACCATACATAAAATTATTAAAGCGGTTGTATACCCACTGACAGATTTTTGTTTTGTTACACCTGTAAGGCAAAAGGCATAATGAGCTAGTATGCACCACATACTAGCTCATTATGAAATACTTACCTTAGAACAAGGCGTCAGAATCTCAGGGTAGATGACATTTTGCCTCAGCGTTTCTTCAGTGTATCGCAGCTCCAGCGATGTGAGTGGCTGGAGCCGCGATGTCGTCATTACGCACTTCATTCCGGCAAGGTCTGGCATCTACTGGGCTTTCAGCTGAGAATCCCCAATGCGCATGTGCCGCTGAAGTTAGCGGCACATTGCAAGGGGAATATCTCCTAAACCTTACAGGTTTAGGAAATATTCTTTCTACCTACAGGTAAGCCTTAATATAGGCTTACCTGTAGGTAAAAGTTAAACATTTGACTATACAACCACATTAAGGGGTTACTAAAGAAAACAATTCTTTAAAGTAACAAACATGTTATACCTACCTCCACCGTGCAGTTAGTTTTGCACAGAGTGGCCCCGATCCACGTCTTCTGGGGTTTTTTCGTCGGCTGTCCCTGGTCCTCCAAGCAAGAACTCACCACATTCATGCGAGAGAGCTTGCATGGTGATGAGTCCTTGCGGGCGCGCTCCCGTGATACAGCCATATATAGCCACTCACTGTATCACTCGGCCCCGCGCCGCATCACTGGATGTGATTGACAGCAGTGCCAGCCAATGGCTGCGCTGCTCTCAATCCATCCGCTCTAGCCAATCAGCGGCCAGGCTTAGCGGCGAAGAGGATCTCGGGACCGAGCGCGGGACTTTCGACAGGTCAGGTAAGTAAAACAGGGGCTCGGGTGGGGCGGGCATCATCAGATGTTTTTTCACCTTAATGCATAGATTGCATTAAGGTAACAAAATTTTTTTCCTTTACAACTCCTTTAAGTTTTATTAAAAGCAGAGGCATGCATATATTTGTTACGTTGTATAAGTTGTACATGTTAAGAGAAAAGGGTCCTTATCCCTGCATCCAATGCCCCAAGAGGATGTGGGGGTTTGTGGGAGTGGCTTATCACAATTACATGTCCCCTTAATAATAATGAGGCCTCTAGATGTCCATCCATCCTACCTACAATTACGGCTTCTTCTTACTGATTCTTCCCCTACCCCAAATGACCCACCCAGGTTGAGAGCCTGGCATGCTTCGAGGGGGGGGGCTGCTCGCTCGTCTGTCTCTTTCCTGAACTGTATGCTCAGGTGAGGTTCTGGTATGGATTTTGGGGGGACCCCATCAATTTTGGTGTGGGTGTTTCCTTCAAAATCCATACCAGACCCGGAGGGCCTGTTTTAAATTTGGAGGGGGACCCCACGCCATCTTTTTCACATTTTTTTTTTTTTTATTATTTTTTTTTAAAGTGTATTTTTGTGCGTGAACTCGAGAGAGAGGAGCCGGACTGCAGGAGTTGGGAGTAGGCAGACCCTCCCCCCGGAGGCAATCGCCATCCTTCTCCATGCCCCTGGTGGCAATGGCGGGTGTGAAGGGGGGCCTCCCACTCACCCCGCCCTACCTGCTCCTCTTGGGAGCCCAACTGGGGCCCAACGGGACCCCAATGGGGCAGAGGGACTCCCCCTATGAGGGAGTGAGGGGGCCTAGCCCACCCAGCCAGCCCCGTAGGTCCTTTGCCTCTCTTTATTTTTATGAGACCGCATGGCCAAAGTGCAGGTGTTTTTTTAAACCAATTTTGTGTGCGTGCAAGTGTGGTGGTTTTTGTGGGGGGGGGGGGGTGGGCGTACTAAGCACAGGTGTACCTTGCATAGCACACCCACCGGGAGCCGGGCTGAGACCACCAAACTCAATTCACATGTAGCCGAGACCGGGATCCGAACCCTTGGCTGCAGAGGTGAATGGCTTGTCAGCGCAGTGCCAATCACGTTGAGCCACCACAGCTCCCAACAATTTTTCACATTTTTAATTTCCAGAAATAGTTTTTTTAACATTCTCGCTGACAGCTGATGACTCATCAATTGTTAAGGACCCACCAGCTGCCCACTCCTTAACAACCATGTTGTTTACTGGTTATTAACAATCAGTACACATTCTATACATGAATACCGCATACCTGTACCACTAATTAATTTCCGCATGCTTTTATTTTATTAACTTCTGTGAATGGATTTTAACTCCTTTTCATGCTGTATTTACCTAGCATTTTCAGTGTTTCTCAGTAAATACTGCAAAATGGTCTAGTGAATTGACAATTTCAGAATAGCATGCGATACTTAGGCAAAATGTGTCTTAATATCTAAATATCTCAATAGAGTTCATTTTGTGAATGGAGCTCAAGGTCAATGGTGATATAAATCCAGTGTCAATCACATCATCCATTGTTGTATATACAGCGCCAATCACGATGACCCACCACCATGACAATTTTGCCCCATCATACTACAGTCAAAGCTATCTTCAGTCAGCATATGTTTGTAAATAAAATAAACAAGCTGGAAATCCATGGTGAAAGCATTGATCAAATATCGTCATAGGCATATTGAGTCAAGGGTGTCATCCAGGATGCATGGCCTGTTTGTTCACAAAACAGAAGCCAGGCGAAAATGTGTTATTTAGCATCAGTACATTCTCTATGTCCCCTTTAACCCACCAGCTACATTGTGGACTTCCAATGTCAGGAGAGCATCCATGGATGTCCTCCTGTGATTGCGCTTCCTGGGGCGAGTATGTGGCCCTTTACCACATGTTCAGCTGTCAGCCAATGACAGCTGATTACAGGATGTATGATGTATGAAGAAAGCCGATAACCAGCTCTTGTTACAGGGTTACATCGGTCCCAACAGTGGATGAAAGTGCTGCTTATCAGTGCCCACCAGTGCTGCTAATCAGTGATCACTAGTGCCACTTATCCTTGCCCATCAGTGCTGCCAATCAGTGCCTCATAAATGTCACCTATCAGTGCTGCCAATCAGTGCCGCCTACCAGCTCCACCTATTATTTTTACCTACCAGTGCCCATCAGTGCTGCCTATCAGTGCCACCTCTCAGTGCCCTTTGGTGCTGCCTATCAGTGGCACCTATCAGTGCAGCCTGATCAGTGCCTCCTCATTGGTGCCCACAAGTGCCACCTCATCAGTGCCTATCAGTGAAACCCATCCGTGCTGCCTACCAGTGCCACCTACCAGTGTCCATCAGCGCTGCCTCATCAGTGCAGCCTATCAGTGCAGCTTCATCAGCAAACATCAGTGAATGAAAAAAATTCCCTGTTTGCAAAAGTTTATAACATACTACTGAGTTTGTAAAAGAAGGGGGTGTTGTCTGCGCTGAAAGTGAACAGGGGGGGAGGAGGGGGGGGGTGTGGGTGATAGGGGTGAATGGATGGGACGGGTGGCTGGATGGGTGGATGCAGGTGGGTTTAGGACAACATGATAACCAACATAATCGAAACAATGATGTGAATGAATAAACACATAAGGGTGATAACCAATAAATACAAAAATTATTACAATAATTATTACAATAAGGAAAAACCCAACACACTAGCCAGTGTAATGTGAAACCAGTGAAAAACAATCCTAAATCCAAACTATAAGACCAGAGAAAATTCCATGAGGAAATGCCTCTGGATGGAAAAAATATGAAATAAATAAAGTCTATAGTGAAAAAACCCAAGAGTCCAGATAAGTCCAAATTGAAATGGTGGTGCCAGGAAAGGGTGACAGCAGAAAGCACCTCAGGTGGTCCCCAGCTCCTCACCTCAAGGCTATAGCTCGGATAGCCTGCAACAGCACCTCCCGGTGGAGGACAGTGATCCCTCGGCAGGGCAAGCAGCAGAGGCACTCCTCAGCGGTAAAGGTAAAGCAAAAAAGGAAGCAAGTGAGTGACAATAAAAGACGTCTGGTAGGCAACTAGTGTCACTCGTACATCCACTCACCCCGGGGTGATGGATGATGGGCCTATCTCCCACGAACAGCGAGTTCGTACTTCTAATGGCAGATATCCTCTTCTAAGCTGGCCAGATGGTCACTCACAACAAGGGATCTCTCAGATGGCATACATGATAAAAGAAACAGACCATAGCGCAATCCCGCAAGGTAAAAAACACATTTAATAAAAAAATAAAACTCACATTTAAAACGATCCAAAAGGCACAAAACAAACAGACGTCAGGAACACACTGCGTCAGGCGTGTGGACTCTGTGGCTCCTAGGATCCCTACGCGTCTCGTCACACCTCGTGACTTCCTTAGGGGATCCCTAAGGAAGTCACGAGGTGTGACGAGACGCGTAGGGATCCTAGGAGCCACAGAGTCCACACGCCTGACGCAGTGTGTTCCTGACGTCTGTTTGTTTTGTGCCTTTTGGATCGTTTTAAATGTGAGTTTTATTTTTTTATTAAATGTGTTTTTTACCTTGCGGGATTGCGCTATGGTCTGTTTCTTTTATCATGTATGCCATCTGAGAGATCCCTTGTTGTGAGTGACCATCTGGCCAGCTTAGAAGAGGATATCTGCCATTAGAAGTACGAACTCGCTGTTCGTGGGAGATAGGCCCATCATCCATCACCCCGGGGTGAGTGGATGTACGAGTGACACTAGTTGCCTACCAGACGTCTTTTATTGTCACTCACTTGCTTCCTTTTTTGCTTTACCTTTACCGCTGAGGAGTGCCTCTGCTGCTTGCCCTGCCGAGGGATCACTGTCCTCCACCGGGAGGTGCTGTTGCAGGCTATCCGAGCTATAGCCTTGAGGTGAGGAGCTGGGGACCACCTGAGGTGCTTTCTGCTGTCACCCTTTCCTGGCACCACCATTTCAATTTGGACTTATCTGGACTCTTGGGTTTTTTCACTAGAGACTTTATTTATTTCATATTTTTTCCATCCAGAGGCATTTCCTCATGGAATTTTCTCTGGTCTTATAGTTTGGATTTAGGATTGTTTTTCACTGGTTTCACATTACACTGGCTAGTGTGTTGGGTTTTTCCTTATTGTAATAATTATTGTAATAATTTTTGTATTTATTGGTTATCACCCTTATGTGTTTATTCATTCACATCATTGTTTCGATTATGTTGGTTATCATGTTGTCCTAAACCCACCTGCATCCACCCATCCAGCCACCCGTCCCATCCATTCACCCCTATCACCCACACCCCCCCCTCCTCCCCCCCTGTTCACTTTCAGCGCAGACAACACCCCCTTCTTTTACATATACATTTTTCTCTCTGCCCAGGACAGAGTGTCAGGAGTCTGCTGCAGAATCCCCAGTCCACCTTCCAGCCCAATTCCACTCCCACCCATCCCCCTTGGTAGCGCAGGAGTCTTTCCATATATACTACTGAGTTTATAACACACGCTGAATAAGACTAAACAAAACAGGGGACAGGAAACAGTGAGTGTGCTGCTATATTTATTTAATAGTTTTAAATATATATAGCAAATGTATTAAATTATTAACACTTTAATTTGGTATTTAGACTAGAGTGTACCATTAAATTCTGCTATATTTATATGATTGAAAGATAGAGAGTGCTAACAGTGTTTCATTACAGAGCAATCTATGAAATCCTAACACAAATGTATATAAAATGAATATATTTAGGGTTCAACAGCTGCTTAAAAGTCTAGCTGGTGGAATTATTCTGTTGCACTCTGCAACCTGGATATTACCAAAACCGTATCTCTGCGTTCCATTCCCTATCAAATCTATTAAGCCTGTCACTTCCTTATCACTTACTAACATTTGTGCTGTTCTAGATGCAGCAAAACTCCTTAGAATTACCAAGTTTCCCACTTCTATCACATTAATCTTCTCATAATCACACTGAAAACTCCAAGAAAAATGGTTAATATCACAGGAAAAAAAGAGAACACTGCCTGAGGTTACCAAGTTTTTAAGGACCCAGGGAATCATGGGATTCCCTGCAGTGTTTTAATTAAACTGTTGATTAATTCACTTATGATACATCCCCAAATCCAATTTACTAATTTTCAAGTTCATGGTTATCCATTCATTGCTGTTCAAGAACCCACCAAAAACAAAAAACTTTAGACAGGACTTTCTGTGAAATGCACCGGTCCCCCATATATGGGCAGAGGATGTAGATTGCGGTATTGAGTCTATCCTATTTTTTATTTATTTTTTCAGCGTCATCTAACTTATACATTTAACCACTTAAGACCCCGACCTTTAGGCAGCTAAAGGACCTGGCCAGTTTTTGCGATTCGGCACTGCGTCGCTTTAACTGACAATTGCGCGGTCGTGCAATGTGGCTCCCAAACAAAATTGGCGTCCTTTTTTTCCCACAAATAGAGCTTTCGTTTGGTGGTATTTGATCAACTCTGTTTTTTATTTTTTGCGCTATAAACAAAAATACAAAGACAATTTTAAAAATAATTCAATATTTTTTACTTTTTGCTATAATAAATATATAAAAGTGTTTTTTTTTCCCCTCAGTTTATGCCGATACGTATTCTTCTACCTATTTTTTGGTAAAAAAAAAAAAAATCGCAATAAGCATTTATCGATTGGTTTGCGCAAAATGTATAGTGTTTACAAAATACGGGATAGTTTGATTGCATTTTTATTATTTATTTTTTTACTACTAATAGCGGTGACCAGCCTTTTTTTCGTGACTGCGACATTATGGCAGACACTTCGGACAATTTTAACAAATTTTTGGGACCATTGTCATTTTCACAGAAAAAAATGCATTAAAAATGCATTGTTTACAGTGAAAATAACAATTGCAGTTTGGAAGTTAACCACAAGGGGGAGCTGAAGGGGTTAAGTGTTACCTCATCTCTGTTTCTAACTGTAGGGGGGTGTGGCAGTAGGTGTGATGTCATTGATTGAGTTTCCCTATAAAAGGGAACACACGATCAATGACGGCGCCACAGTGAAGAACGGGGAAGCTTTGTTTACACATGGCTCTCCCCGTTCTTCAGCTCCGGGGACCGATCGCGGGACTCCAGCGGCGATCGGGTCCACGGGTCCCGCGGCCGTGGTCACTGAGCTTCGGACCGGCAGGGCTTAAAGGGCAACGTACAGGTACGTGGATGTGCCCAGCCATGCCATTCTGCCGACATATATCGGCGTGAAGGGGTTCTTAAGTGGTTAAGCCAGAAAAGAAGGGTACTGCATGATACCCAATTTACCTTGATTAGTACATGAGAATGAGAGAGTTTGCCTAATGTAATTCATTTATTATCTGTCATGGTGGCGCTGGAATTGTTTTAGCATCCAATATCATCTTTCAAGTCTCTCAAGAATATTTTTATAAATACTGGCAGCCTTAAAGGAGCTCTATGGTCCCAGAAAACATTTCACTTTATAATATCAGCATTGTAATACAAACAATAGCTATTTCTAATGCAATATAAGCTTTCTTGGAAAAAAAATCCTTTCAAGCTGTGAATTCTGCTTGTCTACTGCCCATATTTTTCTACAACTGCCTGGATTCCCAGCATGCTTTGCAGCTTCTCCTCTGCCATTTAGTTTAAATAGCTAAGGACTACATATCCCATGGTACCTTGCTGCCTACAAGCAGTGATTTTTGTACTGACTCTGCCTCCTGAAACGTATCCTCTCAGCACCTCTATAGTTCAGAAGGCAGGCTTTGTAAAATGTGTGACACAGCAGTACCTACTAACAGGGCATAGTGAATATGTGTCACAGATTCCCAAGAAGAAAATGTGGGGATCTTTACAAACTATGTTTACAAGCTTCAAGGGTAGGCTAGAAATATTGTAAATGCTGTGTTTTTAATTTATGGTATTTATGGTATTTCTATAGCACAGACAATTATTGCAGTGCTTTACCTGTGTGGAATATGGTGGCATCATAATTAAGTTTATGTAAAAGGCACACTCAAGTCAAATGTAGAAACTAAACTTTGAGATGCATACAAGGAGCACAGCCTACCTGCTAAATAGTTTAGTTATGTATTCAGACCTTTTTGTATGCACCACTACCATTTGCTCATAATCTGGTGATCCTAGAATCAAGTGATGATCCTAGAATAAAGCAAATGTTTATCACAGCCTAGATCTGCACTGTGAATGATGATAGAGTAAGCAGAGTTACATAGCACCGCCTTCAGAGAGTATGTTTCGACTGTCCTCTAAATGCACTTCTATTAAGCAGTGTGTGCTTTGCTTATTTTGAAATAGATTAAGAAATTTCAGTTTAAAAGTAAATCAAATTAATGTTCTAACTTGAGCGTATTTGTTGAATAGCATTAGCCACTCACTGAGTTATTTCACTGGATTTGTCACAATTAGAAATTAGTATTTCTATCTAGTTTGCTTCAAGCCAGGGTTCACACATGGCGGAGGCACAATGCTTCATTGAACCCGGTTTGAAAATGTGGATTGTGTATATGTGGCATATACTCCTGCGCTGATTATCTAAAAACCATAAACATATATATAATATGTATATATATAAACAAATGTCCATGAACACCAGTGTTAATTTAAACCATATAAATATTCTACAAAATTTAAATCCAGTTGGTGCGTGCTATTGCACCTAAGAACAGTCCTTAATCCTTTTATTTATCTTGTTTCAAAGTGAAAAACGTGCTCTGTGCTGTTGAATCAGGTATATTCTCCGTGAATTAGCACCCTTAATTAGTGTCACCGCCACCTCTAGTAAAGACTGTGCTCACCAGATCACATAAGGGACACAGCATATAATATCCTTTGAACAGCGGTTCTGCACGATCCTTTATCCTGTGTATCAGACCCGAATGGCTCTCCACCTCTTGAGGCTCCCCCAAAAAGAAAAAAGCCTCTTATGGTGTAGTATATTTAAACCAATGTTTTATTAGAAAAGTAAAAAAGTAAAAAACTCACTCACATTTTGCAATGCCCAGCCGGCATTAGCTAGTCCAGCGTTATTGTTTGCGCAACGTGCGGCGTGCGTTCTAAGCCTCGTTTCGGATGCGGTTCAACGGGCGGAAGTTGCAATGTTGACAATGGAGGAGACTATTGGCGGATTCGATGTGTAAAGGGATACTGCCCATATGCCTCTACATGTTTCGCATGCACGCTTCCTGATGACGCATGTGTGCATGCGAAACATGTAGAGGCATATGGGCAGTATCCCTTTACACATCGAATCCGCCAATAGTCTCCTCCATTGTCAACATTGCAACTTCCGCCCATTGAACCGCATCCGAAACAAAGCTTGGAACGCACGCCGCACGTTGTGCAAACAGTAACGCTGGACTAGCTAATGCCGGCTGGGCATTGCAAAATGTGAGTGAGTTTTTTACTTTTTTACTTTTCTAATAAAACATTGGTTTAAATATACTACACCATAAGAGGCTTTTTTCTTTTTGGGGGAGCCTCAAGAGGTGGAGAGCCATTCGGGTCTGATACACAGGATAAAGGATCGTGCAGAACCGCTGTTCAAAGGATATTATATGCTGTGTCCCTTTTGTGATCTGGTGAGCGCAATCTTTACTAGAGGTGGTGGTGACACTAATTAAGGGTGCTAATTCACGGAGAATATACCTGATTCAACAGCACAGAGCACGTTTTTCACTTTGAAACAAGATAAATAAAAGGATTAAGGACTGTTCTTAGGTGCAATAGCACGCACCAACTGGATTTAAATTTTGTAGAATATTTATATGGTTTAAATTAACACTGGTGTTCATCGGACATTTGTTTATATATATACATATTATATATATGTTTATGGTTTTTAGATAATCAGCGCAGGAGTATATGCCACATATACACAATCCACATTTTAATTTTTTCACTTGTCACAGGTGTTCACAGTAACTGCAGCAGATTAACACATTTATATTATACACTTAGTTGCGCCGGTGTCACAACACACGTATTGAACACGGTTTACTGTGTTAATATGACAAACATTTTCAAGTTTACTTCCAGCATCACATTTTTTAATGCACCCATCAAAAAAAAAAAAAACAACAAAGAGGCCTGAAACCAAGGGTAGTTATAGAATACAAATTTCCTTTTCCTGTTAAAAAATCAGTTTTATAAGAAATTGGCATATTCTTAGCCATTGCTTGTGAATTAATTTTTAAAAAGAATTAAGGCACATATTTCTTTACTAAATGTTACACATATAAGGACGTATACTATGTACAGGCGGTCGCCTTGTTACAAACATCTGACTTACAAACGACTCCTACTTACAAAGGGAGGGAGACAACAGGAAGTGGGATGAAACCTAAGCTTAGCCTAGGTACACATTGCAGCGATGTGTAATGTGATTTGAGAGATCAAATCACATGACAAGTCGCAGCCTATTGGCGGCAATGGCACTGTTCCAATCGGTGCGACACCGATTTTGTGGCTGCGCACCGTTTGGCAAAAGTAGTTTCGGCACTACTTTTGCCGATTTCAGGTGCGACTTTAATCTGTGTATGAAGCCACACAAATGTCTATCAAGTAGCACCTGAAATTGCGCTGACCTTGCTACTTTGAAATTGTGCTACTTTACTTGAAGTAGCACGATTTAAAAGTAGCATCAGTGTGAACCAGGGCTCAGGGAGAGAAGTTCACTCCTGTAATAGTTATTATGGAAAAAAAGTACCTCCACTGATGCTATATTACCAAGGCTTGTTTCCGCAACAACCCACAATTTTCAAAATCCAACTGTCATTGGGACAGAAAGTAAGGTGAAATCTTAAAAAGTAAGGGGCACAAACAGCAAAACAAATGCTATAGGGGTGTTAACCCTTCCTTATGCTATCCAAAAAGCTTAAACATTGAGGTACACTTACCGTATTTATCGGTGTATAACACGCACAGGCGTATAACATGCACTCTAACTTTAAGAATGAAGTTTCAGGAAAAAAACATTCCACTGCCCCTGTGTATAACATGCAGGTACAGTTTACCCTCTATTTTCAGGGTAAAAACGTGAGTGTTATACGCCAATTAATACAGTATTTTTTTTTTACCTGTTCTGCATGAACAGATTCAACTTGAGAACAAACCAACAGACCCTGTTTTGTTTGTAACCCGGGGACCGCTTGTACTGTACTTTTTAGGGTAACACCATCACAGTGGATGCCTTCCTATGTGGCGTTGAGCCAAACACAAAATGCATGCAAGCTTTCAGAAAGCATATCCTTTGTTATGTTCACCACAATAAGTATTTCTCAAGGATGTAACTATAGCCAGAGAGTCCATAAGACTTTTCTGGGGCCAATAAACCCAAGGGGCCCAGAGCTCTTTTGCAACACAGTGATTGGAACAGGTATCAATAACATTTGGAAACACATTATAATTGAATAACTGTATCCAACAATTAGCAACCAATTAGTATTGTTTTTCATGGTCTACATTGCTTTTGATAAAGACATTAGAAAGACATGGGGGCCCCTAATGGTTTTGCAATGGGTCCCAATCACAGAAAGTCATAGCCCTGATGTTGACAGAAGCTTCTGTTGCCTTTGACTCTTGTTCATTTCAGTGTTTTCCCTGAGCAAACTCCTATCTATCACCCATATAAACACTGATGTAGGACCTAGAAAGGAAATGTATATCTAGAGTTCATGTGTAGGAGCCCTTATAAGTAAATATCACAAAACTCATCACAAGCTTCAAGTTTCAAACCTCCTTTTTGGAAATTCTATCAAGACTTGTTTTTTTTTTTAAACAATGGTCTGTATCAACATGTTTTTTACACTTGTAGTTACTGTAAGATTCCTAAATAAAACAGTTTAACATAGCTGTTTCATATTTTTAAAAACTAACTATATGTGGGTTTCACATATTTGTAGGACTGGAAAGTGAACACCTGTTTATGTACAGAGTCAGTCTGCTAGAGGCAGATGTAATACCAGATTGCCCATATGGTTCTGCGTATTATTCATCAGTGGCCTGGAAGGACGATAATTTCTTTATATTATCTCAATGCTGGGATTTTTTTTTTCCCCAAGAGATTCTAACTTGGCAGAATGCTCAGAGTTTATCAGCTTCACAAGTACACCAGGGAAAGAAGCTTAGTATCCAGTGTGACAACGTATGCTTTGTATGTGACAGTGCATTAGTTATGTGCAATAAATTTGTTGTGCTCGGGGACGTGACATAGTATGAGGCTTAGTGTTATTTTTGGTTGCCTCTAAGCCAACAACACTTACATTTTACACTGAATGCTCCACATTCAGACATGGTTTTGTATTAAAATAGTAAGCTTCTGTAGACAATGCAATTATCACTGTCCAAGTTCATACAATGGTCAAAACTATACATTTCCTTGATGAAAAATATTTTTTCAGGAAATAGGTGCATTTTGTTTTTATCAGACTTTCTAGTGTCCATGCATCTCTGAATTAAAGAAAACATACTGTTATCATTGACCTGTTCCTGAAAATGCTAGTTATCTGTCTGTCTTTGGTTTCAATAGCTTAAAAATAAACTCCTATGCCGCGTACACACGATCATTTTTCGGGTTGTAAAAAACAACGTTTTTCACGCTCTAGAAAAAAACAACGTTTTTTTCAACTTGATCATTAAAACGGTCTTGCCTACACACGATCGTGAAATAAAAATGCTCTAGAAAAGCGCGGTGACGTACAACGGCACTATAAAGGGGAAGTTCCATTCGGATGACACCACCCTTTGGTCTGCTTTAGCTGATTCTTTGTTAGTAAATTACAATTTGCGCTTTTCTGTCTGTTACAGCGTGATGAATGTGCCTACTCCATTACAAATGGTAGTTTTACCAGAACGAGCGCTCCCGTCTCATAACTTGCTTCTGAGCATGCGTGGATTTTTCACGTCGTTTAAGCCCACACACAACCATTTTTTACAACCCGAAAAACGACAACATTAAAAGCGTTGTAAAAAAAAATTGCCGTTTTTCAGAACCCGAAAAATGCTCTGAAGCCCACACACGAAAGCCTTGTACACACGGCTGGGATACCCGTCAGGAAAAAAACGTTGGTTGTCCTGACTGGATTCCTGGCAAGCTTGCCTTGCAAAGTCGTGCATACAGACGGCCACTCAAAAGAACCAACGTTCTTTTGAATGGCAAGAACGCAGTGATGTCATCGACTACGATGAGCCGGGGGTCGTCATATTCGATGATGTCGCTGCCATCTTGCAACAACCCCACACTAACCTTGTATGCTACCGCGCATGCGTCAAAGTCTTATCGAGCATGTGCAGGTTTAACTCGGACAGGTAAGCATACATACGACCTGTTTTCTCAGCAGGAAACATTCTGCCGGGAATCCCGACAGGAGAATAGAGAGCAGGTTCTCTTTTTTTCCCAGGACTTTTCTTGTCGGGAAAACTGCTAGGGAGCATACACACATCCAGGATTCCCAGCCAAATGCTCTCCTGGCAGTTTTCCTGCTGGGAAAACTGGTCATGTGTACAAGGCTTAATAGAGTATGTCCTCACTTCTGGTGTCGCACTGATCAAAATATCCTCCTCCTCTTTGGCGTTGTTAGGATATCGACATGAAATTTAATCAAGAAATGCAGATGCTCATAGTGTAAATCTGTTGTAAAAAGTTAATGTTTTTATTGGTAAAATTAAATAATAAAAAAAATTGAGCTCCGATTGCCCCAACTTCACATAAGGTGACACGCAATCACCAGGGTCTGGACGGCGTGCATTTCAAAGAACACAGTACGAAAAAACGGAAGTGACGTAATGCATACCAAGTCTCGTCTTATGCGTTTAATCACTAGACATCGTCTGAGGCGTAGCCATCTTGGTACTTATATATCAGACGTAGGTTTTGCAACAGCCATTTTCAATCGGGCTGAAATTAAAAGGCGGAAGTCCTCGTCCGCAAGGCACCATGACCCCAGTTAATCTGGAGACAGCACAGAGCCTAAACACTGATCATGGGGGAGTTATCAACAAAGTCATGCCTCATCCCCCTAGCGGTTCATATTATTATTGCATGTGGCAAATATATACCTCCATCTGTCAGTTTATAAAAAAATAAAAAATAAAGATATTACCATGTAAAACTCAATACGACAGTGAAAGAGAAATTAAACAGAGAAATATATAGAGATGGGACCTCATCACATATTAGCAGAACACAGGGCTTTTTTTCTGGGGGAACTTGGTGGAACTCAGTTCCACCACCTTTGGCTCAGACCCTTTGGTGCCCGCTCACCACAATCACTTGTGAACACAGAAGTCTGGTTTCTGTGTTTACAAGCGACTGCTTTGTAACCCCCTGAACTCTGCACACTGTATGTAATGCAATTCTGGTATTTAATGCCCCTTTAAGACCCTTCTACTGTTTGTGAAATCTGAACGGGTCGTGGTTGAGTTCCTGCACCTATTTTCTGAGAAAAAAAGCTCTGGCAGAACATACTATATTAATAGGTACGAATTTCATATAGAAGTGTATATTAAATGTGTGCCGCTAGCGGCCGAAAAGTGCTGCTATAACAGTGGTAAAACACTGCTAAAACTAGCGGTGCTTTACCACTAACGCCCACACTGCTCCAGTGTGCTAGAAAAAGACATAATGTACAGCCATGGCCAAAAGTTTTGAGAATGACACAAATACTAATTTTCACAAAGTCTGCTGCCTCAGTTTTTGAGATGGGAAAGTGCATATACTCCAGAATGTTATAAAGAAAAATCAGACGAATTGCAATTAATTGCAAAGTTCCTCTTTGCCATGAAAAATAACTTAATCCCATAAAATAAAATCCACTGCATTTGTGAAGAAGGCTTCAAGGTGCCCAAGAAAGTCCAGCAAGCGCCAGTACCATCTCCTAAAGAGGATTCAGCTGCGGGATCGGAGTGTCACCAGTGCAGAGCTTGCTCAGGAATGGCAACAGGCAGATGTGAGCGCATCTGCACGCACAGTGAGGCGAAGACTTTTGGAAGATGGCCTGGTGTCAAGAAAGGCAGCAAAGAAGCCACTTCTCTCAAAAAAAAAAAAACAACATCAGGGACAGATTGATCTTCTGCAGAAAATATGGTCAATGGACTGCTGAGGACTGGGTCAAAGTCATATTCTCCGATGAAGCCTCTTTCCGATTGTTTGGGGCATCAGGAAAAAGGCTTGTCCGGAGAAGAAAAGGTGAGCGCTACCATCAGTCCTGTGTCATGCCAACAGTAAAGCATCCTGAGACCATTCATGTGTGGGGTGGCTTCTCATCCAAGGGAGTGGGCTCACTCACAATTTTGCCCAAAAACACAGCCATGAATAAAGAATGGTACCAAAACACCCTCCAACAGCAACTTCTTCCAACTATCCAACAAAAGTTTTGTGAAGAACAATGCATTTTCCAGCACGATGGAGCACCGTGCCATAAGGCAAAAGTGATAACTAAGTGGCTCGGGGACCAAAACGTTGACATTTTGGGTCCATGGCCTGGAAACTCCCCAAATCTTAATCCTATTGAGAACTTGTGGTCAATCCTCAAGAGGCGGGTGGACAAACAAAAACCCACTAATTCTGACAAACTCAAAGCAGTGATTATGAAAGAATGGGTTGCTATCAGTCAGGAATTGGCCCAGAAATTAATTGAGAGCATGCCCAGTCGAATTTCAGAGGTCCTGAAAAAGAAGGGCCAACACTGCAAATACTGACTCATAAATGTTATGTAATTGTCGATAAAAGCCTTTGAAATGTATGAAGTGTGTGTAATTATATTTCACTAGATCACAGAAAAAAACTGAAACAAAGATCTAAAAGCAGTTTAGCAGCAAACTTTGTGAAAACTAATATTTGTGTCATTCTCAAAACTTTTGGCCACAACTGTATGTATGTCTTCTCTAGCACTCAAGTGAGATATGGCACACTCTGAGCACTAATACCAGAATACAAATGAATTAAGATTAAGCTCATCGTATAAGACTATACACAACATGTATAAAAGTTGTTTTAACACATTTGGTACTTTGTTGTAGAATGTCAACAAAATGCACAGCATATTCCATTTGAAATTCTCTAAAATATTGCACTAAAATTCTGTGAAGAATGAAATAATAAAAAAAAAAAACTTTAATATGAATTACAAATATGTGTTTATTTTTTTATTTTTATGGGGCTGGTCAAGAGACAGGTACTCTATATATGTTTGAAATTACTTTTATGATACAAATTACCTTTAGAAGTCAGATGAAAAGAAATGATGAAACAATAGTATTTTTATTGTACTATACGTCAATCATGTCCTTTGTTCTTATGAACCAAAGTAACATAATATTTCTTTGGAAAATATAGATGAAAAGAAATTCTAATATAGATGAAGAATGATTGGTGGCTTTTTATATGAAGTTTGATTGACCAATATTAGTCATCTAGTCATTGATATACCAATTTACCAATAACATAAGAGAGCTAGATGGGCACAACATTAATCTAACTTGACTTTATTTCTTGTTTAAATCTATACTGGTGATTTTGACCCAAGAAACACACTTTTCCTGTTTACATTTTGACATACATAGCATGGTCTGACATTAGAAAAAGCTTTATGTCATGGCATGCCCACACATTAGCACAAATGTGAACTGCAGAAACTATACTTCCCAACTCAATATAATGATTGCACAAAAGGAGCTCCTCAGAAGTAGTCTACAGTACCCTAGACAGCCAAATAAGCCTCCTAATCCTATCACAGGTAGGGATGAGCTTCGCGTTCGAAATGAACGTATGTTCGACTCGAACATCGTCCGTTAGATCGTTCGTCGAATTTCGAACAAAACGATCGTTCGCGGCAAATTCGAGTGAAACAAAACGACCATTGATACTACTATCAATGGAAAAAAAGTTTTAAAAACGGTCGTTTTTTCAAGAGTCCTGCTCCTGAAAAAACTACCGTTTTTAAGACTTTTTTCCATTGATAGATGTTCCACTACTACTATTAATGGAAAAAAAAAGTTTTAAAAACGGTTGTTTTTTCAGGAGTCATGCTCCTGACAAAAACGACAGTTTTTAAGACTTTTTTTCCATTGATACATATTCCCTGGGGCAAAACCCGGGTTCTGCAAGACGTTTTCCAACAATAACTTGAATATTGGTCTTTAAAATGATCGTTTTTGATTCCCATAGACTTCAATGGGGTTCTAAATGTTCATGCGAACGATCGGACTGTTTGACGGTTCTGGTGCGAACCGAACGCGGGGGTGTTCGGCTCATCCCTAATCACAGGAATCATATTATTATTATATACTGGTACATTAAAAACTCTCCAGCTGTCAGTACTTGTTCTCTTTAATTTAACTAAAGGAATGGAACAAATGGACAGACTTTTAGCAGCACAGATTTTTACTAATCAGTATTATACAAAGATTATGTACGCATAGTTGTAAGCTTTCAACATTTTGCCAACCCCAGAAAACATTTGTAACATTTTTGACATGTCAGCATGCGATTTCAGCGACCCCTATAGAGCCGCCACTGCTTGGCACCCCAGATGTTTTGGAACTACTTTTCCCATGATGCTCATACACTCTGCAGTGTACTTGAGCATCATAGGAAATGCAGTTTCAAAACATCTGGGGTTCTAAGGTTCACCATCACTGTTCTGGGATCCTCCTAGAACAGCTTGCTACAGTGGCTTGAAAAAGTATTCATACCCCTTGAACATTTTCTACATTTTGTCATGTTACAATCACAAACGTAAATTTTATTAAGATGTTATGTGATATACCAACACAAAATGTCACATAATTGTGAAGTGTAAGGAAAAAGAAGTGGTTTTACATTTTTTTTACAAATAAATATCTGAAAAGTGTGTCGTGTGTTCAGCCCCTATTATTCTGATACCTCTAACTAAAATCTAGTGGAATCAATTGTCTCAGAAGTCACCGAATTAGTAAACAAAGTCCACCTGTGTGTAATTTAATCTCAGTATAAATACAGTAGTGTTGAGCGGAATACGCCATATTCGATTTTGCGATATTGCGAAAATGATTGCGAAATTCTCATAAACGGAGATCATTTCCTGTATTACTAAACTAATATGCACTAAACACTAACTCTACACTAACTCTACTTAAAAGAAAGGAGAATAAGGGGGCAAAAGAAGGGCGGAGAAGATAATCGCGCAATATTCCTATTGCGCGATTATCTTCTCCGCCCTTCTTTTGCATCAGAGCCAATCAGAATAACTCGAATATTCGGCAAAGGGAATATCGCGCAATATTCCTTTTGCCGAATATTCAAGTTATTCTGATTGGCTCTGATGCAAAAGAAGGGCGGAGAAGAAAATTGCGCAATATTCCTTTTGCCGAATATTCGAGTTATTCTGATTGGCTCTGATGCAGCATCAGAGCCAATCAGAATAACTCGAATATTCGGCAAAAGGAATATTGCGCGATTTTCTTCTCCGCCCTTCTTTTGCATCAGAGCCAATCAGAATAACTCGAATATTCGGCAAAGGGAATATCGCGCAATATTCCTTTTGCCGAATATTCGAGTTATTCTGATTGGCTCTGATGCAAAAGAAGGGCCGAGTAGCTGATGCGATTCTTATATGTTGCCGAAAATTCGCAATGCGAATTTTCGGCAACATAAAAGAGTCGCATCAGCTACTTGGCCCAGGGTCTCTCTCTAATCATACCAGCAATGCTTTTCGACGTCGATGGAGATCACTAGGATGTGATCTGTTTTAAAAATACATTTGAAAAAATGCGAATATTCGCCGCAATATTCGAGTTATTCGCGAATACTCGAATATGCAATATTCGTAGCGAATATTCGCAATGCGAATATTCGTGAGCAACACTAAAATACAGCTGCTTTGTGAAGCCCTCAGGAGGTCTGTTAGAAAACCTTAGGGAACAAACAGCCTCATTAAGACCAAGGAATACACCAGACAGGTCAGGGATAAAGTTGTGGAGAAATTTAAAGCAGGGTTAGGTTATAAAAACATGTCCCAAGCTTTGAACATCTCAATGAGCATTGTTCACTCCATCATTTGACAATGGAAAGAGTATGGCACAACTGCAAACCTACTAAGACATGGCTGTCCACCTAAATTGACAGGCTGCGCAAGAAGAGCATTAATCAGAGTATCAGCCAAGAAGCCAATGGTTACTAATTTTACAATTTTT
Organism: Rana kukunoris; assembly: GCA_029574335.1. NCBI lineage: Eukaryota > Metazoa > Chordata > Amphibia > Anura > Ranidae > Rana > Rana kukunoris. The sequence continues at coordinate 136,710,596 of CM056055.1, forward strand.
TGGGCTAATTAATTATTTTTGGTTTAAACATATGGAAATGCTTTATAATGGCAAACAGAAGGTTTCCAATGTTTTTTTTAAGGTAACCATGATCTTTGTTCTATTGTTGTGTTTGTCTTTTTGATGTATATATAAACTAGAATGCCCTTTTAGCACTCCTATATTTAACTTCACTTCATATTTTTGGAAACATTTTCTTTAGATGCTTGTCCTACAAAATGACAGACCAGTACCTTTTTAGGATTCTAAAAATCAATTTACAATTGATGAGAGTAAACTGTAGCTACTGAGTTTTAAAAAACAGCCACTCACCTTTCCCATGATTTAGTGGTGTGTCGCTCTTACTCGCGGTCTTCCATCCTCAGCGCCGGCATCTTCACTATGAGCACCCAGCTGTGACAGCTTGCAGCTTCACAGCTGCGTGCCCACTGCTTTTGCACAAGTTGTGCTGCACATCGTGATTGGTGGATGCAGTCGCAGTCTTCTTGGACCTGTCAGTGTCCCAAAAGACTGCAGGGGGGAGGGAGGAGAACTTCTGTTTCCGAGCGCTGCTCAGAATGAAAGTGGGAAACAAATGCCTGTCAAAATCGGGTACCTACTACCCCCAATCTTCAAAAGTGCCAATTGTGCAAAAGGAGCGGGAGACGAGTTCTTAAAGCGGGCCTTCCCCTTTTGGGTGGAGCTCCGCTTTATTAAATGATCTTATAGGATGTCTCTTTGGGTATCCTCTGTAAGATAATTTTTTATATAGGAACTTACTCTTTTTGAAAACCTTCCTGTAAAGATACATTTTGATGGACATGAATTGCCATAACATTTATAGTGTATATTTTTCAGTTTTCTTTTTTATCTTTCCTAATTTAAAAGTTCAGGAAGTCATTAAGATTCTCAGAAGTCTCACTTCAAAAGCAATTCTATTGAATTCAATATAATATTTGAGTGAATTCCTTCAATTCTATCTATTTGCTACTCCATAAATTAAACACATTATCAATATAGATAACCCACAGTAAAATGTTCAAAATATGTTCTTGCATCTTTATCAGTATGGAATATGTAATTATTTTACCTGTGGGATCACTTAGTACAGATCCAAAGGCACTGATGAGAATGTCTGCTTTTAACTGAACAACTTGATCTTCATCTTCAATCCAGTTCCCATGCTCATCTTGTTCTGTACGCACAAATTCTATACCGCTTATTTTCCCAGCCTTTATGATGACTTTACGAGGTGACAGGAAAGGAAGAAATTCACACCTTTCCTCTTTGGCCAAATCCACCTGTAGTACATGAAATATAATATGTTAAGTACTGTGGCTAAATATTCAATAATTACATATGATGAACAGCAATAAAAAAAGTTACAGCAAAGTTAAAGACAGACTGGCATTAGCATTATATTGGCACTGACCAATAGTGTGTCTCATGGAAAAGCACAGAGCAGGCATTGCCAGTTCTATCTTTCCCTCAGTCTGTCCTCTCTCGCACGGGATGAGAGGGGACACAGACGACCTGCTCTGTCTTTTCCACCTCTCCCTTCACAGGAGTATGCTCCGTGGGAAGTCAAGTGTAAAGCCAACAAGCTCACACTTTCCGTGAAGCACACACAAGAGGAGAGGCTGCATCCTCTCTCATCCGTGCGAGAGAGGAAGGACTGAGGGGGGATAGAACTGTCAATGATGGCTCTGTGCTGTTCCATGAGCGAGACGCTCTGAGCCATGCTGATAGGAGGCATTGATGGGCACTGACAGGAGGGACTAATGAGCACTGACAGGAGGCATTGATGGGCACTGATAGGAGGCACCAATGGGTACGGATAGGCTGCACTGATAAGCACTGCTAGGTGGCACTGATGAGCACTGATAGCGGGCATTGATGGGCACCGATAGGAGGTACTAATGGGCACTGATAGGAGGCACTGATATGTTGCACTTATGAGCACTCATAGGGGGCAATGATGGGCATTGATAGGTGGCACTAAAGGGCGCTGATAGGAGGCACTAATGGCCACTGATAGGCCGCATTGATGAGCACTGATAGGCTTTACTGATAGGAAGCTCTAATGTGCACTGATAGGCTGCACTGATTAGCACTGATATGTGGCATCGATGGGCATTGATGAGCACTGATAGGCATAACTTATAGGCTGCACTGATGTGCACTGATAAACACTAATAGTCAGAACTCATAGGCAGCATTGATGAGCATGGATAGGCAGCACTGATGGGGATTGATAACTGATAGGGCGATACTGATAGGTGGCACTGATAGAAAGCATGGACGAACACTGACAAGCAGCATTAATGAGAACTGATAGATGCCACTGATGGACAGCATTGATGAGCACTGCAAGGTGGTACTGTTGTTAGGCAGAATTGATGGTCTCTAATAGGTGGCATTGAAGAGCACTGATAGGTAACACTTGTAGGCAGAATTGATGGGCACTGATAGGTGGCATTGATGAGCACTGATAGGTTGCACGGATGATTGGGGAACTGCTTATTTGTGTAAACAATTTACTGACATTCTTGACGGTTAACAGCAGTCCTTTCCTCACACAGACACAGTGTGGGAGGAAAGAGCTGCATATAACCGGTTTACATGTGATCAGCTGATTACATGGTAATGGGCTGCTGTGATTGCGCTGGATGCCTATTCATGGACACCCTCCCAAAATTGGAAGCCCAGGGCTCGGATAAAAGGGGGCAGGAAAGGGTGGCAGGGGGCCTATCATGTTGTATTTCACCAGGCCCTGAAGGTTCTAGTTATACCTCTGATTTACTTCATATTCATTCATGCAGAGGGGTGGTATCTGATGGCCCTCTTATTATTCAGATTCCAATAAGCCACTTGCCTGCAGACCCCCACAACCACCAGGCAGGCTTGTGGGAAAGAGGAGCTTTTCCTCAGCGATATAAGGACAAGCCACCCCCCCATGTTGAGGGGGTATGTGGCCTGGTATGGTTTTGCATGCCCCACCACTTGTATCACCACTTTTCCTGTCCAGCCAGGCTGCAGGCTCAGAATAACGTTCTGGTATGGATTTTTAGGTGGACCTCGCAATTTTTGCATGGGATACCTCCTTAAAATGTATACCAGACTAATGGAATCTGGTATGTATGTTGGAGGAGACTCTACATTGTTTTTCCATTCTTGCTGTATGATGTGCTACAGCAAAAGAGACATTAAAGGATCACTAAAGGACATTTTTTTTAGCTAAATAGCTTCCTTTACCCTACTGAAGTACTGGTTTCATGTCCTCATTGTTCGTTTTTGCTTTGAAGTTGCTGTAATCCTGCTCTGTTCTCCACACTTCCTGCTTGTCTGTTTCCTTATAACCACATTGCTGGGAGCTTTCTCACGGTGGTCTAAGCTGTCATTACTGTGTGTCTAAAACTTCCCAGAACCAATCAGATTCATTTTAAAAACAAAACACTGCCCTGGATTTGTTTGTTTTTGTTCTGTGTGTCTATTTCTACTTCACAGAAACATGAAGCCAGTTCAATTATGAAACTAACCTGCAGGCACATTATATGATTGATTTTTATCTATTTTTAATCATTTTGAAAATGAATCAGTTAAGTTTTATGTCTCTATACCCTGTAAAGTCATTTCAGCAACAAAACAAAAAAAAAATTCCTTTAGTGACCCTTTAAGGTCAGGGACTACTTTGAAGTTTGAACTTTGAAAAAAAAAAAAAGAAAGAAACAGCACAGAGACCCGTTCTAAGGGTCCCCCCCAAAAAATAGCAAGCCCTTGGAGGAATGTTTTTGAATTTTAAACATGCTTTTCTTTGTAAATGTCAGAGCTGCTGCAGCAAGTTCTGTACATCACTGAAATGTATTCCTTCACAGGTATTGCATTTAAAGTAATTGGGTATTCTTAATGTTTCCCTCTAAGCATTTAAAAAAAAATGTATCCTGCCAGAATAATAATAACAAAAAAATGCATTGGTACATGTTCCCACCCTCATATGCTATTTGTTTACAACCCCTTTCCTATAAGCCTGGAAAATTAGCAATTTTCATTTGGCAGACTTGGCTCTGAAAAAAAAATTATTGGTGTTCAAATTTGGAATGCAAACTTCTTTGAAGTTGGCTGAATCCTGCTTGAATCAAACTCAGGGCAGTTCAGCTTGTCTGCATTTGTATTAAAGTCCAACCAAGGAGGATGTTAAACTTGACTGTCAGGACCAAGTGTCTTTGATGGTCATTTCTATAACATCAGAAAAGCAAGCATAAAACAGCTAGCATGCTGAAGTAACATATACTGTACTGTAGAAAAAATAAAAGTCAGGGCCTTTTTTCAGCGGGAACGTGGGGGAACGCAGCTCCGGCACCTCCTGGACTGACTGTATGTAATGGCAAGGGGTGCTGGGGTGTGCTTCAAGGTATTGATGCTCACTGCTGGGGATCTATTTTTGCCGGGGAGGTCTGTTGATGGTGAGGGACCTATTGTTGCTGGGGGGATCTTATGTTGCTAGGGGGTCAGTTGTTGCTGAAAGAGATCTACTGTTGGGGGAGGGATCTATTGTTGATGGCTGCCAGAGAGTCTATAAATGCTGGCTGTGTGGAGATCTGTTGATGCTGCCGGGAGTCTATTGTTGCTGGGGGGGGTTTTGTTGTGGGTGGTCCATGGTTGTTAGGGGGATCTATTGTTGCTGGCTGCAGGGGATCTATTTTACTGCTTTTCTTAATATCATTACCAAATTACATACAAATTGCTTAGCACCACAAATATATACTTGGTTTTAGATTGCCTAAAAGGGGCAGTACTGGGAGGTGGGTAAAGGGCGGAGAAAAGGGGTGACCCAGAATGGGGGAGTTCCTGTACCTATTGTCTGAGAAAAGAATCCCTGAAAAAGGTAATAAGGTGGACCATATATGACTTAGAAACCAGTATGAGTTGATAAACTGGTAAAATAAAGGCAACAGTGTTTTTAAAAGTCAATTTATGAAGCGTGAGAGCAGGCTCAGAAAAAAAGCTAAAATTCCTAATTGTTGAAAGGCAGGCAAAGGTTATGTTAAAAAAAAAAAAAAAGTCAGAGTTTTCAAAAACATAACTTATGAGACCCGAGGTAATTAAGAGACCCAGATATGCCAAGAATAAAGTTCAAAAGAGCCAGTTGGTGTATGAGCCAGAAAAAAGAGGATAGAAGATTTAAGGACACTGATAGAACATGGGAAGCCTGTGTGCACTGCTATGATTGACTATAAGGGCTGATCTATGTCAGGTGCATGAGAGATGGAAGGGAGTCTGGCAGGCAGAGTTATTGATGTAAATTGCAACATAGCAGCTGGGTATGTGAATGAAAGCAAATAACAATAAAAGAAGTGTGCATAGAGCTAGAGGGGTTGAGAAATGAGAAGTGCTGGAGAAGGGAATGGAAAATATCTATGATGAAATGAATAAAAAGGGGAATAGGAAAGCAGCTGAATGATGAATTGGGCTAATGAGGAAATGAGTGTACATAGAATCAGAAAGTTTATGAAACTGTGGAAGTGCTAAAGAAAAGAGAACCAGGAATATCTATAATAAAAGTGTGAATGAAAGAGTGGGCTATGCACTAAAGAATGAATTTGGTCATGTGTGAAATAGTAATAAAGGTGATATGATGGGAGAGTAATTGTGATTGGTGGTACAGAAAAATGTTTGGACAATTCAAAAACAACATTAGATGCAGGACACTATATACTGTACTGTACAATGTACATAAAAAAACAAAGAATACAAAAAAACAATGCGTTTAACTCTTTTAATCGACTCAAGATAGCTATTTTTGTTTCTTACGCCAAGATTTATTATGGCAAATATGGAAATATAATATTTGTGGCTTTATTCCATTGGGTCTGATGTGAAGTTTAAAAAAAGGATAGATTTTGGAAGAACCCTGGGATGTCAATGTACACAACATATAGGGAGCAGCCTAGGTGACCTGATTACATTAGCAAGGAGCGTGGATGTGTGATTAAATTCATTGCAACAGCAGCATCCTCATTCAGCATCCCTTGCCTAAAATGCATGACATCTATGTGCACAAGCGGTAAAGCACTTGCCAATATTATTTTGTAACATAATATAGATATTGGGAGAACACAAAGGAAGTAAAAAAAAAAAAACACACCACAGATGGAACTGCCAAGGTAACATCAGCATGTTGGCCTGGTTCACACTGGGACGATTTGAGATGCGATTTGAGATGTCAAATTGCATCTCAAATCAGCAGCATTTGCCGACAATTGTCGGCAATGGCAGCGTCCTAATCAGCGGCGCTGCACCGATTTCAAAAAGTAGTTCCTGTACTACTTTTTGCGATTTCGGGCAGCGATTTACATTGACATCTGTGCAGAAACCTGCACAGATGTCTCTGAAATTGAGGCCGAAATCGGGACTGCCAGCGGGAGTGAAATTGTGTGAGTTCAGCTGAACGCGCACGGCTTCACTCCCGCAGCCCAGTGTGAACCTGGGCGTTAAGGCGGAGTCTGGACATGCATTTAGATTCCTTGCAACAAGAGCGTCCTTATTCAGCATTCTTTGCCACAAATACATGCAATCTATGGGGTTGATTTACTGAAGAGAAAACCACTCTGCACTACAAGTGCACTTGAAAGTGCAGTCGCTGTAGATCTGAGGGGAAGCTCTGCTGATTTTATCATCCAATCATGTGCAGGCAGAAATGCCATTTTTTATTTTCCTTGCATGTTCCCCTCCGATCTAAAGCAAGTGCACTTCCAAGTGCACTTGTAGTGCAAAGTGGATTTGCCTTTAGTAAATAAACCCCTGTGTGCACATGTGGAAGTGCACTTGCTAATGTGTACAATTTTTGTTTAGAAAGAAGGGCAAACGGTGATCAAAGTTACAGACAATCTGTTTAATGTCATAGACAAACACAAAATCAATTTATCATGTAGATTAACACAGCAACACACATTTGACTCACTCATTAAGGTATCCATTTATGAAGCCGTGAATTCTGTTCACTGCTTCGTTCTCCGGTTATCACAGTGAAGATTTTTCTCCTCTGTGTGCCAATTTATCAAGCGGAGAAGATCGCTTCACCCTCAGAGGAGTGTAGTGATCTTCCAACGCTTCTAACACTGGAGAATGCCCCCTAATACTGGAATCTCATGAGACTTTACGAGATTACAGTACCAGAAATTCACATAAACACTGAGATGTCAGATTATTGAGCAGTGATAAATCTTCCTCCTTCCTCCTCAGAACCCCCGGGGTTCTCTCTTCACTCCCCGCTTCACCACCTCTGAGATGGTGATTCGGGGAGTGTGAATTCTGACACAGATTGCCAGTGAAGCTTTCAGATCACAGCTTCATAAACTGGCCGTATAACAAGTTATTTGATATCAATGTTAGAACAAATACTGTATAAGTAAACCACTTCAAATGATAGACCCGTAGAATAATTCTGCAAAAGCGAGCAGGGTCACTGTATGTAGAACCCCTTGACCCCTAGTGTTAACCCCTTCCCTGCCAGTCACATTTATACAGTAATCAATGCATTTTTATAGCACGGATCGCTGTATAAATGTAAATGGTCCCAAAAATGCGTCAAAAGTGTCCGATGTCTCAACCGCAATATCGCAGTCAGAATAAAAATCGCAGATTGCTGCAATTACTAGTAAAAAAAATGCTATAAATATATCCCCTATTTTGTAGCCGTGATAACTTTTGCGCAAACCAATCAATATACACTTATTGCAATTTTTTTACCAAAAATATGTACAAGAATACATATCGGCCTAAACTGAGGAAAACATTTGTTTAAAAAAAGAAAATGGATATTGGACATAAACCACTGGCAAGGATGGGGATGCAAATTACTGCTAGAGAGGCAGAGGACAGTGAAAACTGCTGTCAGGGAGGAGGACACAGATCACATGTGGAGAGGCCGAGGACAGGAATATCCACTGTAGAGGCAGATGACAGGGATCACTGCTGGCAGGAAAGAGAACAGGGTTCACTACTGGCAAGACAAAGGACAATGATCGCAAGTGGAGAGTCAGAGTACAGGGTTTACCACTGGAAAGGCAAAGGACAAGGATCACCACTAAGAGAGAGGACAGAGATCACTATTAGAGAGGGAGAGGATAGGGATCACTGCTGGAGAATCAGAGGACAGGAATCACCACTGGCAGGTGAGAAAACAGGGATCACTGCTGGCAGAGGAAAGGGTTCATGGCTGGAGAGGCAGAGGACAAGGATCATGGCTGGAGAGGCAAAAGGCCGGGATCACGGCTGGAGAGGGGGCACTCTTTATTTTTTGCCAGAAAAAGATTGACAGCTGATGACTCAACGATCATTAAGGACGCCGTGGCTGGCTTCCTGGCCCCATGCTCCTTAACAACCAGCTTACACTGCGCCCTGATTGGGCAAAGCTTCCCAAACAGGGCGCAGAATGCACTGTGCTGCACTCAGTGTGTTGCAGGGTGTTCGTCTGGGTGAACACACAGCAAATTTGAGTGTTCGGAAGTACTGCTGAACAGGCAAATGTGCTTGTGACGAACCGTTAGGCCATCCCTACTGCTCACTGCTACACTTGAGGTACAGTTAATGCTGATCTTGATGCCCAATGTCATCTTATGCCTAGTTCTTGATGTTGTTAATTACTTTGTATTCTAAAATGTGTAATAACATTGTTATTCCATTTCATGCTTATTTATTGCGAATTACCAACCATATTGGGTGACAATATGTTAAGTTTGCCTTTACGACCTGGTTTGGTGCCTGTTTTCTTTGATATAGCAATACTGTTGGGTACTGAGTACTACTTTCATTGATTTACTGTGATATTGTATATTTCTACACTCAACCTGGTGTACCACATGGGTTGAGATTCTTGAGAAGGTTGAGGCAAAGAACAGAGGACCCATCCAATCCAGCGGCTCTCACGGGGGTAGTGCTACCGTTATATTTAGACTTCCTGCAAAACTGCTGGAATGGAAAAGTGGAGGTAACAATATGACAATGGAGTTTAATAGTACTAAGTATCCGAATGCATGTCATTGTAAACCATTGACTTATCATTCAAGTAGGAGATTCCAGGTTTTTTTTTTTTTTACTTTTCCAGTTGCTTGATGGGATATAATTACCAATACTTAACAAGCTTTAAAGCTTCTTGTTATCTTATTTGCCAAATTATTAAAAAGAATAATAAACAGTCACATCAGAACGATAAACATGCTGTTTAAATTCGTAAACCTAATTTATTTGTTTGGGTCTGCTTCTTTTTATACTTAAATGTGTCATGAATTATGTGCTGTCTCACAGTCTTGTGATTTCATAAACAAACCACCAATAAAATATTTGGACAGCATGCCACTGACTTTTCACTGGATTTGAGATTGTTTACTTGGACTCATTACAGAATTGTGAAAACATCATTAAACAGACTCTACTTAAAAGAAGAAATGCACTCAGGGGAAAAAACAACTTCTTTTATGTCTACTAACCCGGTTTTTGCTCAGACAGCCCAATTTTTAATACTGTGAATAGACATTTAGAGGTTAGTTGGATGTATGTTTAGTTACTATATTTAATTATTATTTCTACAGTAGGTCATCAACTGCGGAAAATCTGTAAGAAATTAAATGCATGATAAATAAAAATCTGATTTTGTGTATGGGGATAGGTGTAAAAGAGTTAAATGCTTTTCCCTTTGTTAACAAAAGCCCAGTTGAAGCCTAACACGTTTTTTTATTTTTATTTTTCTCCTCTCCCACCATATATTTTGATCTGTAAATCATTTTAATTTGTAAAACACCTTAAATATTTTTTTTCATGCTCCCACTCCTTCACTCTATGCTATGCAGAGTACTGATCACATCCCTAACCACAGGTGTCCTCATGCATACTTGTAGTGCTAAGAATATGAAGAGATATGTCTGACCAGGTGTGTTAAAATACAAAGTTCTGTAAGTGGTTTAATCACACTACTGTACTGTCCGGTCATATTTAGACAGGCAGACCAAGGTGATCCTTCAAAAAAGCGCTATGGCACAGACAAATGCAGGAAGTCCCATAATCATGCAAATGTATTTTATTAAAAAAGAAGGTCTGATGAACAAAATATATGTTTCCAAAAGTCCCAGCTTAGTGATGCAAAATATATAAAGTGCAGTGTGAATGATCCCAATGGATGTGCCTCACTTGACCATAGTGCACAGCGTGATTGCAGACACAGAAAAACACTCCTATGAGGCAAATGTCTATCCCTCAGGCATGCAGTCTCACTCTGGGAGGAGAGGATCCAATGCTGAATGGCATCAATGGATGACTACGCAATATGCTCTTACCATGTCCCAGATGGAAGGGTGGGCGTTCGGGAGAGTGATGGCAATCAAACAGCCGAAGGTGAGAGGATCATACTCTGTGCTCTGTCAGCAGTCTGGGCGCGCGCTCCGTTCAACCTGTACAGGATGTCTCACTGACGCTGAACGGGAGGGGTGAAGACACGACACAGGAGGAGCTGGTGCTGGATTGGATGGAGGCTGGCAAGCTAGGTCCGTGTGAACGTGATGGGAGGGATCTCAGAGTTGTGAACTGCAAACAACTGCATGCCTGAGGGATAGACATTTGCCTCATAGGAGTGTTTTTCTGTGTCTGCAATCACGCTGTGCACTATGGTCAAGTGAGGCACATCCATTGGGATCATTCACACTGCACTTTATATATTTTGCATCACTAAGCTGGGACTTTTGGAAACATATATTCTGTTCATCAGACCTTCTTTTTTAATAAATTACATTTGCATGATTATGGGACTTCCTGCATTTGTCTGTGCCATAGCGCTTTTTTGAAGGATCACCTTGGTCTGCCTTCCCTATTCACATCACTCCTGATGTGTCCATCCTTCTAGCAGCTTATTCACTCAGCCCTTTATCATCCAGGGTATACTCATTCATTATCATTATCTGGTCACAAAAAATTGTTTATGTGTCTATATTGTCTTACTACGTTTTTTTGGCGCTGTCTTTGTTTTGTTTGTCATTTCATATTTAGACAGTAGACCTACTGCGCAACTGTTGTTACAGGAAAGTAGAAAGACTATGCAAGTGTAAATTGTTAGTGTAACAGGAGGGCCGTGGGACCCAGAAGCTCTTACACAGATTGAGCCAGGAAATAAGGGACATATGTTGGATTGTTTTAACATCAGTCTGTAATCCACAATATATTCAAGAATGTCTGCAAGACCTATTTGTAGGTTGTTGATTCTGAACCCAACAGGTCAATAGGAAAAGTGACTCATTCAATGTGGGAACACGGACTGTTAAGGTGGTAATTAAGTCTGCTACTGTGATGTAAATTAACCTTAGTTTGGCCTCCTAAAGACCTTTCATTGTGTTATGCTAATTGACAATGTATTGTGTGAATTTCTATTGATGATACATGTGTATTATATAGCAGGTGAGAAGAGCTTATCTCAGAGTCACCTTGTGTAGGTAAATGATTAGTAATTAGATCATGTAGATTATCTCGGTGCCAGAAAGTCTGACTAAAAGATGTGTATTGGAGGCTCATTACTACACATTGTATGATGTTGTGGGCGGAGTGTGTCATTGTCCATCTGATTACTGCAGCATGCTTTTTGGTGTATATAAGAGCCTGCCTTCTCAATAAAGATGGTCTATTTGTTTGAACCTCAAACAGAGCTGTGTCTCCTTATTTGTCTGTGGGATTGTGGAGTGTCGATAAGCTGTCGTGGGTTGGTGAAATGAAATATCGTAAACGGCGTTAACCCCTGACCGTTACAGTGAAGCCCCGTACACACGGCCGAGGTTCTCGGCAGAAACCAGCGAGAACCTCGCTGGGAGCCGCATTCTGCCGAGAACCTCGGCCGTGTGTACGCTCTCGGCGAGCCCAGCCCGTCGGGAAACCCATCGAGCAAATACAGAACAGGTTCTCTATTTGATCGACGGCCCGTCAGGATGAATGACTGGTTGCCTTTCCCGACGGGCGGGTCGCCGATTCTGACGGCTGGCAGAGAACCTTGACGGGTGGAACGATGTGTTCCGCCCGTCGAGGTTCTCTGCCGTGTGTACAGGGCCTTAGTATAAGGTCTACCATCTACATTTGCAATCTGGATATATTGTACTAACAGAAGTATCGTAAAAATAATTAAAGTCAATGTAAATCTACCCAGGGTAATTTTAGAGTTTAGGCACAGTAAACAGAGATCCTCCAGGGCCAGCACACACATGAAAATCATTAAAGAGATGTGCATCTCATTATATTGTACCACCATAATATTATATTACTATCACCACTATATTTTTTTTTTTCTTAAAGTACACATATGAACAGAGAAACAGTAAAAGCATGCAGTAACATACATGACAAATTTTACCACAGTGCACAGGTAGGCACCCCATGTCACCACAGAGCAGCACAAGCACCATGCTACTTTGCAGAGACACAAATGAATTGTTACTTTGTGCACTTTGAATGAAGTTAAAAAGGTAAATAGTATGATACACTAAAATGCACATCATGCCTCTCCTCAGTGTGGGCCACAAAACTGACGTGTTTAGCATGCAGGCAGAGTGGACTGGACCTTAGCAGTGGCAGCCTTTTTAGTTTTCTTCAAAGACATACTGCATCCCATGGTCAGAGATGGATCTGTTGAAGTCACCACCCACATATCTTGGATTTAAATTTACTTGCTTCTGGGAATGGCAACATCATTGATCACAGTCCATAGCAGCTATTAAAGTACTCTTGTACCCTTGAATGGTTCTTCCACTTCTGGAAGAATTCAAGCGCTGGGCATGTGGGGTGGCAGGGACTGTAGTTTTTTTTCCACTGCAGAAGATGGGGCAGATAAATTTGCCAGCTACAGTGTACAGCTAGTGGTGTGCTGCTGGCAGATGAGCTGTTAGGACCTTGGACACCCTGTGTTATACCATCATCCCTGTCAGTGAAGGCTGCTGAAAGGTAATGACTCTGTATCACAGGGGCAGACTGAAGTGGGTAAGGAGGAGGGACAGATTTGTGGCCTTTTGTGTGGCTAGGTTCTCTTGCCAAGGGGCTGAGAGGTTGGACATTAAATTCCTTGTTAGGGTGGTGTTTTTTCCACGTTTGATGTGCCTGTGACACAGTTTGGAGATAGCAACAGTGCAATCTGCTGCAGATGTGCTGAAAAAGGTCCAGACAGCTGAGCTGTGGGGAGTGGGATTGGAGATAATTCTGCAAAATGTGATGAAATAGGGTGGCTGCTCTCTACTCTTTCTTGATGTTGACCTCCTTAGGGTTGTGCTGCCTCACCTTCAGTCTCCTCCTCTGCTCTATCTGGCACCCAAGTCACATCAGTGACATCATCATCATCTCCATCTCCTCCATCTTCATCATTACCACTAGAAACAACTTAGCAATACGCTGCGCCTTGAGGAACATGAATGCCAATATGTCTACCAGTGTTCCTCCCTCTTTCTAGGCTCATGACACTAAGCGATGCAGTAGAATAACATCCTTACATTGTGCCTCCTACTTACAAGCCAATCTCAATGCACTCTTTAATTGAGCAACTGTGTGGCAGATGAGGTTTATTGATGATAAATGCAAAATTATATACTTGGAGGCTAAAAATGCATCATACATACTAGGGGGAGTACAACTGGGAGAATCAATGATGGAGAAGGATCTGTCTGTTCTGGTAGATCATGAAATCTATTATAGCATGCAATGCCAAGCATCGGTTTCCAAAGCAAGCAAAATACTTTCTTGTATTAAAAGAGCTATGGATTGTTGAAAGCGATCATTTTGTCCCTGCACAAATTATTAAAATCTCATTTGGAATACACAGTTCAGTTTTGGGCAACAGTTCACAAGAAGAATATCAGGGAACTGGAGAAAGTGAGAGAAGAGCAGCCAAACTCATAAGAGTCATGGAGGAGCTCAGCTATGAGGAAAGATTATCTGAACTGACTTTATTCTGTCTTGAGAGGAGGAGATTAAGAGGGGATAGGATCAACATGTATACATAAGTGGTCCATATAGTGAACTTGGTGTAGAGTTATTCACCCTAAGGTGATCACAGAGGATATCACGGGGGGGGGGGGGGATTGCACTATTTACATCTAGCATGAGGACAACAATGAACAATAGCAAGTGGTGCTCCTGATTTTGAGCACCAAAGAGCAATAACTAGGCATTTTCTTTTTCCTAGAGAGTATTAATGACAATGAGGTATGAGGTTTATGTCTGGCATTAACATGTATGTTATTAGGGCAGCATATTAATTTGCACACGCTGACAATACTCTGGAATAGACAAAAAATGTACCCTTTTTCCTATACAGTATACCACAACCCACAGTAAGTCCTTACAATGCATTGCAGTGTACCACAGCACAGTTGCATTGGGATTACATTTAAAATAATTTGTACCACACTAACTAGATGTAAATAAAGTCGAAGACCTATTTTACACGGGTATACACCTGTGTGAAAGCCATGTTTTGCATACCCAGGATGCACAGATGTTCCATGCAGCCACATGCAGGGCAGCCCGTTTCATGTTGATTGGTGTGTAGTGGCTGCATGTACACAGTTACTGCTCCCAAATTGACATCTGTGTGGGTCCCTTAATACAGACAATGTGAGTTTGGGGACCCACACCTGCATGCACCAGCACCTACACAGATGTCAATTTGGGAGCATATTCCCTGTATGCAGATGCATGGAATACCTGTTCATTTTGTGCAGGCAAACATGGCACACATATGGATGTAGAAACACAAAACACAATACACTACAGCACAATATCGGTGCCAATCTCATGGTCATATGATATAATTAAGCAACCGATTAAAATAAAAAGCTAAAAAATAAATACCGTATTTATCGGTGTTTACCACACCCTTTTTTCCCCTTAAAATAAGGGGGAAATTGTGGGTGCGTGATATACGCCGATACCCGCTTCCCACGTTCAGTTTGAAGCCTCCGCTGACATATACCGAGCGCAGTACACTCGGGTTCATTCGGCCAGGCTCGGCTTCACTCGTAGTCACGCTCTGTGACATTAATGCGTGAGAAGCCGAGCGTGCCCGAGTGTACTGCGCTCGGTATATGTCCGCAGAGGCTTCAAACTGAGCGCAGGAAGCGGGGATTCGACTCGGGCAGCGCGGGAGAAGCCGGGAGGACACCACCAAGGCCGCAGACGGACACCGGACCGGACGATGGACGCCAGGCAAGACACCAAAACTGTAAGTAATAAAATGTTATAAAATGTTTTTTTACAGGAATTTCGGGGCTATTTTAAGGGGTGCGCGCTATACGCCGGAGCGCGCAATACCCCGATAAATACGGTACAAAATTCTTATTCCCGAAGGTATAGGGATAAATGTCAATAATAATGAGAAAGTCTAACACCATAGATGCTTGTAAGGCTGCCTTTAGAAGTGGGCTGGGAATCCAAAATCTGAAATGTAAGAGGAAATGGAAAAAAAAGCCAAGCAGGCATCGTGTAGCACAATTTATTAAAAGATAAAAATCGATATAAACAGCAATGAAACTCACAAGTGGGTGTGGTGGAGGATGATGACGGTTCACAGTGGATGGGAAGTCCAAGTGTGAACCGTGAGCTATGGTTTTTGTCTGTTATAGGAAAAAGGCAAGCTGTATAGAGGGAGCGAGATCAGCCTGAGATCCATCCAGAGGGAGCTGGTGTCAAGCTGCCCTGCATATCCAGGATGGTCAATTTGGTGCTCGGACATCCATCCAAAGTATGTATCTCCAGCGGACTGTAGTGAGGAGCTGTCAGTTTATCTGCCATGAGAGTTAACATGAACGTGTTTCAGAAGCAAGCCAGGCTTCCTTCAACAGCCTGTTTGATTGAAGAAACCTCTGGAATTGCACAAATTCTCTCCACTCCTGCAGGGTCTCTTTTGGCAAGGCCAGATAAGACACAGTCAGAGCAGTAAAGCTGCACATGCCCAGTGTCGTCTCTTTTGCTGGAGAGAATATTTTTTTGCATGCATGAATCCTTATTTAATTCAACATATGATACCTTTATCCACTAGTAGTGACGCACTTCATTTAAAGTCCCAATTGTGTGCTCTTTTTCGATAAAAATTACCTGTTTGCAAATTTTTATGGAAAACTATGAAACAGTTATTTTTTTTTCAGTATTTTTTTTATTTAGCAAAAAATTAAAAACCCAGTGGTGATTAAATACGGCCAAAATAAAGCTCTAGTTGTGTGAAAAAAATATAAAAATGTAGTTTGGGTACAGTGTTGCATGACCGCACAATTGTCATTCAAACTGTAACAGTGCTGAAATCTGAAAATTGGCCTGGGTAGGAAAGGGGTAAAATTGCCCAGTATGCAAGTGGTTAAGGGGCTTTAAACCATGCATGATACATGGATAGCCAGGAATCATCAAAGCAGGTTTTTCGGTAGAACAGCAAACAAACACAGTTTTCAATGCAGAACAACTTTGTACAGAAAGTCTAACATAAAACAAAGTATTTATTTGTTCAAGAAAACTTAGCCCCCCTCCCACAAATGCCAATACTTGTACTTCGTATGGTTTTATCAGCACTCAACCTTTCACACAGCAGCAGTCTACCATAACAAAGAGAGTCCTGTACATCAGTCAGCATATATATAAAAACCAGTGGACACCTGAGGCTAATAATGTGGTCTGGCTATCAGGAGAAATGTAGACCCAGGAATGGATACGTTATACCTCCCAAAGTGCTACAAATCATCCAGGCTATTACAGATATACAGTAAATTCTTAGTTTAAAATCTTACTAAATTGCAAAAGTAATTTCCCTCCAAGGGGTGGAGGTCTGAAAACAGGCTTTATGACTGTGCACAAGTCGGTGGAGGGTATATTTGGCCAATTATAAATGTCTTCTGTTGGGACTTGGCTTAGAAGACCGCATTCTGCATAGGCTGCTTACTGTTGGATAAAATACCTATCTTGACCATAAGTTTGTTTAATTTGCAATGTACCACAGTGGTAAGATTTTAGTTATCCTTGTGTATGTGGCTAGGCTTACCGCTGCCATGGACTCTGGTCAGTCCAGATTTCCTTTACCATGAGTGGTTTCATATTTCTTACTTTGTAAGTTTGTAGAGATGTACAGCTTGGCATTACCCCAATGTTATTCTGTATTGTGATGTAAGCCCTGTACACACCATCGGTTTGTCCATTGAAAACAGACCGATGGACTGTTATCATCGGACAAACCGATCGTGTGTGAGCCCCATTGGTCTTTTTTCCATTGGTGTAAAAAAATAGAACATGTTTTACATCTTTCCTATGGATAAAAAAATGATAGAAAAAAAAAGATCGTCTGTGTGGAAGTCCATCGGAGAAAAATCCACGCATGCTCAGAATCAAGTCGACGCATGCTCGGAAGCATTGAACTAAATTTTTCTGAGCACGTCGTAGTGTTTTACGTCAACACGTTTTGTCATGGTTGGATTTTTGACTGATTGTGTGTAGGCAAGACTGATGAAAGTCAGCTTCATCGGTTATCCGACGAAAAAATCCATCGGATTAGATTTCATCAGATATCCAATCATTTTTGAGTTGGCTAAGGGCTAATGGTTTTGGACTTTGAAGGCACACAGTACATATGGTAAGAAAACAAAATACATGTATTTTGTAAGAATGTCATAAAAACTGTTACAAACATAAAATCAGAAAGATCAAGTAAATAACTGGTCCACATAGGTTGTCAGAATTGTGATACAGTTCTACCATAAAAGGCTCAAATGTAGAGCATGATTTTAAAGTTGACTGTATGGTGTGTAACCAAGTGGTAGTCCAGAGGAACAGGAGGGCTCGCTCTATATGTTACGCGCTGTAGATAGCGCTTCCTCAGGAGCACAGACAATTCAATATAGGGTTAACCGCATTGAGGGTAGGCAACAATCGGTCTTTTTCTAAGCCTAGCATTGGCCGTAGTTCAAGGAGTACTACTCTGGCCAGTTAGGGGGATATTATCATTAAAGCAAACAACTCGGCTGTACAGGAAGGCACTGGGCTTTTAAGGACCCTCCTTACTACTGCTTGTATCCACTTCCTTAATTTGGACTGGAAACTTTCAAGCTAGTGCTCAGTGAGTCAGGATTACCCTCCTGTTCACTGTTGTCCGGCCCATTCTATCTAGCTAACTTCCTGACCATCCGTGCACCCCTGCAAGATTGTTCCCCTCTTGCTTACCAGCATTCAACTGCCTTGTCACCCATCGCAATATTGTTTTGCTTTAATAATATCCCCCTAACTGGCCAGAGTAGTACTCCTTGAACTACGGCCAATGCTAAGCTTAGAACAAGACCGATTGTTGCCTACCCTCAACACGGTTAACCCTATATTGAATTGTCTGTGCTCCTAAGGAAGCGCTATCTACAGCGCATAACATGTAGAGTGAGCCCTCCTGTTCCTCTGGACTACCACTTGGTTACACACCATACAGTCAACTTTAAAATCATGCTCTACATTTGAGCCTTCTATGGTAGAACTGTATCACAATTGTTTGTAACAGTTTTTATGACATTCTTACAAAATAAATCTATTTTGTTTTCTTACCATATGTACTGTGTGCCTTCAAAGTCCAAAACCATTAGCCCTTAGCCAACGCAAATATTATTGGGAAGGTGGCACACTGGTTACCGGTACATCCACAGTATCACCCTGTTTGGACGTACATTAAACATAGGCCCTTTCTCTTTCAGATATCCGATCATGTGTACGAGGCTTTATACTTTATTCTTGTAAAACTCTTTATCAATAAAACGTATTAGAAACAAAAGCATTAATAAAATTAATCTTTGGCCAAAGCTTAATATTTTTAGCCTACTTCTAGTAATTTGAAAGATCTTGAAGTTTATTAACTTACTTAGTGGAGATTCCCACACATTTTACTTTCTTGAAATTCTGAGGCAAGTACTTACTATGCCCTGTGTTTAGGCACTGCTGTGTCACAGAAATCAAAGAGCCTGCCGTCTGAACTATAGAGCACCATAGAGGAGAAGTTTCAGGAGGTGGAGTCAGTACAGGAATCACGGTTTTGTAAGTAGCAATATACCATGGGATTTGTAGTCCTTAGAAATCGAAAGTAAACAGCAGAGGAGAATCTGCAAACCATGCAGGAAGTTGGGGAAAGAGATGCCCAGCAGACAGACATACAGAACTTACAACATGAAAGGATATTTTTTAAAAATATATAAAACAATTAAAGTCACCTAATACAAGGTATGAAGTACAAGGTATGAATTTGTGGCAGCAACAGAAGGGTTCAAATCTGCTGAATTGCTTACAAATATTAGGCTATATGCTGTATAAACACCAAGCAAAATAGATGTGCTGTTCTGCACAGTCCTTTCTTTGATTCCAATGTATGAGGAGAGTAGTTTTGGTATACAAAATCTTAAAAAAATTAAATTCTATTTAATGACACTGTAACAGTATTCAGTGACACACTTAATTCAGTCAACATTAAACTTTGGTCAACATAGGGTAAGCAATCAAAAAGAGGACAATTTCAGATTGATTACTATGAACTACATCACTTTGAAAAAATGTTTAACTTTGAAATAAAGGTCTTTTGAGTTTAACTTGAAATGTTTGTAATCTGCTTGTTACATGTTCTACTATATTTACCTCTTCAGGAACAGCGCGAATGTTACTAAATCCTTTTCTGAACACTACAAAGACTCGGCGAGCACCACATCGCAATGCTGAAGTTGCACAGTCAAAAGCAGTGTCTCCGGCTCCAAGCACGATAACAGTTCCCTTTATGGACGGCAGTGTAGAGTGACAGGCACACATCCCTGAATAATGAAAATGGGAGGGAAGACATTTTCAAGTAGAGAAACCATTTTGCATGTCAACTCAACAGATACATGTACTTAAAGCAGTGTAAAATTGCATCTTGCAGTTCCCAAGCACAGAGTGTCACTATCACATTATTCTGCTCCACTGAAAGACAGTTCTATTCCCATAGCCGTAGATGTACTCACATGCCTAATTTCATAGTCAGTACACTTACAGGAACTGCATTTTGTCTGCTTTTACTCTCAGGGGATTAGAAATTCCAGCATTATGGTTTAAATAACCTTTCTGATGTCCCTGTACCAGATAATAGAGAATATGATGTTCGATTTAAATCAATTTTGACCTTTTTTCCCACTGTGCTATACGGAAGAATATATCTTTATGTAATACAGTTCTCCATTTGTGTATTGTTAAAAAAAATACATGAAAGAAACAAGTTGCAATAAAATAACACACTAAGGGATAAACTGTATCTTAGGGTTTGTGTTAAATGACTATTACTAGAGGTTTGCAAATTTGTATAGATGTAATTTTTTATGAGATTAGTACAAGAATCGTGGTGCATATGGTCCTTTCTATAGCCACAAAGTAAGTCAAGGAAGTGCTTAAGCCGATTATTAGACATGGCCCAAACACCACCCGGTTTGGTTCGCATCAGAACACACAAACAAACAAAGTTCTAGCGAACATGCAAACCCTATTAAAGTCTATGGGACAGGAACATGGAAAATCAAGTGTTAATTTTAAAGGCTTATATGCAAGTTATTGCCATTTTTTTTTTTTTAACAACAGTTTTTTTAGGAGCAGTGATTTTAATAATACTTAGCGAGAAACAATAAAAACAAAATCTTCCTTTAAATATTGTGCCTGTAAAATGGCGCATCTGTATTTTTCTACAGGGAAAAAAAATGTAATTTAACCTCCCTGGCAGTTTTCCTGAGTGTGGCTCAGGGTTAAATTGGCAGTAACCCGGGCCACACTTGGGATTGCATTGCAGAATACTGGTGCAGTATACTTACCTTGTCCCCAGAACCCTGCAATGTCCCCCCACTGTGTCCTCCGGCTGATGCCTCTTTGTGCCAGGATCCATTCCCTGCGGTCGTTGCGATGCACGGGGCAGAGCCTGGCGGCAAATTCAAAAAGTACCAAATTCATAACACACACAGTACACTTTAATCTTACAGATTACTGTATGAAATAATTTCACATCCCTTTTGTCCCTATTGCTTTTGTCCAATGCCCTGTATGTACTTTTATATTATATATACTGTTCTTTTCGCCTAGAAACTTGAGATCCATGTCCATAGCAACCAAAAAGTCTCCCTTTATGTCAAAAGTGGTTTTAGAGCAGAAAGAAAACAGCAATAGTAAATTAGAACACTTGCAGAATTTAGCGATAGTGAATTGTGGGAACATTTATTTTTTTATAATATTTTTTATAAATATTTATAGTTATTTATATAATAATTTATGATTTTGTGTTTCAAACTTTATCATACCTGGGATGTCTACTAGACTATTTGTTTGGACAGATTTAAGTGTGTTACTACTAAGATTTACAGGCCTATAATATAAAATGCCAAATTTATATGCAAAACAATTGTACCGCTTTGAGTCACAAAAATCTGGCATTCTGATCGGGGGCGTGGCTAGCCATCGAGCCGTATGGAAGGCTGAATCTACAGCTCCTGCACCGACCGGAGATTTGACCCGTAAAAAGCGCTGATCCGCACACCAGAATGCACTATCAGGACCCTTATGAATTTGGGAACCAGTCCGGGGCCTGCCGCAAACGGAAGGATTACAGAGCTCCTCGGAAATTAACCGAT
This sequence comes from Rana kukunoris, assembly GCA_029574335.1. Lineage (NCBI taxonomy): Eukaryota > Metazoa > Chordata > Amphibia > Anura > Ranidae > Rana > Rana kukunoris. Next base: position 136,732,231 of record CM056055.1, read on the forward strand.
TTTTTCTCCAAGGCGTCCGGAGGACATATCCAAGATGGCGCCCGTGACCGCTCTCCGCTCGGTGATCGAGCCTACACTGACCTGCCTGACGAGGATGAATTATTCGGCCGCAAACGACATCCCCGGCTCCCTCTTTGGCTCCTGGGCCACCATCCACCTCCAACAGTCCGGCGAAGACGCGGATGCGTCTCGATTCGGGAGCGCAGGCCTCTGAGGTAAGGCCTAACATGGACACTCTCCTCACATTGCCTCCCGCACCATCCCCTATTGCGGCCTTCCCCACATCTAACCAGCCCGTAGTAGACACACAGCTGAAGGATATGCTCATCTCCCTGCACAGCTCCCTACATAATGACATATCCACTATGTTCTCTACATTTAAAATTGAGATGGGTCACATAGAGAACAGGATGGGACATATTGAAAGTCAGATGGGTGCCATGACTGAAACAGTAAATGACCTGGTGGACGCCCATGATCATGTCAGGGATGAAAAGCAGTGGGTGCGTGCAAAAATGGTGGACCTTGAAGACAGATCGAGACGTAATAACGTCAAGATTCGTGGAATACCTGAAACGATCGTTCCAGCCGATCTGAATGGGTACGCTAGGAAAATGATTTCCACCTTGCTATCTGATCTTCCCCCTGTGGAAACTATAATCGATCGTATCCACCGCCTACCGAAACCTCCCCATCTGCCTGCGGAGGTCCCTCGTGACACACTGATGAAAATCCACTTTTTCCACACTAAGGACATGCTCCTAGCCAAAAACAGACAACTGGGTCAACTACCACCTCCCTACTCTAAGCTGCAGCTCTTTGCGGACATTTCCCAATACACCAGACAGCAAAGGAGGCAGCTGCAAACCATCACCAAGCCGCTCAACAATCATAAGATACCATACCAGTGGGGGTTCCCGACCAAACTACTAGTGACCAAAAATGGGGTGAAACATGCCATCCACACAGTTGAAGAGGGTATATCCTTGCTTACAAAATGGAAGATCATCCCTGAGAAGGACGTATTGCCTCACATGCCGGCCGCGGAAAAACAACGGCCCCTCTCGAAAGATCCTCACTTCGGTGAGATCAAGTGATCAGGATCAGTGCAGCTCTCTAACAAGTGTATGTACGCACTCTGGTTCTGTGCCTGCTCGTTGCAGTTAGTTCACGAACTTTCACCCTCCAACAACGCTCAGTGGTTCTACTGCTATACCACTGACCCTTGTTAGTGTTTTGTTGTTCCCTCACCTACCTACCCCACTTGTTCCTATTGCATTTGTATTCTCTCGCAATAACTGTTGCCTTCTTCTCCCCTATACCCGTCCTGATCCCGGAAGAGCACCTCTCTACTACTCCGCAGGCTTCACTGAAGAACTCACCTTTGTGATCCTCCAGATCTCCCGGGTTTGCAGAATCCTCTTCTGATCTACTCCCACACCACGTGAACTGTGAGTAATATCTTTTCCTTAAACACAACACACCACCTCCTAAGATGCCAAAATTCCTATCACTCAATGTGAAGAGCCTAAACCATCCGGCCAAGAGGGCTTTGATGTGGAAAACAGCCCGAGATTCTGGGTGCGACATACTATGTGTGCAGGAGACGCACTTTAAGCTTTCTGCAGAACCCGCGTGTACAAACAAAAAATGTCCTCACCTTTTTAAGGCCTCAGGACCTGACAAGAAGAATGGCATTTTGGTGGCCTTCAAGACCACGGTTTCTCTGGTCCTCCACAATGCCCTCACTGACCCCGAGGGTCGATACTTAGCACTGGACTGCTCCTTAAATGGTGTCAGACACACTATTGTGACGGTGTATGCACCCAACAAGAGACGAATCCCTTTTCTGTCCAAACTGATGAGGAAAATTGACCACTTTAAACAATGCCGTCTTATCATCTGCGGGGACTTCAATATTGTACCCGACAGCTCTATTGACGCTTCATCCAGACCCGGCAGGACCTCGTCACCTATGGCCGCTTTTATCCGCTCGCATGACCTATATGACGTGTGGCACTGCCACCACACCACCGAGAGAGACTTTTTCTCCCCGTGCTATAACACCTACACCCGCATTGACTACTTTTTGGTTGATAAATGGACCCTCCCTACCGCCTCAGCTTCTGAGATAGGGACTATCACGTGGTCAGACCACGCGCCAGTCATGTTAACCACCAGTGACTCCCCACCTGCCTCCACTATGAGGGTTTGGAGGGCTAACTCAGCTCTCATGAACTCACCACTATACTCTGATCACATCCAGGACTGTCTAAAGGAATTTTTTGCCTTAAATGTAGATTCTGTTGCAGATAACTCTGTCCTTTGGAATGCACATAAGGCATTCATATGAGGGATTCTTATCCAAATAGGAGCTAGGGAGAGGAGGAGGAGATCACAGCGTCTAGACTCCCTAACAGCGGATATCAAATCGCTGGAAGCCCAAAATCAATCTCACCCTGACATCACTATTAAACACAAACTAGGTCTCCTTAGGCAAGAATTAAGGTCCCATCTTCTAGACTCTTTTGAGAAAGCCCACACCCGTTTCAAGGCCGCACACTACTCCACAGGTAATAAGGCAGGGAAGGCCATGGCCGCCAGAATTAAAGGTCATCACTGCAAGACCAAAATCTCCCATCTTTACCACCCCGCCTCAAAACAAAAACTCATAGATCCCTCGGCTATTGCTGATGCTTTTCGCCATTATTATAATACTCTATATAACCTAAAAGATGACTCCTCTGTACCACAACCTTCCCCCCAAGATATTTCATTGTTTCTTGAAGACATCAACCTTCTTAGTTTATCTGGTGAACAACTTCTAACGTTAAATGCCCCGTTCACTCCCCAGGAGATCCTTCAAACCATCTCGAGATTGCCCTCTAATAAATCCCCAGGCCCTGATGGGCTCACTAGTGAGTACTACAAACTTTTTGGTCACACACCAGCGCCCTTCCTCTCGAATATTTGCAATGACGCTGCCTCATCCTCCTCTCTCCCTCCTGAAATGCTGTCCGCCCTGATAATTACGCTGCCGAAGCCAGGCAAGGAACCCACCCATGCGCAAAATTTTCGTCCTATATCCCTACTAAACATAGACACCAAGATTTATGCCAAACTCATAGCAACTCAGCTGATTGACTTAATGCCCTTGCTCATTCATAAGGACCAGTCTGGTTTCACGAAGGGGAGACAAACGTTTGATGCCACCCGCAGAATTCTCAACATCATACATAATGCTGGATCCACACGAACACGTTCTCTGCTCCTATCTTTGGACGCGGAGAAGGCATTCGACAGAGTCCATTGGGATTATATGAGAGCCACCCTCATTAAATTTGGTTTCCAAGGCCCTATACTGTCGGCCATACTAGCGCTATATTCTTCCCCAGGTATATACCTCGGAAATGCTTTCACGACCATTCTCCATAACCAACGGCACCCGTCAGGGGTGCCCTCTTTCCCCGCTCATATTCAATCTGGTTATGGAACCCGTTGCGGAACATGTCAGGGCCCACTCCGCTATTGCAGGCTTCCGATTAGGCACTAAAGACCATAAAATTAATTTGTTCGCGGATGACGTGATTCTTATGATAACAGACCCAATACCCTCCCTGGCTTTGGTGCAACTGCTGTTACATAGGTTTAGCACTGTCTCATATTACAAGGTGAATGAACAAAAATCTTATATTCTAGACTTGGGCCTAGACGCAATCACAAGTAACATACTCAGGAACACTTATCCTTACTCTTGGGCTGACGATGGTATAACATACCTGGGTGTGACACTTTCTAAATCACTAAAGGATCTCTCTAAACACAACTACACCAACATTAAACAAGTTATAATCAGGGAAACTACTAACCTTTCTAAAAATGAATTCTCATGGGCGGGCCGCCTAGCGGCCTTTAAAATGATGCTGTTCCCCAGACTACTGTACATTTTCCGCACGTTGCCCATACCTCTTTCACACAAGTATCTCAAATCTCTGCAGGCCATTTTAACTCAATTTGTATGGCAAGGCAAATAATCTCGGTGTGGCCATGCTAAGCTCATTAAACACAGATCGGTGGGCGGGATGGAACATGTGGACATCAGAGACTATTATTTAGCTTCCATTCTCTCCCAGATGAGAGACTGGTTCTCCACTTCTCCATCTACACTATGGGGGGACATTGAAAACACCACGATACCGGGACCCACCCTATCCGGATGGTTATTTAGCGTGATCACGAGGAACACTTCATTGTCCCTCTACTCTCCTACCATCCAAGCTTCTGTTAAAGCATGGAAAACCCTTCGCAACACCCGATGGACGAACAACTTGACCAAACCCGTGCCCGTTCCCATCGAGACCCTCACATTGTTGACCCCTGACCTGGCTGTCCCGACCTGGCTTACAGACCGAGTGACTCTCACTTCTGACCTACGCTCCCTTGCGTCTAATACCTCATTCTTGCAATTACAACAGGAGTTCCATGCCCCAGCAAAGGACTACTTCATTTACTATAGACTACAAAAATGCCTTACAGCGAACCCTTCTCTGGAAGGCTCTTTGCCCATTCACGTATGGAACTACTTCCTGAATGACACTAGCATACCGAGGGGCACCTCCTTATTGTACTCTACTCTACAAGATAAGACAATTTTCCACAAAACTAAACCCTTGACCGACTGGAAAAAAACGATATTCAAATTAATTTTACTGACGAGCAATGGCAAGCGGCAATCAAGACTGTTTACAAATACACTTCCTGTACCTCCCTGTGTGAGCTTACCCAAAAAATACTAATGAGAAGGTACATGACACCTCACAAGATAGCCAAATTTTATTCGCACACCTCTAACATATGCTGGAGGGAATGCAAACTACCTGGCACACTCATGCATATCTTTTAAACATGCCCAAGCATACGACAACTTTGGTCCACGATAGAGATGACTTTGCGGGAAATCCTTCATTTCCCCTTAATATTTTCTTCCCACCTAGCCATCCTCAACTTGACTATTGATGAACTCCCACCGAACCTCCGACTGGTGACCACACGTTCTCCTGGCAACAAAACTACTGATTGCTAGGAAATGGAAAACAAAAGACATCCCCACACTCAGGGAAGTAATTCACTTAGTACAAACCCACCACACCTATGAAACTATTTTAGCTCGGGGAAAATCCAATTACCCTAAACTGCTAACCCTTTGGAACCCCTGGACCCTTTGGTAAACGAACACATACAGCAAGTAATTCACCTTTGATCCATGTTGTGAACTTTATTGGTGCTCTCCCCTCTCCTTTTCTCCCCACCCCCTACCCTTCCTCCCCACTTCTTTACCCTGTTCTTTCCCACCCCTTGTCTCCCTTGCCCCCTCCCCCCCCCCTCTGTGTTCTACCCTTACCACAACGCAAACTATGATAACATCGAGACCTTCCTTGGTTTGGCTTTTGTTCTTCCATATGCCACTTTGTTGTGCCGAACCGAGCCTGATGTAGTCCGGGTGCACATTCAGCACCCTTCTAATGTTCACTGTAGGTACGTTGCCATTTATATGCAAAATTGTTTGCCTTGTTATTGTACTTGTAACATTAAGCTTTGAAATTTCAATAAAAAACTATTTGAACTAGAAAAGTTCTACATCTATTTCTGTCCCCATGAATGAGAAATGACCAAAGAAACAATTAAATAAGTATGCTTTCAACTTTTCCCACTTGTGACCTGCATAAATAAAAAATAGAGGCTAGACATATAAAATGCCAATAGATGTACTTTTTTTTTTTCATTTATTATGAAATATTTTTACTTAAGCATTATTCATTAAATAATTCAAATTTTTAACCAAAAAAAAAAAAATCTGGCATTCTGACACTTAAACTTGATTGCAGCTGTAATGTATTGCTGGCTCCAGGAAATATGTATAAAAGAATTAAGGAAAAAGACCCTTTGGGTCTGGTATGGATTTTAAAAGGGAACTCAACACCACACAACAGAAGGGGGCGGGGTCACTTGGCTACATCACCGGGGGGCCACGCCCTTGCCTATATAACTGCTGTCACAGCTAAGAGATGGCAGTCGCTGGGAGGCCTCCCATCGAGGCAGAGTTTTTTTTATTTTTTTTCTATTTGTCAGATCCGTTGGGCGGCGTAAATGAAAAATGGATATTATGGAAAAAAAAAATTGACACTTTTTTTGGTGAATGGGTAGGGGTGCAATGTACCCAATATCCATTCACATAGGGGGCGGGATCTGGGGGCCCCCTTGTTAAAGGGCGTTTCCAAATTCAGATAAGCCGGCCGGCCTGCCCGCAGACCCCGACAACTAATGACCAATGACAAGGGTACCCCAAAGCACCCGCCCATGTTGATGGCAAGTGGCCTGTTAGACTGCTTGCTCAGATAAGGGTCTGAAATGGATTTTGGGGGAGCCTAAACCAGTTTGTTTTAAATATTGGCAGAGAGTTCCCCTTAAAATCTATGCCAGACCTAAAGGGCCTGGAATGGATTTAGGGGGGATTTGCCGGCAGTTCGGCAGTTCGGAGGTGCTGCCCATTGATTTCAATGCAGCTCCTACAGTTCCTCAAAGATGCGGCTGGCAGCACTTTTTTGAGCATCCTGCCAGCGCACCGCTCCAGTGTGAAAGCCCTCTGGCTTTCACACTGGAGTGAATGGAGCCGCTCTTTCAGGGTGCTTTGCAGGTGCTATTTTTAGCCATATAGCACCTGCAAAGCGCCTCAGTGTGAAAGTAGCCTTACTGTGGGTCAGTGATGGAAATGTGGAAAAACCAGTATGATACCCAAAAAACTAGCATTTTAGGAATGGGTAAAAGCTAAACTGAATTTTAAATTGGCTAAACACAGTCCATAAAAATAAAAGGTGTGATTTAAATTAAACATTAATTTTACTTTGACTACTGATAGTTTCCAAATTGTTGTTAATGGCGATCTTCCTATAAAGCCCTGTACACACGATCGGATATCTGATGGAATCTAATCCGATGGATTTTTTCGTTGGATATCCGATGAAGCTGACTTTCATTAGTCTTGCATACACACTATCAGACTAAATTCCGACCGTGCCAAAATGCGGTGACGTAAAAAACTACAACGTGCTAAGAAAAATGAAGTTCAATGCTTCCGAGCAAGCGTCCACTTGATTCTGAGCATGCGTGGATTTTTCTTCGATGGAGTTCCACACAGATGATCATTTTTTATCAATAGGAAAAACTTAAAACATGTTCTATTTTTTAACACCAATGGAATAAAGACAGATGTGACCCACGAGATTGGTTTGTTCGATGAAAACAGACCATCGGCAAACATTCTTTAAGATAAAAGTTCAGCTCTGGTTACTACTAATACGTTTTATAGAAAAGTGAAGATATAGTAAAAACAAATCTGGTCCGGAAGTTATGTGTAAGCTAGGAAATATTGCCCCTAACAATAAAACAAATAAGTGCTGAACCATTCCTGAAACTTTGATATTTTTTTTATGAATATTAGTAAACCACTTTTTATATAAACCAGCCTCTAATTTATGTTGATAGGCCCTTTATTTAAATGAACACAAGGGGATTAACGATAAATGTAGAGTGTAATATAATCTATACTATATCTGTATGTTACCTAATTAAGAATCTCCAGTGTTGGATAAAGCAATTAACTTTATAATTAAGCCAAGCTGGAATTAAATAATAACAAAATCTCCAATTGGAATATCTCCTTTGTTAATTTTTGAGTATTTGAGATGCTAGAACTAGATACATTAAAACCATTTTTAAATTAAATTAATAGTTTAATTACTGTTGAGTTTCACTGACGCTGCAATACTCTGAAAAGATTAAGTACTTGTATAGTAAAAAGGTTAATATCGTAAATAAATGTATCACTAATTTAAAGAAAACCATAGTATATTTGTAGTAAGTAGATATTAAGTTATTATTGCAACATCAGACTGAAAGCTAAAATAGTTTTTGATGTGTCTCATGGTTTGTTTGATATCTGTCCCATATGCTAACCAATGTATTTTGCATAAAGATAGGTGATCTTTTATAGATCAGGGACTGTCATTAGCATTCTGCTTAAAGTGACCCAGTCATCACTCTGTGTACATAGCACCGGCTTAAAGGGGTTGTAAAGGTAATTTGTTTCCCCCTAAATAGCTTCCTTTACCTTATTAATAAGTAATTAAGAATAAATAATTTGTACTGATTAACAATACTTGCTTCGGGCACCAGCAACAACATAAATAATCATGCAGATGAAGGGGAAACTTCATGAAACTTCCTCTTTAAAGGGGTTGTAAAGGTATTTTTTTCCCTAAATAGCTTCCTTTACCTTAGTGCAGTCCTCTTTCACTTACCTCATCCTTCAATTTTGCTTTTAAATGTCCTTATTTCTTCTGAGAAATCCTCACTTCCTGTTCTTCTGTCTGTAACTACACACAGTAATGCGAGGCTTTCTCCCTGGTGTGGAGAAAGCCTCTTGAGGGGGGAGGGGGCAAGCAGGCAAGTCAGGACGCTCTCTACTTTGCAGATAGAGAAAGGAGCTGTGTGTTAGTGGGCGTCCTGACACTCCTGCTTGCCCCCTCCCCCCCTCAAGAGGCTTTATCCACACCAGGGAAAAAGCCTTGCATTACTAGGTGGAGTTACAGACAGAAGAACAGGAAGTGAGGATTTCTCAGAAGAAATAAGGACATTTAAAAGCAAAATTGAAGGCTAAGGTAAGCAAAAGAGGACTGCACTAAGGTAAAGGAAGCTATTTAGGAGAATAAATACCTTTACAACCCCTTTAAAGAGGAAGTTTCATGAAGTTTCCCCTTAATCTGCATGATTAATTATGTTGCTGGTGCCCGAAGCAAGTATTGTCAATCAGTACAAATTATTTATCTCCTACATAACTGCGTGAACAAAAGGGTCTTGATGGGTTGACATGCTGTTGACCATGCTAATTCAAGGTTCACAGCACCTATAAAAACAGGACAAAGTGCTACATCCACTTTGTCCCCCCAGGGAATGGATGAAGAAAATATGTACCATATATGCTCTCTCCAGCATGTCTGGTCCTCTAGGCACACACTGCCCACACACTGGTACTACATGATTTTTAAATCCAAACTCTGTCATTCTTTTCATCATTGGCTCAGCCCCTTCAAACTCCCACCAATATCACTCCTGAGTCCAGAAATGCTTCCCTCCTTTGTTCCTCTCCCTGTTCCTCTCTGGCACCATTTTAGTATTATAAACATGGCTCTTGTGCTTGCATGGTTGCTGCCAAATCTGCTGCTAACAAGGCCTTTGCTTGTAATCACACTGGAAGAAGGTTGCCTTTCATTTCCCCATCAGATATCAATTATAACTTAACCTAACACTTACCCTGTTTTTACTCTTTTCCTACAGATACCAATAACCACTTGGCCTCCGGAAGGTTTTACCCCCATCACGCCACACTATTTTTTTTTTTTGCTGTTCAGCACTGTGCTATTTTAACTGGCAATCATTCAGTAACGCTACACTGTATGCAAATCAAAATTGTGTATATATATATATATATATATATATATATATACACACACACATATATTATTATTATTATTATTATTTATTCCACACACATAGAGCTTTCTTTTGCTGGTATTTGATCACCACTGTTTTTATTTTTTGATATTTAAAAAAAATGGGCCAGATTCAGATACACTTAATATTGCGCTGCGTAATCAAAATACTCTACGCTGCCGTATTTTACCAGGCTCTACACCGAATTCTGGTAGATTTTTGCCCGTACGCTACGGCGGCGTAGTCTATTTCTCGCCGCGTAATCGAAATACGCGATTAAGGGGCGTGGAGCATTTAAAATTCGACGCGGGAACGACGGCCATACTTAACATGGGCTGTCTAATATTAGAGCAGCAAAAAGCTGGTATAGTGTTACGCAAAAAAAAGATGACTAAAGGTGCCGTAAGAGATTGCGAATGAAGATCGTAATTTCGGGGATTGCCGGCAAAAGCTCATTAGCATACCCCGACGCGGAAAACGACGGGAAGTCCACCCAGTGGCCGCAATTTTATTGCAGCGTAGATCCGAAGGCGTACGAACACGTAATCCAGTCGAATTGAAGCCCTTTATTCATGGTTTGAGCTTTCCGACTAGCTAAAAAACGCGCGTAATTTGAAATTACTCCAGTCTAACACTAGTTAGACAGGAGTTACGGCTCTCTGAATCTGGCCCAATGTTTTTACTTTCTGTTATAAAACATATACAATAAAATCTCCATAAAACTTAGGTCAAGCTGTCTTCTGCTACATGTCTTTGGTAAAACCAATCCCCAAAAGTTTATATTAATTGGTTTGTGTGAAAGTTATAGAGACTACAAACTATGGCATATTGTATATTTTATAATGTATCAATCAATCCTGATTTACATTTCTTCAGACCCTTAAAATGCCAGGACAGTAAAAATACCCCCCAAATGACCCATTTTTGGAAAGTAGACAGGTTGAGGTATTTAGTAAGAGATATGGCCAGTTTTTTTGGTAATTTATTTGTCACAATTTGTTTGGGAAAATGAAGACATTAAATATATATTTGTTTCACATTTTTTTTTTACATACTGTCACCAGTGCAGTACAGTATCATCATATAATTTTAGGTTTTTCTTTGCACTTTGATTGCAGTTACAGTGATCACCACTGCAACAGCAACAGCAATGCTTTGGACTGGCAATAGTAGGTTACAGTCATATCAGCTGTGATTGGTATTCTGTGCTATGATGGGCCCACATCTATCAATGGTACAGGGTGCTGTGATTTGCCCAGGTACCATGTGATAGTTGTGGGCCAATCACAGCATCACAATGCTCAGAACAGCTGTTATAAAATTAAACCCATTCATAATAATTGTGTTTACATTGTGATCATATGATTACTTTGAGCGGCTGAGTATCGGGAGTCTCAGTTTTCATCACTGAGCTGTGCACGCACTAGCTAGCAATGTACAGGTATGTGATATTGCCTGGCTGTGCCACCCACAGTAAAATTATTGTGGTTAAAGTCCAGTTCACTTGTAGTCCATTCACATTATTTTCAATCACAAAATTACAAGGTGGTTCACAGTTTTAACCCTTTCATATCCACCTATGTTACTAATTACCGATCTGCCATAACTTTATGATTACCTACATAATATTGAGTAGGTCCCCCTTTATTCAGCCCTGGCCAATTAAGGCATAGATATCACTAGACCTCTGAAGGTATGCTGTGGTATCTGGCACCAAGCTATCAGTAGCAGATTCTTAAAGTACTTTTAAGGCCGGAATCACACTTGTGTGGCGAGAATTTCAGCTCTCTTATCTTTGCAGGGAGATTACAGAAGTGTTCAGCAGATTAGCCTTATTTTAGCTGTGAATTTGGAGACCTGGGAGAAGTTACAGGGGAGAGGAGAGTGGGGGGGAAGTGTATTGAGCTGAATGAGAGAAATTCCTGAAGAGAAATGAACACATGTGCGAATCAGCTGCGTACCCATAGAAGATAATGAGCCTGAATTCGCACCTGAGCCGCACCACAAGGCATAAAATACGCACACATTTTTCCTGCAATGCGCAGTGCGAATGCATCGCACATATGTGAACCAGCCTCATTGAAAACAAAGTATTTAGAAATGTTCTGAGTATTGGATGCGGTTTAAGCCACAACCAATTTGCATAGGTGTGAATCTGGCCTAAAGGTACAAGGTTTTTTACCTTCATGCATTCTATTCATGAAGATAAAAAAAAAAAATTCTGTGTGCAGTAGCCACCCAGCCCCCCATAATACTTATAAAACAAAAATGTGCAAAAACTGTAAATGAATAGATAATCAGGTGATGAAACACTGACTATGGATCATCAGTAACAACTAACAGTGAAAAATGTGATTCCTTATATTTTCTCCAAGTATAAAATATTGTGAAAAAATAAAAAAGGTGAAATGTTCTATTGTTATGAAAAAAAAAAATATATATATATATATATATATATATATATATATATATATATATATATATATATATATATATATTGCGACGGTATGCGAGGTGAGATACTATATTTCACCGCGCATACGTTCTATTTTGAGAAGCTGAACCGGAATCCGGGCCGGGTTTTACGGCCTCTGGTGTTCCGGTCCGGATATTTGGGTCCACTGGAGTTCAATGTCAGGTGGACCTTAAAAACAACCAGGAAGAGATCAGAAGAGAGCTCTCTGGTTTTGGGACACTGAGGAGGGAACCTGAGTGTGAGGAGCTCTCTAAAGACATTGCAAGAAAAAGGTTTGCGTTGTTGTTTATTTTGTGGGTGGTGGGGACCAGCCCCACACTGTATAGATAGGAGACCCTGATGTTTAGTTTAGCGCCGGACGGCAAGGATTTAAGTTTACTGTTTTGTTTATTTTAACCTGCAAACCTTTTGTAAAATAAACCTGACAGCTGCCAGACTTAAAAAGAAAGTGCCTGTTTACAGACTGTGTTTCAGAAAAGTGATCCCCACGAGCTAATCTCCCACAATATATATATATATACCACAAAAACAGTGTGTGTAACAGTGTTTATAAAAAAACACAAAAATCATTCAAAGGATAAAAAACATCCAAAGATGGATAATCTAACAATTATCAAAGGTGCAGCAGTCTTCAGAGTGCAGCGCTATTCACTTGCCAGATAGCCTGCTAATGTTAAATGATCCACACTTATCAGATATCATGAATTTGACCATGGGTCAGCTTCAACACTTCCAATATTGGAAGTATAGGAGACTGAGGAATATAGATAGCCGGATGGCCCCTTGCCAGGAATGGTGGACTCCTATCACACGAGTCAAACTCGCCTTGTACCAAAAGAAAGACAGACAGTTTTGGATGTTCACACTGACAGCCAGTCTAGTACACAAACACCTCTGTGCAGGGATCACTCAAACGGTCTAGCCCATGGGTCCTCAAACTATGGCCCTCCAGTTGTTCAGAAACTACAATTCCCATCATGCCTTGTCATGTCTGTAAATGTCAGAGTTTTACAATGCCTCATGGGATGTGTAGTTCCGCAACAGCTGGAGGGCCGTAGTTTGAGGATCCCTGGTCTAGCCTTTGTGTTAGCGGGTGTCTGGTTGTTCCCCTCACCCCCGATCAGCTGCTCCAAACTCTCCATGAAGATAATTAAGTGTTGCCACTCTGAGTGTTCAGCTCGAAGAAGTTCATTAGGTGGAAGGTGCAATGTTAAAAAAAGGGAAACAGGTCAGAGGGAGATAATCCATTTTTTTTTTTCGTTTGCTGTGCTTTAAGAGTTTTTTTTTAAAATAAAGCACCATTTGCTTACTGCACTGTTCTTTCTTTTTTTTAACATTGCACCTTCCACCCAATGAACTTCTTTGAGCTGGATACTCACGGAGTGGCAACACTTAATTATCTGCATGGAGAGTTTGGAGCAGCTGAGCGGAGGGGAGGTGAGGTGAATAACCAGACATGTTGTTTGAGTGATCCCTGCACGGGGGTGTTTGTGTACTAGACTGGCTGTCAGTGTGAACATCTGAAGCTGTCTTTCTTTTGGTACAAGGCGAGTTTGACTCGTGTGATAGGAGTCCACCATTCCTGGTAAGGGGCCATCCGGCTATCTATATTACTCTCTCGCCTGAACGGGGTGCAATATTGGAAGTGTTGAAGATGACCCATGGTCAAATGCATGATATCTGATAAGTGTGGATCATTTACAGTAACTTTAGCAGGCTGACAAGTGAATAGTGCTGCACTCTGAAGACTGCTGCACCTTTGATAATTGTTAGATTTACAATAGCACCTTTGGATGTTTTTTATCCTTTGAATGATTGTTGTGTTTTTTTTTAAACAGTTGTTATACTGATGATCCATAGTCCGTGTTTCATCACCTGATTATCTATTCATTTACAGTTTTTGTGCATCTTTTTTTTTGTTTTATATGTATTGTTTATGGATTAAGTATTAATTCTTTAAGATTGCTGCAATATTGTTTAAACACTCACATTATAGTTGAGTACACACAGCTATATCACATGATATTCATCAAGTGATTGGGTGAGCGCATAATTAACCTATTATATAATCCCCCATAATACTTACCTGAGCCTCCTATTGATCCAGTGATGTCCAAGAGAGCCTTGTCTCTCTGGGGACTCGCACACCTTATTGGCTTTTGGCAGCAGCGGGAACCATTGGGTCCTACTGCTGTCAATCACAACCAGTGAGCCAATCAGGAGACTGGCTTAGAGAAAGAGGCTGTGCAAAACCATTGCACAGATCAGGCAAGTATAACATATTTGTTATTAAAAAAAGGCTTTAATATCACTTTAAAGTTTTGTAAGTTGTAAGGTGGGGCCTCCAAGGATTAGACTTGTTTTTCCAGCAAAACCCACAGATGCCTGGATGACCCCTCCCACCACCACTACATATCTGTGGATCCCCTTAATTTAATAGGGGCTTCCTAAATGCGATATACCTTCTGACAGACCCCCACACCCACAAGGCCAGGAATGTGGGGAAGACACCCTTGTTCCTATCAACATTGGGACAAGGTTTCTTGGCAGGGGCTGTGCCCCTGGCAAGGTACCATCCCCATGCTAGGGGCATGTGGCCTGGTATAGTTCAGGAGAAGGGGGCCCTCCTTTTCCTGGCCAGCCAGGCTACATGACCAGAAAAAAGTCTGGTATAGATATTGGGGAGATATTGGGAAGGACTTCATGCTGTGTTTGTGTTTTTTTAAAATCCATATACATTTTTGGATAATGGTTGGGTATAGATTTTGGTGCGTACCCACACATTTGCTTTTTTTTTCTTCTGTAGGGCATGTGGTCTAGTAGTATGCAGGAGGGAACAATGTGCATGTTCAGAAAGTAAAGGAAGGGATGGAGGGATTATGACGTTACAGTACTTGTAGGCTTAGTTCGGGATGTGCCCTGAAGAAGCCAATGATTTGGTGAAACATGTTGGGACATTGTGTTATACTCATCCTATAACTTACTGTCTTCACTTTAACTCAATGGAATACAATTTTGCCTTAATATAATTTTCCTTTACTTTCTACCTATTGTCCAGGGATGAGGTGCCAAATCTATTAGAGGATACACCAACCACTTCCACCCCTAATGTGCATGTTCACTGCCACTTTTGTTTCTGGCCATGCAAGCTGCAGGCTTGGATAAGTATATACGATATTTATCATCATATAACACACACTTTTTTCCCCATAAAAAAAGGGGAAAATCGTGGGTGCGTGTTATACACCGATATGTATAAAAAAGCAGGGTACATACTCTATATTGTTTGCATGGCGAGTGGACAGCATCGGAGACAGCCTGGGGGATGTGGGGGTCTCGGGCCACTTGATTCTGCTTTGCAGACCTCCGTCAGCCATCCCCCACTGCAGTGCACAGAAGAAGGCAGTCTAACTCTCGCGGTCATCAGAGTGTAACCATGGTAACCCTATGCACGGCTCGCAGGAGTTATGCTGATGAATCTGATAGGAATCTGCCGTGAGTCTGAAACAGGTATTTCAAATGGCAGGCTGTGAAAAAGAGTGGGGGGGGGGGGGGGTTTGAGCAAAGATGCACACTGTCTTCTATTGTTAAAAAAAAAAGATACACACTGTCTGACACCCCTTGTCCAAGCCCTAAATAACTCCCGTAATTTCAATAAATTAAAATGCCACCTGAATCATGAAAAAGGGAATTGTTAGTTCCCAATAATGTGGAAGAATATGAAACCTGTGATCAATGAAATGAGAGAATGTAAAAAAAAAATAAAAAAAAAACACGATATCTCAGTGCGGTTAACATATGTATGCCCTGTGATATTGCATGCGATTTGCACTGCAGTTATTTAAAAGTGCTTAAATATTAATTAAATTAATTAATTAAAAATTGTGCTACCCTTGTGTTGCTTCAAAGTTCTTTATTTAAAATGAAACTTCCCTCTTAAAATTAAGGTGTGTGTTATACACCGGTGCGTGTTATACGCCGATAAATACGGTATATATTGAGGAGGATCATACTAAAAAAAAAACAACAAGAAAATGGTGTGAGATGTTCCTCAAAACACTTAGCGGACCCCTAACCAGGTAAGCAGCCTGGCTGACCAAGAAAGTGTGCCTCCTGAATCATACCAGTGGTACCAATAGTAATACCTACAATAAATTATTGATTACAAAGGTTTCAGCAGGCAGAAAAACTGGCCACATCTGACAATGAAGTTCACCCATTTAGTGAACTGAAAATAGTTCATGATGGTGTTAAATTCATGGAAAGTCAACAGTTGAAGATTCTGTATCTTTGAAGTTTAGCCCTGTGATATCCATGGCTCCCTCTCTAGATACAATGAAGAAATTAGTATAGCTATGACTGAAGTGTGTTATTTGCAGTATTATCAAGTGCAAATAAAGGGTAAAAAAGCCCCAAAATATATGAAACTAATGCAGCCGCCACATTTAAGGACTGGTAAGCTGTAATATATTACATTTTTGATTTAGGGTTTATAAACACATTAAGTAAATTGTGCTTATTTAGGTAATGTTCTAATTAATATTTTGGGTTTGGATGGGTGAATAAACCAAGCCATTGCTCATAAGACCATAAGAACATTTTTAAGTTTGATAGAACTTTAAAACTTTATATTCACAATTTTAAAAATTGAAGCACAAAATTCTATTCTTCTGTCAGGGAAATGTTTTATGCATTCAATTTTCCCTTGACATGTCTGTTAATATATTAATTAATAATCTTCAATAATTGTATTCCTCATTTTTCTTCCAGTAGCATAAAAAAATCTTTACTGAGGAAATTCTAGGTAAGAAATAGTATCATTCACTATATTTTTACTATATCTTTTTACAGGAAGAAAAACATAATGAAGCCTTCTAGCAATGTAGCAATCATACGAGATGCAGTCCTTAATCTTTCTAAGATATAGCATAACTTTTACTGCCTGCTTATTATTAGCTGCCGCAAGGAGCAAAATGTATCTTTTCCTTGCATAGCTAAATTACATTCACTACATAACGAAACACATACTGTATGTTAAATAATAAATTGTGGCATCATTACACTAGATATTTATTTACCTTACCTATAACAAAAACACAATAATATGTTACATTAAAACCTAAATCTTGTCTAGATCTTTCAATTGATAGAACAAGGTATTGAAAATAAAATAGAAATGTGTTCACAAAGTTTCATGAGAGTTTTTGGCAGAGATGTCTATACTTGCTCATCGAAGCCTTTGAATTTTTATGAGATGGCTGGTCCCCCTTTCAACAGCCTGGAGGGCATACTTACGGCTTTCACTACAACCAACAACTCTACAGGAATCTGCAGCTCTAATGTTAATGTGAATGTTAACTATGAAATCCTGGCCCCCACATTTTTATTTTGGCTTAACAAGATCTATCAAATGTCAACTGCATTTACAGTACTACGTTCATGGCCTGCAGAAACTATTGAACTAACCCTGTGCATGAATTTTCCTGTGCATGTTTATAGTTCTGCTTTTAATTCTACTAGATGTGGACATTTTTAGCTTACATCATTATTTGAGATAAGAAAACTCCATACAATTTAAATTAAATGCTTTGCTGGGTTCCCATTTGGTGATCTTCACATTTTCTTCTTTAGACTGTTTAACTTATTTTATTTTTAACTTAACTCAGTACACAAGACACAATATAAAAGAAAAAAGTGAAAGTGTCTGGCATCAAATATCGAAGGATAAAGCTCTAAAGCTTAGTGGGATACAAGAATTATTTCCAAGCTGCTGAAAGATCAGGTATCCCATCTAGAAGTTCAGCAAAGGTGCTGGGTATTGAGTCTGAGTGAGCCACTGGTGAGGCCACATGGGTAGGGAGAGCTGCCAAACTAAGTAGCAGGGTTGGAAGGCAGCAGTGCGTGAACTCCCTGGTGTGTCAGCTGAGTCTGTTTTAGGGAGATACAGAGAGGTACTTCCGGGTAGGGAGCAGCAGAGGATTGCTACACAATGGGTTTTAGAGATTTGTCTCTTGAAAAAAATGGAATAAATCTTTGAAATGCGTTGCCTAGCACTTCCTGATCGTGTCAAAGCTTTCCACTAGCTCCTGCTCATGCAAATTCCCATTGGCCTAGCACTATATTGTGTTCTCTGAACTTTTTACCTTCAGCAGTTTTTACATTTTTTAAATTACAGGGTATGCTAAATTTATTTTGCTTGTAGGAGCTCTCCAGGCATGCCACCATCCATTAATCAGCATCAGTTAAATTTGAAACCAAGGAGATTCTGAAATTCAATTGTTGTTTGAGAACTACACTAGATTTTAATAGAAAAATGCAAAGCATCAAAGGGTCTAAAAATACTGGCCCAGCACAATGGGTTTTCCTTACTAGCAGCTATAAATTTAGTGTTATTGTTTGTCAAAAGAAAAGTAATATAATTCCAAACAGGTGTACATACCTAAAATATAACTAAAGACAAATATTTTTGGATAGAGTGGTGAGAGGAATAAAACCTGTGTCAAGTGTTTATTGTAGTCTGTGTTCCCATTAGAGAGCTACATGCGGTCGTAATGTCCTGATCACCAGTGTCACCAGAATGAAATTGGGGGTAAATCCAAACAAAAATGGAAGGAAAATGATCAACAACAATGTTATATGGGAGCCTATGAGTGATGTCACCACTCCCAGAATTCCCAGCCAATGTCAACCACAGGCATTTGTGTGACCATGGTAGAGCAGGTTAAAATTATAAGCGTACACTCTTTTATAGGAGAGGGTGAGTGGACATTTTTAACTCTGGTTAGTCTTAGGCAGGAATTCTACTTTAAGCAATAAATAATGTTATTAGAAGACCTTTTTAGACAATTTAACAAGTTATTCTGGTTGTTTTTTTTTTTAATGCCTAATGTTGCATGCATTGTGCAGGAATTTTTTTTTTTATATATATATATATATATATATATATATAAATATAATATAACTGTATATTTTCCTTTACTGTATTTCAAAATCACTGTATTACTGTATTTATTGGCATATAACGCTCACTTTTTTACCCTGAAAATAGAGGGTAAGCTGTGCCTGCGTGTTATAAGCAGGGGGCTGTGGAAAGTTTTATTCCTGAAACTTCCCTCTTAAAGTTAGGGTGCGTGTTATACGCCGATAAATACGGTATTTACTACATACTATTCATGAACTCATCCATAGATCAGTATTTTATACACCTTGATCCAGGGGTAGGCAAATGTTGTGCAGCTGTTGTGGAACAGTCTCCCTGAGGCATGGAGGAACTTAAAAGACTCCCTGAGGGCGAGGCATGATGGAATTCGTATCTTCACCACAGTTGGAATACTGAGAATATCTATCCCTGCCCTAAGTAATTATGTCACATACACAATAATGCGATATATCACCAATCACAATGTCACACACATCAAATTTGGCTACACTGCAAGTGATTTCATTGTAAGGACAACCAAATTTAAAGAGATTATGGGTATAACCTCACACATCAATGTGGGAAACTAAGTTAAATAAAATAATGAAATCTGATAGCCAACTATTAAACATTTTCAGAAGTTAGTTAAAGAAAATATCTGCATAAAAGGAGACAAGCAATTCAAATGTAAATTACCACCAAAATCTGCAATTTGAATACCTGGCCACATAACCACTATCACAGTCGATTAATTTACAGTGCTCAGAGGCGGTGGAAAGAGCCAAGTCACAGCACATCACATGTATTTGTGATATTGCTGTCACTCCACATTATCAAGTACAATGCACTGCTACAGAGTGACAGGGCTGTCTTAATAGCATCATGGGCCCCTGGGCAAAGTAATGCACTAGGGCCCCTGCCAGCCTGCCTCAAATTTACGCACCTACTCAAGAATTAAACATATATATATTTTTTTATATATATATATATATATATATATATATATATATATATATATATATATATATATATATAGTGAACTTTGGGTGTTCTTTAGCTCCGCGAGACAAGTGCGTAAACCGTGTCAGTAAAGCAAATGGTCTTTATTGGCGATCAAAACAAAACAAAATAATGCTTTCTTCCGCACCAGAAAAAACATCACAACAAAAAGTCCTGCTTGTTTCCAGCATAAATTAGAAAAGTCTTTCTTCAGCACAGCAAAAACAACCAAAAGAAAGGCACATACGTTTTAGTAAGAAGTCCTCCAGTCCTTCCCTGCAGACACAGCTTCACTTCCAAACTACTCCACCCTCTGTCAGTACTTCCTTCCCTTTTAACTCACTTCCTGGAAGTGGTTAACCCCTTGTGTGCCTGAAGCCAGGGGTCAGAAGGGGAGGCTCTCTTCCCTCCCAATTTTCGCTTCAGAGCCTCCGAAATCCCGGACCCCCAAATATCATTAAAAGAAGACAGAGAGGACTTTAAGCCCGTCCTCTCTGGATCCATTTTATCTATCCGGAACTTCTCACCCCCTTCAGGGTGACCTCCTGAACCTGTGTTTCAAATGGCCCAAACTCCAAAAATCGGTGCTATGTAGCGTCCATCCAGGACCCAACCCTGGCGTCCTGTACATAATATATATATATATATATATATATATATATATATATATTACATATTAGTACTTTCAATAAAATTGATTTTAAACAATAGGAAAACATGCCATAATTCAAAGACTAAATCAACACAAAGAGCACAGGGGGAGGCAGAAGGGCATCAGGAGGGCGAAGTACAAGTTCTCGGATGCCACTCAGGACAAGGCCATCATCCTGGGAAAACTTGGTTAAATGCATGACTATCCTAGCAGGTATAGGACAGTTGGAAAATATGATATAATGCGAGACTATCATGGGACCCCCATTCACCTGGGGCCCCTGGGCAGGGCCTAAGTGTGCCCAGGCATTAAGGCAGCCCTGTAGAGTGACAGTGAGGCTTCCTAGAGGAGCTGCTGACAATAATGCTGCTTGAGGCTTTTCTTAGGCCTCGTACACACGAGGGGATATGTCCGCTGAAAACGGTCCGATGGACCGTTTCAGCAGACATCTCCGCTCGTGTGTATGGGCTAGCGGACAGATTTCTCCACCCGACAGATTTCAAAGCATGCTTTGAAATCCATCCGGTGGAATCTGTCCGCCCGACATGTCTGCTGGTTAGTACACTTACCAGCAGACATGTCGTCCCCCACCGCCGTTTGGTTTTCAAGGAGTATTGTGGTTTTAGCTGGGGACAATGAACAGCTTTATTCCTGGTCCAAACTGGAGCTTGTACAGAGAGGATGACAATGCAGAAGATTGTGGATCGACCGGTAAAGTGTTACCCCTTTTCAACAAGGTTATACAGAGAACTGACATGAACAATAGATTTTCTTATGTACTGTACTAATATATATATTTAAAAAAATAGACAGAAATGTAGAGAAAAATATTTTTTAGAGCTCATGGCAAAAAATGCAGGGGTATTGACACTTTAAATGAGTAATTTGAACAAGTTAAGGATCTGAGATAAATTGAACAGGATTCAGCTATGACGAAATGAAGAAACAAGGTTAAAGCTTACCATAAATGGTCAAATACTAGTAAGCAGTGATTTGGTATTACTTGCAACAATCACACCACTTCTAGTCTTTTGGAGGGCAACAATACAGCCATGCAGCAGTTGGTGCCTCTCCTTGTGGACCCTATCTTTAGGAAAATCTCTGCGCAGTACGGTGGTTCATTCCCCCTTTGTGTTGTCTGCATCTATTGCTCCCACCGTGTTACTGGCCCAGTTGTCCAATTCACTATACCACACTTTACTGTCTATGGATAGCTTTACTTTTCTTTGTCTTTCATCTCCTACATATTTGCTGAGATGTATCTATAGCATGTACTCACCTTGTTTGCTTGCTTTAGCGACCAATGGTAAGAAGTTTTTTGATGTAAAGAAGCCATGCTCAGTCGTAAGACCTTTGAAGATGTCATCAACTTTAGGTTCTGGCAGTCCTGAGAGGAAAAAAAAACATAAATTAAAGATGTTTAGTATGCTGCCTTTCAAGGTAAACCAATCAGAAAATAGCTCCAGCATGTCTGTATTTCTGATATGTTGTTTTCACAAAATACACAACTTCCTTTCCAGCTATTAGTTATCTGAATATACACATCCTTTAGGCTCCCTAGAAGCTTTATGAATGTTTCTAATCACAATTTGCATGTGCCCAGTAAAGCATAAACTTAAAATGCTGCCAAGCAAAACTGTGCTGACTGTAAAGACTCTAAATGCATCACCTCATGTTCTTCACCTAGTGGTAAACAGTCCAACATGGCAAAAAAAGTATGTTAACAGCCCAGATTAAAGTTAAATATAATCACTGTTGCCTGACATTCCCACTAACTTCTTCATGAGCTCCTTTTGTTCCTGCTCCTCTTAAAGCTGAACTCCATCTTATGACATACTTTACATAGTTTGTTTGGGCCAGCTTGGCCCAAATGAACTATGTCCCTCACTAGCATGTGATGCCGCTGGATGTGCAGTATAAACTGTATGTAGCTATGGCTACATACAGCAAATGGCACCAAGTTGCGGGTTTGAGCCAAGACTTCTAGTCCAATACCGGGAACACAGTAGAGTCTATCACAGTAGTGCTTAGCCAGTTAGAGAAAGCAATGCATTCTATCAGAGGCAGGCTGATGATGTTACAACTTCTGACTAAGCCAATCAGAGGAAGCTTCGTATTCATTGATAGATAACATCCCTTTCTCTGAATGGCTGAGCACTGCTGTGATAGACTCTATTGTGTACTGGGTATGAAACAAATTATTTGATCTTGCAGGGTGTCTGTAAAGGTCTGTAAATTCTAAAGGCCTTCCTTGGGCTGTGCATATACAACTAGCTTGTATGATAGAGACAGGAGGCCCTTGTGTATGGACTACCCACACAGAGGGATTCAAAGAGGAGTCAGGGAATCCATGGTTTGCACTGTGAAAAAAAAGTTACTTAGTTGTACATATCTATATCTTCATGCTTCAAAAAAACTTTTCTCTTAACCTCCAAACCCCCTCCACAATATTTGAACGAATCTGTCTTACTTCACCTCGAGACAGGGGCCTGATAT
This sequence comes from Rana kukunoris, assembly GCA_029574335.1. Lineage (NCBI taxonomy): Eukaryota > Metazoa > Chordata > Amphibia > Anura > Ranidae > Rana > Rana kukunoris. The sequence continues at coordinate 136,755,322 of CM056055.1, forward strand.
CTAGAATTTAGAGAAACCTAAATGAACACAATTTACCAGGCAAAACACGCCAAATGTTGCAATGGGAATTAGATCTTGATGAATCCTTCTTGACTGAACAATGGGACAACATGACAAATAACCTAAGAAAGTGCACCAAAACAGCCTCCATTAGGGAATCTGCTATTAAACTTCAATATAGATGGTACCTCACCCCTGACAGAATTAATTCATTCTATCCCACAATCTCTCCCGTATGTTTTAGAGGTTTCCCAATCCAGGGTTCCCTAATACACACCTTCTGGGATTGTAGACACCTCAAAAATACATGGCAACAAGTCAGTATCAAAATAGAACAGATAAAAGGTAGAAGAATAGAACTGACACCTAAAATGTGTCTCCTTTTTTATCCTATCCCTGACATTCCTATAGCCCAGACTAGGCTAATACACACCTTGCTCACATCAATACACTGGGCTATAGCTCTTAACTGGCGTTCCACTGTTGTGCCGTGGTCCCAAATCATGGATCGTATGATGTCAATCAAACTAGCAGAACGCATTCAACACACCTTATATGATACTATGGACATATACGATCAGAAATGGAAACCTTGGGACTTATCTCTGTTGATTCATTGAATTAAGATGCGAGTCTGTTATCTCCCCCCCTTTTTTTTTTTCACTCGGCCATTAAACTAATTCATTAGATTCTTACATCTCTGTATTATGCTACTGAGTGGCCTTTTACACAAACCATGACCTATTTTTCTACTTCTCGAGTAACTGCTATGCTTATGTTTCACTGATGCTTACTGCTGATATATATATATTTTTCTGTACTCTTGCCAATGTTTGTTTAAACTGTATTGAGACTTATTTTTCAATAAACCGTTTGTAAACTAAAGAAAACCTTTGATATGTTTTCCATAAAGAAACTAGGGATACTGATTGCCTATTTAGTCAAAATTGACCACAGTTTGTGTTGCCATCTCTAACCTATGATCTAAAGGAGGACAGATGTTCTCTGAGTAGGATCAAATGGAAACCTTCCAATGAAGATAATCAGAATGCTGAGAGAGCATAATGTCTCTACCAAAGTTGTAGGGTATGGTTTACTAAGAAGAAAGTTGAATCCGAAAGGTCCCTGTATCAACATGTTGATAACATGAAAGTTCCAGGGAAGTCTGGGCTCTCCCTTGCATCAGAGGGGTACGGGGTCACGTGACGGGTGGCCCTGCCCTCACCTACATAAGAGCTGTCACTGGCTGAAACCACGTCATACGCCGGGCTGTCTCCGGTGACGACAGGCGATACGTGCTCTGGATCCGAACCTGGATGAAGAGATCTTCTCATTGCTGTACCCTGGCGGAGAGGAGATCACTCATCGCAGGATACCGACAGCGTTGGAGCGGAGACCAAGAGTGGATTACCACCACTGGATTTTTTTTTTTAATAAAGGACTTTCTCCAGTGTGTGTGTGTTTTTTTTTTACAATTCCTTACACTTCCTTAGTGAAATGAGAGGAAATCATCCGTCGCAGTATACCGACATCGTTGGAGCGGAGACCGAGAGTGGATTCCCAATTCACATGGGGGTGGCGGGATCTGGGGGTCCCCTTTGTTAAAGGGGTCTTCCAGATTCTGATAAGCCCCTGGCCCGCAGACCCCCACAACCACCGGGCAAGGGTCGTGGGGATAAGGCTTTTGTCCCCATCAACATAGGGACATGGTGCTTTGAGGGGTCACAGACCCTCAAAGCATCCTCCCAATGTTGAGGGCATGTGGCCTGGTATGGTTCAGGAGGGGAGCCGCTCTCTCGTCCCCCCTCTTTTTCTGCTGCCTGCCAGGTTGCGTGCTCATATAAGGGGCCTGGTGTGGATTTTTGGGGGGAACTCCACGCCATTTTTTTTTTATTTGGGGTGGAGTTCTTCTTAAAATCCATACCAGACCTGAAGTGTCTGGAATGGATATTTGGGGGGAACCCCACGCTTTTTGTTTATGAATGACTTTTCTCTGAATTTCTGGAAGCCGACAATTCATTATAGCCACGAGTGATTTTAAATGACTTTTTTTCCTTCAGAAATTACACTTTGTGCAGGGACAGTTCTAAGCACGGGAAACAAGCACTACTTCACAGGCATACTATACACCCCCCCCCCCCCGGGTACAAAATTTAAAGGAATATTTCATCACTGCTCCCAAAAAAACTGCAGTTTTTAAAACTTTTTTTGCATTGATACATGTCCCATGGGACAGGACCCAGGTCCCCAAATACTTTTTAGAACAATAACTTGCATATTAGCCTTTAAAATTAGCACTTTAGATTTCAAACGTTTGAGCCCCATAGACTTTAACGGTGTTCTAAAGTTCACACAAACTTTTGGTCTGTTCGCAGGTTCTGGTGCGAACCGAGCGGGGGCTCATTTCTCATTATTAATAAAGTAGTGGGTGTCAGGACCCACAGTGGCCTTAGCAACTAGTGATGCCACGCAAATAAATGGTGGAGATAGTGGTGGACATCATTGACCAAATGTGGGTGTAGACCATATACCAACTATGGTTATGGCCAAATTTGGTCAGTGATGTCAGCCACTATCTCTGCACTTGTTAACATTCTACATGACAGCTCAGGGAGCTGCAGCACTCAGATTTAGTGCAGCAGCACTATATCACACCACACAGGGGACCATGTGTCCTAGATGGATTGATGCTACTAGCTCCTGAAAGAGCTGTAATTATGGACTGAAGGTTTAGTATACTCCTCAGAAGTCCCCTGGTGTATAGGTTGAAGTGGTGTGAGTAATTCTCTTCATGGTAATGCGGTCCACAACGAGTATGTCTATTGGATGGATTAATGAGTTTGGGGTGGAGGAACTTTAGTAGCCTGCACAGAGTCCTGACCTCAACCCAATAAAATAACTTTGGGATGTATTAGAGCAGAGACTGCAAGCCAGGCCTTCTCTCCAACTTCTATGCCTGAGCATACAAATGCACTTCTGGACAAATGGTAAAACACTCCTATAGACACACTCAAACCTTGTGGACAGCCTTCCCAGACGAGTTTAGGTTTTATAGCTGAAAAGGGTGGGCTAATATTAACATTAATGTAAAGGCAGGTGTCCTAATACTTTTGAACATATAGTGTATTTAAGCATTTGTGTTTTTTTTAGTCGTCCTGTTAAAAGGTAGACCCTTCCACTCTTTATTTTACAGACAAACATTTCTATTGGTAAATGTCCCCCATGGCAGTTCGCAGCTTCCTATTTCCTGATTTTGAAAATACCTTACATATTTACCCTGAAAACGGGCATAAATATTTTCAAGATTAAGCCCCAACAATTTAAATGAGTTAAACTTCAACTTTACAATTTGAGATTTTATTAATACCATATAAAAACGTAACCCTACTTTTTTTTTGGGCGGGGGGCAGCAGCTCTGGGATCCAGAATTGATGGTAGTTTGATATTCAAATGAGTGTGAAACAATATCTTTGTAAGGGTTAAAAAACAGGAGGAAATGTACAGCACACTCCTTTACAGTGAATTAATTATACATTTAAAGAAAATAATAGCAGAATCTTTCACACAATGATTTTAACGAGCTGCCCTATTTTTTTGAGAACACAAGTTAGCTCTATAGCTGCACCTTGCACCTCAATGAATCAATACAAAATCCACATTGACTGCATTGCTACCTCTACAGTCTACTTCTTTATTCAACAAGCTGAAGTAGGCATTAAAATAGGACATGTGGCTTTGTAAACCTTTTATAAACACATGTTTGCAACTGAACAGTATTGATCTATACCTCAGTGGTAGATAAATGAGAAAATCAGCATCAAATAAGGGAGGGGGGGGGGAATAATAAAAAAAAGGAGAAACCAGTTTCTTCAGAGAAAAGAAATCTGAGAAATAAAGTAATATAAACTTGCTACATTATTCAAGGTCTCTATTTGTTTTTAATCTAATCATTAAACACATAATAAATATATGTTTCACAATTTGAATTTCCATTTTAATTAATTATTTTTGCCAAGCAATGTTTTACTGAACCATATGATATTGAATTTTACTTTCACTAAGTTGAATTATAACCCTAATATTTCTAGCAGTCAAATGCAAAAATGTAATGTCTGATGTTTCCGTGAAAATTACAATTTTGAGCTTTAAATAAAACACAAAGTGAGAAACAGCATGCCATGCACAAGAAGTGTCCAGGATGAATCTCTATATTTCTAATAAAACTGACCCTGTGAGTGGGAGGGAGGGAAACTATCCGGGGCATATTAAAGGGTCACTAAAGGAAACATTTTTTTTTGCTGAAATGACTGTTTACAGGGTATAGAGACATAAAAGTTAACTGATTCCTTTTTTAAATGATTAAAAATAGATAAAAATCAATCATATAATGTGCCTGCAGGTTAGTTTCACTTTTGAACTGGCTTCATGTTTCTGCAAAGTAGAAATAGACACACAGAACAAAAACAAACAAATCCAGGGCAGTGTTTTGTTTTTAAAATGAATCTGATTGGTTCTGGGAAGTTTTAGACACACAGTAATGACAGCTTAGACCACCGTGAGAAAGCTCCCAGTACTGTTGTTATAAGGAAACAGACAAGCAGGAAGTGTGGAGATCAGAGCAGGATTACAGCAACTTCAAAGCAAAAACGAACAATAAGGACATGAAACCAGGACTGCAGTAAGGTAAAGGAAGCTATTTAGCTAAAAAAAAAAATCCTTTAGTGATCCTTTAATTGTAAAGAGAGCTTCCATATGCAAATAAATGTCCTTTGCAGACCCCAAGTCAATTTTAGGTCACAACTCACAAGAGACTTGGTCACCCCCCCCCCCCCCCCTTGCGTAATATCCTTTCAACTGGGTTTCTGCCAAAGCCTGTGCTTGGAATCACACCAGAAGATACAATGTTAAAGGTTCAGGTAACTTCCAGTCCATTCACATGTTTTCAAACAATTCCGAATAAAGGGGACATCTTGGACCCCCCAAAAAAGCATTGGCTATTGTTTGGATTGTCCCCTTGACTTATTTTTTTTAACTGGAGAACAATTGTATTTGGACCTTTTAGCAATGGTGCTTCAATTTACATTTTCATTTCAAGGCAGGAGACTTGACCACCACCTCCTTGCAATGCTTATGTGGAGTGGTAGGATTTGGAGGGGGGGATTCACCCTTTATAAAGAGTCTGGTTAAATTGTAAAAGAAACCACGTAAAAAAAAAAAACACCTTTAACCACTTCAGACCCGCGCTACCGTCAAATGACGGCACCGGCGCGGGTCTGAATATCCAACATGCCGTCTTTTGACGGCCGCCCCTTTGGGCGTTCCCAGCACACTGCGGGGAAGCCCTGTGTTGTTCGTGTCCCTTGGACATGGCCATTCACAGATCACGGCGAACGGCCAGTCAGAGTGGCCGTTTGCAATGCGATCTGTGGGCGAATGAGAGATGATCTCAGATCATCTCTCATTGCCGTTTTACACAGAGACAGGGTCCTGTCTCTGGAGAGGAGGAGCCCGATCTGTGTTCCTTGTACATAGGGACACAGATCGGTCACCCCCCAGTCACCCCCCCTCCCCCCACAGTTAGAACACACCTAGGATACACATTTAACCCCTTCCTCACCCCCTAGTGTTAACCCATTCAATGCCAGTCACATTTATACTGTAATTAGTGCATATTTATAGCACTGATCACAGTATAAATGTGAAATTGCGCCAAAAATGTGTCAAAAGTGTCCGATGTGTCCGCCATAATGTCGCAGTACCAATAAAAATCGCAGATCGCTGCCATTTCTAGTAAAAAAAAAATAATAAAAAATAATAATTCTCTCCCCTATTTTGTAAGCGCTATAACTTTTGCGCAAACCAGTCGCTTATTTTTTTTTACCAAAAATATGTAGAAGAATACGTATCGCTCTAAACTGAGAAAAAAAATTAATTTTTTCTTTTAAATTAGGATATTTATTATAGCAACAAGTAAAAAATATTGTATTTTTCTTTAAAATTGTCGCACTTTTTTGCTTATTGCGCAAAAAATAAAAACTGCACAGGTGATCAAATACCACCAAAAGAAAGCTCTACTTGTGGGGAAAAAAGGACGTCAATTTTGTTTGGGAGCCACGTCGCACGACCGCGCAATTGTCAGTTAAAGCGACGCAGTGCCGGAAGCTGAAATTTCACCTGGGCAGGAGGGGGGTGTATGTGCCCAGTAAGCAAGTGGTTAAAGAGATGGCCCCTAAAACTCATGGCCAGGAGTGCAGCCCTCCTCCTGCTCCATATAAGGCCAATGGCCATAAAAACACTAGGAGGGCCCCTTGCAAGAGCTGAAGAACAAGCCTCACAGCATCCTTGCAAGACACCTTGTCCCTATATGTATGCAGAATAGACCCTCATGGCCACATTCAGTCCCCCAAAAAGGACATGGGGGGCTGTGGGGGTATTGAGAGTTTGGTAGCCCTCTCAGATATTCACCCCTCCACATGAATATGTAAGAGTTACCTTGCATAACTTGTTACTCATTTACACATTTTCCAAAAAAAGGAAATTGTAATTAAATATACTCACATCACTGAAAAAGTTCTCTTTTTAAAAAAGAATAAAAAAAAAGCAAAATCCCCAATGTAAATCTATTCCTCTACCACTCACATTGTATAGCGATGTAGACCCATGTTCCTGATCAACAGTGCACCATGATATCGACCTGATGCCAAAACAATCCAGCTCCACTGCTACTGTACTTCCATTGATAGCTCCACAGCCCCCATTTGAAAACACAAAACGTCACTTTATAAGAGCTACAGGAGGTAGTGTTCTGAAGTTCACATGAAGATTTAATGTACACATGGGCAGGATAAGGGAGGTGAGGGGTGAATATACATGTCAGATCAAAGACAGGATGGGGCGGAAAACTATTATAGGGGTAAATGACATTTGAGGGGTGGATTTTTTTTTTTTATTGTTTGCACTGTTACTAGATTGCAGTGTGGGCTGATGGTCAGGAGTTTTTTTTATTTTTTATATATCTGTGACTTACCCTTTAATGCGTGAAAGCAAACCTGACCACCAGCCAGTATATGACATAAAGCTGCTAGGTGCAGCCTGCGTTTACATTCTGGGATGCTGCGATTGGTTGCACTGATTAAGTGTTACAGAGCCATTGGCTCCATATTTTTTATCTGGGATCTGCTGTGTCCAATCACAGTGCAATCACTGGGCTTAGTATCTATAGGACATATCAATATGTCATTAAAAAAATGTGAGCAGAATGTTAAAAAAAATAAAAAAAATTGTTCTGCCCATTTTCCAAGCTAACAGGCAAATAAATGATTGTTAAACAAATGGCATGGGGGCTGAGCACTGCCATAGGGAACAGGAACCAAAGCAAAACGTTTTTAATTTAATTTGGCTGTGAGAAGTGGTTTCAGCAATGCTTACAGTGAAAGATTATAATTGTAAAACTCCATTAAATGACATACCTAGAGGATGCACTGATCTGTCTGTGAATTGGTGCATCTGTTCTATGTTTACATCCTAATACAGCAACACTGACATTTATAAAGAAAAAGTGAGTTTAAATTGCTAGGAAAATGACAGCTCCTGGCTACCGTATTTGCCCGCGTATAAGGTGACTGGGACCCTCTAATTTTCAGCTAAAAGGTTAGTTTTGGGATATACTCGCTGTATAAGACAATCCCCTTCTGACTAGTCTGTCTGGAAGCTGAGGGGTAGCCGGAACAACCGCTGACATGAACAGGCTTTATTCAGCTTTTTTCAAATCTCAACATTACATGCTTCACCTTACTGTGCCATTGCATGCCCCAACTCACAGTGCCCTGCATGCTTAACCTCACTGTGCCATTGCATGCCTCACCTCACTGTGCCATTGCATGCCTCACTTTGACTATCTCCATACCTTATCCCTGACATGCAGAGTCAGTCAGACTGCAGGCGTCCATTGTTCAAAAACCACGCCTTTTCCTCATCCTGTTCCGTGATGGGCGGAACACTCAGATTCCCAGCAGAGCCTCTGTTCAGTGTTCTGCCTATCACGGACGTCTTCGGACGAGAGGACGCATGTGATTGGCGGAACACTGAACACCGGCGTATAAGATGATGATATTATACTAGATGAAGGTGTCATATAGATGTTAATGGAGGACCCCCACATATAAAGAGATAGAATGGGGTTGCCCCTTAATTCACATCAGACCCTTTAGGTTTGGTATGAAAAGTAAGCAGGATCCTACACAAAACAATAGTGAGAGGTCCTCCAAATCCTATACCAGACACTTCAGGTCATCTATAGTGGCAGAACTGTCTCCCAATTCATTGAGATAAGATGAACGGCACTGTATTCAGTTCAAGCAGGGTTTGGCGGACTTCAAAACATTTTCAGAGCTGAACCTGAACCCCATTGAAATCAATTGAAGCCAAATCTGTAAAATTATAAATGGCTATAATCTGGGGTAACAGGCAAGAAGGTATAAAAAAGCATGGGGTGGCATGGCCAGCAGCTGAGATGGTCGCAGATTGATCAAGGGACTCCGACGGACGTTTCGCCGTGCTTAGCGTCTTTAGAAAGTGACGTACCGCCATTTCCAGTTTACTTCCAAATAAATGTATGTCGGAGCTGGGGGTTCATCACTTCTGGGTTCCATGAGATACCTATCTGGCCTAATTACCAAGAGTGAGGCGTGAATAGAACACTATCGCCGGAGGAAAAAGCCATATCTGCACATGTTGTATACACCTAGTGCTGGGATTCAGGCACCCATACACGTGAGAGCAACGTTTACTATTGCTTTTATATATTTTTTTATCAATTTACTACATTTTGAAGACTTTATGCATCTCCTGTGAAGTAATTTTCCTACATCCTATTTCTATCATAAAGGGAACATTGAGGGGAGTGATGATAACAGTGGAACCAATCTGCACATTTTAATCATCCTGTAAAAAGGGGTCAAACACCTCTGGTGAGTTGCCACCTTTCCATTGAGCACCCATGGTGAAAGAACTAGAAGATATCCACATATAGAAGCATTTTGTTTTGGTGTTGGGATTTGTCACAACGGACTTTATGTTTGCATATTATGTCACTGATTCACATTGAGTTTTGGGGTTAGTCATTCTATTTTATTTTGGATTTAATGTTTTATATTTCTATGAGCACAGCAAGTGCCAATTGCTTTACAATTATGCTTTGGACAAGTAGAACAACTCTAGGGCTACTCAATTATTGCTTGAGTCTAACTTGGCTCACCCTGGATTGTACCCTGAATTGTAAATCAATATCCCTCTTCTGTTGTACCAATTCAGTTTAAATATGTAGGTTATATTTTAAAATAAAAGACATTTGAAAAAAAATGAACACAAGAAATTATATAAGTAAAACACAACGTATGTTTGACAAAGAATATCACTCAACACTGATATACAAAGGTTTGTAACTTGAAACCTCTAAAAGACCTATGAGAACAGGTACACAGAGAGACAAATATCCAACACCTTTAACAAAAGTATTGGATACCTTTCCTCTGAGGCCTCAGCACACAGACCAGCAAGCATTGTACAACACATATATACAGTAACCACAATGTAAATTGGATAATATCCCACATAATGGCTCCCCCTAGCTTGTAGTTCAATGATTTAGCAATATAATGAACAACAGTAATGCATAACAAATAGGAAAAATTATAAATGTTCCTTCAATTCTGGGTATCTTCAGCTAGCCTGTTGTTTATACTGCAGTTTAATTTGTAATCCAGGTAGGTAAAATACAAAATAACTGAAGAGCAAAGATGAACTGATTGGTGCTTGATCTGAATAAGTATTATCACATGTTTGTTCATCTTTAATTATGTTAATTAGTTGAATACAATACTGAATTTACAACACAGTGGGAAGAATAGGCCCCAAGCGCCTGCTGTATGAGGTCTGTGAAGAAGTAGAATCACATCCGTGGAACTACAAGTCTCACCAGCCAGTCTGTAGAAAACCACTCGGCAATACTGTTATCACTATCTGGACGGGCTGTGCCTGCTCACCACTATGGATTCCAGAGGGATGAAGGACTCCATCCAGAATCCACCCTGGTGTCTCCGTCCGGTGGAAATGGTACTGCCACACCACTCTGCCCAGAGGAATGGAGTGCATATGTACCCAGAAGCTATTGAACACAGGCCGGTCCGCTTTGCTGAAATAGTGATACTGTCCTCTGAAGTCCCTCTGAGGCTGGCTATCCTGCTCTCTGCTGTGTAGGCTACAGACTCTCACTCCCTGCCACACAGACCTCCTGCTGGCAGGTTCAGAATGGCGTCCAGAGAGAGAGAGAGATCTAGCCCTCCAACCATCTGTCTTATAGTCTCTCCCAGCAGTCCTCTTGACTCTGCAGTGCAGCCTGGGATTTGTAGTCTGGCCCCCTCACCAGTCAGTTAGGCTGCTTTGTGCTGGGACTTCCTATTCCACAGTTCTTTGCTGCTCCTCCCTGCTGGTTGGCTCACAGTCTCTTCCAATAGAGAAGCTACAGAATAAGCAGTGCTGTGTGTCTGTATATGCAAGACTAGAGGAAAGGAGGGGGGGTTGAAAAGGCCCACACAGCTGCTAGCAGGCATCTCTCTCCCTTATGGATTACATCAACCCGGAGAGGTAACTACTACAGTTGGTTAGCCCAGAAGGAAACATCTTTCAACACTGTGCATACCCACTTCTTTAAAGTGTATTTTGGGTATGAATCAAATAAAACATCATATGGAAAAATTATTTGCGCACGTAAAACCTAACAATTAACTCATTGGTGGATAAAGCACTGTGAATGAGCTTTGTCACCCTAGCACAGGAATTGTGTAATTGACAGGACCACCTGGTGAAAATAAAGGAAATATACAAGAAAAGAAATACATTCACCACATCCAGTCTATGACCTATTATATTGTGTAGCAAGGTCCCAGGCCTCCTTCAGTCTAATAAAAACCTCCAGGACCAGAGACAGCTGGCATTTTTTTGTATATAGTGGGTTGTGAGGCAAAAGAGTTTATGTCTCTTAACAAACTTTTGGGGAAAAGAGGGTTAGGGCCAGGATACCCTTAGGTAGTTGTACATTTATTTGGCAGACTCTGAGACTTCAACAGGATGACAGTCATGCAGGAAAGGGCATCCAGCGAGACACCACATCTGCATGTGTAGGAATGCTGTCTCCTATGGCAACAGTCTTTAACAGTTCCTTCCTAACATGAAGCATAACAGTTCTTTACTTCCACTACAATCACTCCTTGTAGTTTTTCAGCCCACCGACTCCCAGTCTCTCACTAGACTAGATGATTCACTGCCACTAAATCCCTTAAACTCCTCCAATCTTCACGGTGGTATCTTCCTCAAGCGTCCGCCCCGCCTCTCTGCTGGGTCTATAGCTTGGCAAGATACCTCTTAAGCTTCACCCCACTGGCCTGCTCTGTCCCTGGCTTGACACACAAGGCTGTTTTACAAGCATCACCTCTGCTGGCTGGGTCCCAGGCTTGATACACAATGAAGTTTCCTGATTCTGAACTATCCCTAGTTGGTGAGAATGCTGCTCCGTTACTTGCTTCAGTTACTCACTGTGGTCCCTGGTAACAGGATGGTTGGTCCCTTAGTGGTGACAGCTTCCCTTTTACCTCCAACCATTACAGGTGTTCTGGCCGGCAGAACCCTCATTTGTGGTTAGACTGCAAGCCACAGTCCCAACCCTGCGCGGGCTCTCTCCTACTTCTGCATAGGCCCTCAAACAGCCTAGAAGCCAAATGTGCCTGGGATAGGCCCAATCTGTGGCCTAGAAGCTCGGGCAGTACAATACACATCCACCCAGACAGACGTTCAGATGGCACAGAACACTGATCACCTATCTTCACCTGAATATATAGGTTCTCCCAGCAGGCCAAGGGATTCAAGAAATCCCCTGCCCATTGGCCGAGACATCCAATATACCCATAATATGACCTTGCAATGTCCTTCTCTTATCTAGTTCCACCATGCAATAAGGTCAAACTTAGGGAGAAATCAAGTGATCTATAACAATTAGCCAAGATGGCTATTCCTGGCAAGTACATTTTTAAGGAGTGCTAAAAAATTGTAAATATGGCCTTAATTGTCAAACATTAAATGTTTCCAAACTGCATTCACCCCTTTAGTAAGAACGTGGATGCTAGAAGGACAAAGAAAGGCTCAATATTGTCACAGCTACACAGGCAGAAGATAAAGACAATATTCATCAGGGGCGTGGCCAGATCAGGCAGGAAGATGGACGCTTGATCTCAGAGCTCCAGCCACCTCAGGGCAAACTGCTATCGTTAGCGGAGATCCTATACCCCGACTGCACCCGTCATCATGGGAACAGCATCCAGGAACGCCTCGGCATCCCACTCCCGCTTCCCGGGGGAACACACCGCATCACAGGGACAGAATATCCCGGAGATGTTCCGCTCCGCCAGGGGAAACATGGCGCCTTCCCGCCAAGGTCCTGCACTAGGCCATATGCCCATATCATCCGCCGATTCAATTGACGTTGTGCTGACAGCATCTCAGGCAGCTCCGCCACCCCCGCAGGGGATAACTACAAGAGATGCAGAGGCCCCCCTGCTCCCGCAACTGAACATAATGGATCTGAAAGCTATCGCGGCGGACATCAAAGACACGCTATCAGCCGCCATTGCGGACCTAAAAATCGATATCTGCTCCCTCACTGACAGGGTCGCTGTCACTGAAAAGACATTGGAGGATCACGGACAAGTCCTGCTCCGGTTGACCAGGAAAATAGACGATCACACCCTTCAACTCAGGGATGTGAACAGACACCTAGAGGACCTCGATAACAGAGGCCGACGCTGGACTGCCAGAATCGGTGGAGGGAGAGCAGGTGCAAAGTGAGGTGATCACCATCTTTAATACTATTCTGGACAGACCGCCACAATCAGCCATAGCCATGGAGAGAATCCACCGCACCTTGCGCCTTAAAGGGAGAGACACCGACCCTCCCAGGGATGTGGTGTGCTGCCTCATGGATTTCCAGCTTAAAGAGGACATTCTAAGGCAAGCCCGAAGCCAGAGGCCCTCGCATAATGGAGCGCCGATCCAGATCTACCGAGATTTATCGGGAATAACCCTCCAAAACCGCCGCGATCTCAGACCATTGCTGGACGTACTGCGAGCCAACGAGATCCGTTACAAGTGGAAATTCCCGTTCTGCTTGGAACCCTCCCGCCAGGGTCGCACTGCTAAACTGAAGGTTCCAGAAGACCTGCCCCGATTCTGCGAGACCTTGGGCCTGCCGTTGATCGCGGTCCCAGACTGGTATGCCCCGTATCGCAGGTCTGTGGGACGATGGAACAAGCCCCAGGAGGTTCCGATGGAAACCCAAACCACCCGCTACCGCAGAAGGGGATTTCTATCTGACCAGAGGTGCTCATTCGACGTGCAGGATTCCCGAGGGAACCGTGGCTCACCATCTGCCCCTGGCCCCAGGAGAGCTAGGAGAGACTATTGAACCCAGCCGAACTGGTACACATTTGGGGTCGCTTCCTGACTTTGTAATCACCCCACGTTACATTTACCGCTGGGACTTTATTTTTTGGTTCCCTTCTTTTTGTTTTTCTTTTTCGTTTCAGTGTTCCCTTGTTTTCACAAAGACGGTAGTGTGAGGAGACTCTCCTCTTTATGCGTGGACTCTGTTTGCCTCACGGGAGATCTCTTGTGCCGTACTTCCTCACAGGAGATCTCTTGTGCCATACTTCCCATTGGTTTGAAGTGGGGCGCAGTCATAACGATGTAACCTCTGCCTCCTGACATCTCTACCCTTGCTTGGCACTACGTTACCCATACTGCACGGCATGGACTTCGACTAACTAATCCGTGATACGCCCGCTACTACCATGTGACTAACGCATGACGTTGCACACTGGCTTACTTGCGCCGAACGACACCCCCTAGTCTTGGAGAACGACGCCTTTCCGTCTGCCGTCACTGACACTACAACACCACGGATTGAAGGACGATCTCTAATCGAACGGTCTCCAAACCTTACCACTAACTCTCATGGATGCATAATCTCTCCTGGCCTAACGTCACACCGCACCGTGAAGGAACCTCACCGGGATACTTGAAATGCGACGCCAAGACGCCACGATGCATACTGCTAAACCCAGATGTCTATCCCCCCACCCATGCACTTGTCTATGGACATACTAAGAACCCGCTTCAGCACGACTAACGCACTGTGCCCGGCTTACCGGTTATGGTATGTGCTTTGCTAATTGTTTCATTCACAGGCCACGATACACGCTGCAGGGACCCGAATGGTTACTCACAGGTCCCGGCAGCTAATTAAATCCTGTGACTATAGTGCTGTTACACTGTTTAGGTTGTTTACTGTTATCTGCATGTTAAATTGTCCCCTGTTAAAGATTAGATGCTAGATTGATTGTAAATGCTCATCTTGTTATAATAGACCTTGGCTTAACCTGGCTTTAGATGCTGTCTGATTGATAGACCATGGGGATCGGTGGTGAGAGGGGGAGGGGAGGCTCTTGCTTCTATTAGTAAATAGAAGATGCTCGGTGGCTTTGGGATACCGTGCTGGTTACCCCGGTGCTCTTGGTATTCTCAAATTTGTGTACACTCTATGTGGATAGGCAGTCCTCTTTTTGTAACTGGCCCCTTGGTTTTTGCCCTGGGGTGGCCCCCTATAGATTTCTCTCTTTAGTTTTAGTAAATTGCACTCTACTGCGGAAACAGTGCTACTACACTAGTCTTGGACTCCTGCCCTGACCTCGGTCAACCCCCACACAGTGGTGGACCGGTGCCTCGCACCCCCCAGGGTAGCGTGGGGACCCACAACACCCTGTACATTACCGATTGGCTTTGGCCACGCTAGGCGATTGGACAACGCCCTCTCGCCTAATTGGTTATTCTTGGTCATGATTGTAACACTTGAGTGAACCCATTAACTGACCCCACTCCCCCCTCCCCCTTTTTTTTTTTTGTTGTGTGGTCGGCCCCCCATCTAGCCCTGTTCCCCCCCCTTCACTCCACCCCACGATGCCGTCCTCCACCTCCGCGCATCGGCCCGATGGTGGTACTAGGCTGCTCCCCCAACGCCTTAATCTATACTCCCTCAACGCGCAAGGTTTGAACACCCCAGAAAAGCGTTCTCGACTATTATATTAGCTTTGGAAAGAAAAACCACATGTGGTTCTAATCCAGGAAACGCACTTTAGAGCTGACATTGTTCCTAAGTTTTTTGATCGCAACTTTCCGTTGGTTTTTCATGCACCGAATGACACAGCTAAGTCCAAAGGGGTATCTATCCTGATCTCCAGACATTGCCCCTTTCAAGTAACCGACGTACAAAAGGACTCTCAGGGCAGGTACCTCTTCCGCACGCTGAACAACGCACCATACACAATAGGGAACATATATGCCCCTAACACAAAACAAGTAGCATTTTTTCGCACTGTGCTCTTTCAACTAACTGCCTTCCAGGCCAGCGTGCTGGTGCTGGGAGGCGATTTTAATGTACCCCTGACGTCCTCCCTCGACACATCCAATGGCTCCTCCTGTTTGACCTACAGAGCCCTACGAGCGATCAAGACACAACTAACTATCCTAACCCTACACGACACATGGCGCACTCTACACCCCACCACGAAAGATTTCACATATTTCTCCCCTGTACATGTAAAATATTTCAGATTAGATCACTTTTTTCTCACGCAAAACGACCTTACTGCTCTGGTAGATGCTACCATCGAGCCAATGCTATTCTCAGACCATCACCCGATCACGATGACACTGCTTATCCCTTCCCATCACCCCAGATCACCAGTGTGGAGGCTACAGTGAGTGAGTAAACGCACCACCTTCACACAACAATGCCTGCATCCAGCACATCATGACGATTAAGTTCTTGTCTATCAATGCCCGGGGGCTGAACCACCCAGCGAAAAGATTTTCTATGTGGACTGAAGTCAGTAGACAAAGGGCGGACATTCTTTGTGTGCAGGAGACTCATTTTCAGCTGCATAAATCCCTGCGGTGCTCCCACAGAGACTTCCCGTATGTATACTCGGCCTGCACACCAGGTGGCAAAAAAGGTGGGGTCCTTATGGCCTTCAAGAACTCCATATCCTTTCAACCTAAGGACTCTTACATTGACGAAGGAGGCAGGTTCATTGTAGTTACCGGGGACATAAACTCCAATCCTTACACGGTAGTCAATGTGTATGCGCCTAACTCACACCAAATTCGATTTCTAAGGAAAGTCCTACACAGGGTGAACCTCATGAAATATGGACGCCTCCTGATCTGCGGTTAATTCAACATTACCTCAGATCCCAGGTTGGACACCTCCTCGGGTACATCTAAAAGGGTGCCATCTCTTCAATCTCTGTTACATGCCGAGGAACGGTTTGACGTTTGGAGGTGTCTTCATTCTACTGAGAGAGACTACACCTTTTTTTCGGGTAGACATGGAACATACTCTCATATAGACATGTTTCTTGCTGACAAGTGGCTCCTGCAAAATGTAGAGATAGTAACAATTCATGGCATTACGTGGTCAGACCACGCTGCCATCTCTATGTCCGTTGTGGAAAGGGGAGTCTCTTCTTCACCTCCCATTTGGCGTTGCAACACAAGACTACTGCAAGAACAACACTGCCAACAAAAAATAGCCCTACACATCCGAAACTACTTTTTAGACAATAGCACTTCGGTTACTGACCCTTATATCCTGTGGAATGCCCATAAGGCTTGTGTGCGTTGAATCCTTATCCAATTAGGTGCCATAGAAAAGAAAAGAAAGGCCCAACGACTCAATCAAATCCTTGTAGACCTAAGGAACATTGAATCCCAAAACAAACAGTCCCCATCGCCCTCTTTAGCCAGCAAACTAGGATCTTTGAGAGAAGATCTTAGGGAGCTACTTACCCAGCAATATGACAAACACCTCAATAGGCTAAAACTGAACTACTATTCCAACGCAGATAGAGCAGGGAAATATTTAGCTAACAGACTGAAAGCCGTCCGCACCAAAGCCAGGATAGCCTACCTGAAGCACCCCAACTCACAAAACAAGGTTGTTAACCCTCAAGAAATTGCAAACCAGTTTGCAGAATATTACGGTTCCCTGTACAACTTGAGCTCAGACCCCGCCACGCCACAACCAGACACGGGCAAAATTCAGGATTTCCTGAAGAAAATTCATCTTCCGTCTTTGTCGGAGGAGCAGCTCAGCGTCCTTAACGCACCCGTCACTTCCCCAGAGATAGAGAAAATTATTAGCTCACTTCCGAACGGTAAATCACCAGGCCCTGACGGGTTCTCAAATGAATATTTTAAACTATTCAAAGATTTACTTTCGCCCCACTTGTCTGATATTTTCAACAAAGCAGCAGAATCAGCGACTCTTCCTCCAGAGATGCTGAAGGCCTTTGTAGTGACCCTGCCAAAACCGGGTAAAGATCCTGTTATCCCAGCAAACTTTAGGCCCATATCTCTTCTCAATACGGACACCAAAATTTATGCCAAACTGTTGGCCAAAAGATTGACGCACATTCTACCCTCTTTGATTCAACGCGACCAAATGGGATTTGTGAAGGGGAGACAAACCTCGGATGCAACACGTTGTTTAATCAATGTAATTCATCGTGCAGAGGTAACTCGAACGCCTTCTCTGTTGCTCTCAATAGACGCAGAGAAGGCGTTTGATAGAGTCCATTGGTCCTATATGGCCCAGGTCTTAAAGAAGTTTGGCTTCCAGGGAAACATACTGAATGCTATTCTGGCTCTTTACTATGCTCCCTCAGCACAGGTGTACGCTGCTGGATTCCTGTCAACTCCCTTCTCGATCTCTAACGGGACGAGACAGGGGTGCCCTCTCTCCCCAACCATATTTAATCTTATGATAGAACCGCTAGCAGAGGCTATACGCTCCCACCCTCTGGTCACGGGCTTCCAGCTTGGCTCTACTGAACATACAATTAACTTATTCGCAGACGATGTGATTCTGATGCTGTCCAATCCGCTCGTTTCACTGAAAGCTGCGCACAATATCCTCACCGAGTTTGGAGACATCTCCTACTACAAGATTAACTACTCGAAGTCTTTAATTCTTGACTTGGGAGTTCAAACGCATACCAGAACAGCGCTACAAGAACAATTCCCGTACACCTGGAGCAAGGGCAGCATTACCTACTTGAGTATAGTTCTCACGAACAGGATTGCCACACTTGCCAAAGCTAATTTACCCCCTCTCATAGCCAAGCTGGAGGCTCAGTTTGGAGACATGGCCAAGAAAGAGATTTCTTGGATGGGCAGGATTTCTGCCTACAAAATGATGATCTTGCCACAAATTCTATACATTTTTAGAACTCTTACAATCCCCATTCCGCACCACTATATCAAAAGTTTATCAAATGTCGGGTGGAAGTACATCTGGAATGGTGAGGGACCAAGATGTTCACGGACTAATTTGGTATCCCATAAAACAGCGGGGGGGCAGGAGTGGTTGATATTTATGACTATTTATGGGCTACAAGACTGGACCAACTGAAATTCTGGTTTAGGGAGGAGGACGCACCCTTATGGGTAGGCATAGAAAGAGAAATCTCACCCACAAAGGACCTAAAGCTACTACTTCTGGGTGATAGTTGGGTTTGTTGGGGCCTGACCGGACTGACACCTCCAATGCAGACGTCCCTCACGACATGGAGGATCCTTCTAGACCACACCCACAGTCACACACAAATGAAAGGGCCTGACTTACCCCTGCAGTTACTCGAAGCAAAAATTCAGACGTTGCAGGTTGGGGAATTGGCGGAGCGGGTATATGTTACATTTCGGACCTGTATAAGGGCTCAAGACATAAACATGCGCAGGAACTTATGACCCAATACGAGCTCCCACCTACAAAACTCTTCCAATGCCTACAAATTACACATCTCACTAAGTGCACGCCACCACCTTGTGTGACTATCCCTAGTATGATGTGGCGTTTCTATACCACAGCTACACAGACCACGAAGGGCATATCATTCTTTTATAACTTGTTCCAGAACAAAACGAAATTTTCCAAAACAACGGCTATGAGTAAGTGGGAGAGGGATCTAGAATCTTCTTTCTCAGGGGATCAATGGCAACGTGCATTTAAGGAAATACATAAAGCTTCACACTGCGTTAGACATTGGGAACTGGGGATCAAAATTGTGAACAGATGGCACAATACCCCATTTAGAATAGCAACATATTTCCCTGGAGCTTCCCCCAACTGGTGGCGGAATTGTGGACAAGTGGGGAACCTACTCCACATGCTTTGGCACTGCCCCAATATCAAATGTCTTTGGACCCAGGTATTCCGACTGATATCTTCACTGACGGGCACAATCACTACTCCAGACCCTGCACTGGCAATCCTCCACATAAACATAGACAAATTTCACCACGACTTCAGACCGGTCATATCCCATATTCTCCTTGAAACAAGATTACAGATACTTCGCAACTGGAAAAGCGATAAGGCCATAAACCTTTCTGACATCACTAGGGCGGTTCACAGGAACTATACGTTTGAGCGACTGTTGGCTATTAACTCACTAACTTGCAGAAAGTTTGATGTTTGGAGGTGCACATGCGCGGGACTTCCGGGAAGACGCTCTGAACGGGAGCTCCGAGCCGCCCCAGCATTCCGGAGCCCACAGCGCTAAAAGCATTGGGAGATTGTCTCCGAGGACGATCGGACAGGGTAGCGGAGGGAGCGGAGCACATCCCTGAATGCCAGGTTCCGACGCAAGGAAGGGTTTCAGCCGGCAGCTGGACTTTGGCCTAACAGCTCCAAAGACCTCCAAGATGGCGACCGCGGCCTCTCCTCGTGGTGACGAGGCGGGCCAAGACAGCATTGCGGACCCTTCTTCTCCAATCCAGCATGTCCTACCCTTGCTGGCAACTCCAGTGAGTACTGTCCCCCGCCACCTGGCATCACCAGCCTCCACAGAATCTCTCCTCAGTCGCACTATGGCAGACATTATGAACACTCCCATGCTGCAATCCCCCTTGAGCCAAGCTGGCTTCCAGATGCCTTCCCCCATCCCTCAGCCCCCTCAGTCTGACATGGCACAAATACTAAACTGCTTCTCTGATATGCTGGCAGCTGGACTGACACAAACAGCAGCGCAGATCACATCCTCCATTAAAGCGGATCTGCAATCTATAGGTGCACGCATGGATGCGATTGAGCAAGCGGTAGACAACACTTCAGCCCGCACCAATCAAAACACAAACTGCATCCAAACACTTCAAGACCAACTTGAAATCGCATTAGCCAAAATCGACGAGTTGGAGAATCGCAGCAGGAGATATAATTTCCGCATTAGGGGACTCCCTGAGGAGGTAGTCAATATTCCTGAAGCAGTGAAATCATTCATTAAAAGTGTCATACCCGATATTCCGGAACATAAACTTGAGCTGGACAGGGTCCACAGAGCTCTACAACCCCCTCGCCAAGATGGGCTTCCAAGGGATGTTGTAGTCAAGCCCCACTACTACAACGTGAAAGAGGAGGTTATGAGGAGATCACGCAATGCTGAGGACCTTAACTTTCAGGGGAACAAAATACAGATCTTTGCAGACATCTCACCGACCACAATCCAAAAGAGGAGGGCTCTGAAGCCCCTCTCGGGGGTTCTCTCACAGAAATCCATCAAGTATAGGTGGTCCTTCCCATTTCGCCTGCAATTTGATCACAAAGGCAAAACCTATGGCTTCTCAAGCTTCGGGGAAGGAGAACAGCTGCTACTGCGTCTTGGATTCATCAACCAAGAATTGCCCCCCCGAGACTCTTCTCCTAGACCCGGCTCGTCCAAGAGACCCTCCACTGGCAGCCCCATCACCCCATTGTGGAACAAGCAACAACCAAAGAGGCACCGAGACTCCCGCCCTCCTAGATGACTTTTCATCCCTGACCTGTCTCTCAGAGACAGCTGTGCCTTAATTCGGGTATCTTAATCCCTATCTGAATAGTACTACTCACTACTCCATCCGAGACTGAGTCTATCCCTCTGTCCCCTTTGTTAAATATGCTGCGACTCGCCTCCTCAACGGGGTTTCACCACCTCGCTGTCCTAGCTCTCCCCTTTGGGGTCAGCGCAATGCCAGTTTGCTGAGTATTTTTTGTTTTCCATTTTTATTTTATTTTTTCTCTTTATTAAATTCATTGTGTGTTTGATTGAGCCCCCTGTGCAAGAGAAGAGGCGGGGAGTATATGTATTGGATATGCACGGGACCTCTGGAAGGAGAACCCGGTCCAATGCCCTATAATCCTTGTTATCTATTTGTCCTTACCTGAGATGTGATTGGGGGCGGTCACCCACCCCCCTATGCTCCCTAAACCTGACCCCCCCTTGTTTCCCCCCCCTCTCCCCTGCCCCCTCCACCCACACCTCTCCCCCCTACCATCCCTAATCCTTCCCCCTCCCATTCTGTTTTCCCTTGGCATCGAGGATTGCTAATCTTTGATTTCAGTGTCTACCAGTTTGTTCATGTTACAATTTTATTCAATGTTTTCTACTTAAGTCTACGGTTAGATATGCCCCTGAACCTAGATATATCCCATATATGATTATATTTTTTACTGTGGGCTTCCGGTCTGGGGCGGACAAGCATGCCACCTTAACCGCGGTACCAGATAAGAGCTAGCTCTTTCTGCGACTGCGGGCATACGACCCACATAGGGTTCGTCACCTTCCTGAACCCAACATCGTGTTGGGTCTCAGTACTGGTCTAGGCCATTTGATCCTGTTTCTTTTCATCCTCCCTAGTCAATCTTGCCTAGGTCTTCACTCATTCTCCACTCTTCTCTTTCTTCACCCCCTCTTCCATATGTCTGAATTTTTCTCACGCTATTATTTTTGCAATACTTCTTTTCTCTCCCAGGAACCGACACGGAAGGTCCTCAAGTATACTAGCACTTGGTTGCGACTTCTACCCAGCCCACCGATGCGATTTCCCAGTAAGGAGCGGATCACGGTAGGTCTCTCTTTTATGTGCTCGTGCGCACCCTCTTTTGTCCATGGCTGATACACCTCCCAAACCAGTAACCCTTAGAGTAGCTTCACATAACACACAGGGTCTGAACTCTCCGTCCAAACGACGCAAAGCCTTTCAGAGCTATCACACACGGGGCCTTGATGTAGTCCTACTCCAGGAGACCCACTTCCCCAGCAGCTATAATCCCCCCTTTCTTCACCGCGGTTACCCCACCTTTTTCTTAGCAAGTGCTGAAACCAAAAAGAGAGGGGTAGCGATACTATTCTCCAAAAAAACCCACTTTGAACACTCTTTAACGATTACAGACAAGGAGGGTCGGTATGTCCTAGTTAAGGGCTCAATAGAAGGGAGGGTCCATACCGTGGTTTCCTATTATGCCCCCAACGGTGGACAGGCCAAATTTTTCTCCGTATTACTTCACACACTAGCACCACACTTTGAGGGACGGGTTATCCTGGGAGGTGACTCCAATGTCACCTTTGACACTATTCTAGATAAATCTAAGATGGGGACTCCCAGCCATAAAAGACCTTCTAAACAGAGCCTTCATATTGCACGCCTTCTAAACTCCCTGGGCCTCATAGACGTTTGGAGGGAACTCAACCCTTCGGCAAAAGATTACACGCATTACTCGGCTCCTCATAAAACCTACGCCAGAATTGACCACATCTTTCTACCCACACCTGACATTCACGCTGCCTCCCATGCCTCCATTCACGAAGTCCCATGGTCAGACCACTCTCTGGTGCTCGTTAGGCTCTCTGGTACTTTATCCTCCCCTGGGCCTCGCCCGTGGCGTTTAAACTCATCTCTTCTTTCTAACCCGGTGCACTGCACTTTGCTGGAAAAGGAGATTCGGGAATACTTCGAGAACAATGACACAAACGATATCTCCCCCTGTTCTCTTTGGGGGGCCCACAAAGCAGTGCTTAGGGGGAAGATTATCCAACTTTCATCACAACTGAAGCGGGAACGTAAGGCCGATATTGAGAAACTTGAGAAAGAATTCAAAATCCTAAGCGAGAACCATAAGAGTAATCCTTCTCAGACTTCACTGGCCAGGTTGGATTCTAGCAGGTTAGCACTTAACATGGCTCTAACTTCTACGGCGGACAAACACCTAAAATGGCAGAGTAGTAAACACTATATGCAAGCTAATAAGTTTGGACCACAGCTGGCAGCAAAACTCACTCCCAAGCTGAGGTCATATGCCATTCCTAAAATTAAGACTTCGAGCGGTAATTTATCACAAAACCCTGTGTCAATACTTAAGACTTTCCAATCATTCTATTCCACCCTATACTCCTCCGACTCCCAACACCCACTCGCAGATCTTGACACCTTTCTGCAGAACGTCCCCCTCCCTAGATTATCAGATCCCCATCGCTCTATACTAGAATCCCCCTTCCAGGTAGCAGAAATCTGTGAAGTCATAAAGACTCTTAAAAAGGACTCGGCCCCGGGTCCTGACGGGTTTTCAAACCAGTACTATAAGACATTTTCAGAGATCTTGGCCCCTTATCTGGTCCGTTTCTTTAACTCCTTGCGCAGAGACACTCCTCTAGACCCCTCGGCAAACTTGGCATTCATTTCAGTAATTCCCAAACCGGGGAAGGATTCGAGCGAAGTAAGCAACTATAGACCTATCTCGTTGATTAATAACGATTTGAAGATAATGACAAAAATTTTAGCGAACAGAATGGCGTCCTTCATTGGTTCCTACATTAGCAAGGATCAGGTAGGGTTTATGCCGGGGAGGCAGGGACCGGACCAGATTCGGAGGGCAATAGATGTAATCTCACTTATGAGATCGGGTTGGGACGGAGGTCTACCCCAGGAAGGTTATTTACTTTCCATAGATCTGCAAAAAGCGTTTGACACGGTGGAGTGGCCTTACCTCTTCGCCCTGCTGCGCAAGTGGGGCTTTGGCCCTGACTTTATTAAGACGTTAGAGGCTCTCTATTCCCACCCGATAGCACAGGTGAGATTCCAAGGTCACTTCTCGGAGCAATTCCCCATCAGGAAGGGCACGAGGCAAGGATGCCCCCTCTCCCCCCTCCTATTCGCGGTAGCCATTGAGACTTTGGCAATCGCAATCAGAAATCATCCGGGTATCCAGGGGGTTCGCTGCGGCCGAACGACGCACAAATGCGCCTTGTTCGCGGATGATGTACTTCTCTTCATCACTTCTCCCCTCACCTCAACCCCTAATGTGACCCGCCTTCTTGCCGAGTTTGGCAGCGTGTCAGGTCTCAAAGTTAACATGTCCAAATCTATGGCTCTCAATGTATCAACGCCTCAGTCTCAAGTAGACAGCCTGAAAACCCACTTCCCCTTCTCTTGGAACCCCACTTCCATCCCCTACTTAGGCATCCAACTCACCTCACGACACGACCTCCTACACAAACACAACTATCCCCCTTTGGTAAAGAGGCTAACAGACGACCTCCGTCAATGGTCGCTGCATAACTTATCTTGGCTGGGCCGAGTTAATGCAGTCAAGATGACCCTTCTGCCTAAAATATTATATCTATTCCGCTCCCTGCCCATCCCAGTCACGAAATCCTATATCACCTCTCTGCAGTCCGCAATACTACGCTTTGTCTGGGATAAATCTGGATCTCGTTTTTCCAAATCCGTCCTGTTTAGGCCCAGATTAAGGGGGGGGCTGGGATTACCAAATCTGTGG
This sequence comes from Rana kukunoris, assembly GCA_029574335.1. Classification (NCBI taxonomy): domain Eukaryota; kingdom Metazoa; phylum Chordata; class Amphibia; order Anura; family Ranidae; genus Rana; species Rana kukunoris. The sequence continues at coordinate 136,780,076 of CM056055.1, forward strand.
TGGTACTACCGCGCGGCCCAACTTAGTCAGTTCTCGACAATCTACTTAAAAGGCTCCAAACCAGATTGGGTTTCCATGGAAAGAGCCGCAACCCCTGGGTTTACCTTAGATTTTCTTTTATGGTCCCACCCCAAAACTCGCCCCCCAATCTTAGCGCCTACACTATCCCACTCCATGGCTCTGTGCGACTCCCTACATAAACATAGTTCCCTGATTTCTCATTGGCACCCACTGGCCCATATCTTTCGCAACCCCCGATTTCCCCCTGGTTTAGACACAGTCGCCTTCAAGTGGTGGCTTGACAAAGGCCTATACAGAATTGGCCACTTTTTCAACTCAAACGGACCTTTTACTCTAAGCTATTGCACCTCTAGACTTAAAATGCCCCCTTCCGAGAAGTTCAGGTTTTTTCAACTCTCCCACTTCCTACACCAGGTTAGGAAAACCAGCCTAGAACTACCTTCGGTAACGCCCTACGAACAGTGGTGCTCATCGGCCATGGACACGAGAGGCGGGATATCCCTGATTTACTCTGCTTTAGCCGAGCCTATGGAGAGAGCACCTTACATGACGAGCTGGGAACGTGACCTATCCCTTGATTGGACACTAGAACGCTGGCATAACAATCTGGCTCGCTCCTATAAAGGCATTTTGAATGTATCGCTGGTTGAAGCGAACCTCAAAGTTATGACCCGTTGGTATCTGGTCCCCACCCGCATCGCCAAATTTTACCCACAATCTTCCCCTTTGTGCTACAGGGGTTGTGGGCTTATGGGCTCCATACTACATATAAATGTGGGAATGCCCCAGAATCCGATCCTTCTGGCATAAAATTTTCCGTCTTATCAGGAAAATCACGGGGGTAGGGGTAGTCCGTGATCCCACCATAGCCTTACTCAACAACCCTATTCCGAAAATTCCCAAGAGCTCACAATCTCTGATCTCCTTTATCCTACTGGGAGCCAAAATGACCATCTCTAAGGCCTGGAAATCCCCATCAGTCTCCTTCCCAAAAGCTAAAAACAAAATTTCTTGGATAATGACTAATGAGAAGATATCCAACATTATTCTAGATAACGTGGACGGCTTTAAGCTCATCTGGGAACCCTGGGCTTCCTTTGTTGGTATCCCCCTTTGAATTGATTTTTTCCTGATTATCTGGGTATCTGATCTAGTTAACCTCACCTCGTTTCCTCCTCAGAATAAGAATCCAGTGAGTGACAGGCCTTCCGTGTACTTCCTAACCCTTGATCCTTTCTTCTCCCTCTCCTACCTTTCCTATTTCTATCTCTCTTCTACAACCTGTTCATCTTTCCTGGTATGCAAACCCTTCTTTTTAGCTATTGTAGGGTTTCTGGACCTTATAGGTCCCGTAGGGTTTTTCCCTGTGTTTGTATATCTGCTTTATATTTTTGAATAAGGTTTACAGCACATCAAATGGTGGTGCCAGGAGAGCCTGGGGCACTCCCCCCTCCCCTGGTACATATGATTTCGAGACCCTATTGCTGCATAAGAATTCAGCCTAGGCCATAGTGCCTCACCATTTAGCGTGTCTCCTTGCAGTCAGTTCTACACTGCGAGCAGGTATTTTCATGCGACCACCTCGCAATATCTACCCCCGGGGCAGCATGATCCCTTTTGGGGCACGGGGTGAGGATAGGGCGAGGACTCTGTCCCGTTTAGTCTAATACAACTTTACTTGCTCTCAACTGTTGTAACGGTTCCTGTAATGTTTAGTCTCATTTCTGTTACAGTCGTCACTGTTTGCTTAACTTTGTATTCTTTGCAAAACCTTGAATAAAAATTATTATAAAAAAAAAAGAAAGTTTGATGTTTGTTGGTCCATCTGGCCCAAACACTGTTGATATACTGTATATCTGATGCTGTGTATATCATTCATATGCTGTTTTTCTTTTTATCTCTCTCGTTAATTCTGTGTTTCTTCCTTTTTATTTTTATTTTTTTCATTTGTCCTTTTGTAAACTTGAAAATTTTCAATAAAAACTATTGATCAAAACATTTTTTCCGATCTCTCACCTTCCTTGGATAACACCCCGCTCAGTCCAGAATCCTTGCACAAACCACCCATTAATTGGCCCCACCCTTCACAAGTTTAAGGCAGCATGTCGCTCTCTCAAGGTAACCCCTTTGCCGGGCCCCATGACTCCTCTACTCCGCAACCCTGACTTCACACCCGACATCCCCATTTCAGACCCGTCATCTAAACCTGACGCATTGAAGACACGTGCCGCTCAATTCTTCCGCAATGGTGCTCTCCTCACGTATCCGGAGTTGGTCGCCGCCTGCCCACGTTTGAAAATGACCATTTTCAAATTCCTGCAATTAAATTTTTTTTTCGATAGTGCCCAGTCACCCTCAAAGTGGTCTAGAGACCTTACACATTTGGAACAAATTTGTGCCTCTCAGGAACCCCAACAACACCTGATCTCCACCTTCTACTCATTGCTGATCTCCACGGTTGCCCCTACCACTAATACCCGCACAGCCTGGCAGGCGGACCTGTCCCTTGACCTGTCAGACAAAGAATGGGAACTAATATGGGAACATACACACAAAGGATCTGTCAATGTCTCTACGCAAGAGAATAGATATAAGCTCAGTGCTAGATGGTACAAGACCCCCGATAAGTTGCACAAAATCTTTCCAACGGTCTCACCGGATTGTTGGAGGTGCGGTAGGGAGCCGGGTTCCCTCCTCCACATTTGGTGGGAATGTCCTGCCCTGCAGCCGTTCTGGAAGGAGGTGCATGAACGAATTGTAGATATCACCACTAATCAAATTGACTTCTCCCCAGCACAGTACCTGCTGCACCACTCTGTTCTACCACGATCGCACTATCGCAAGTCTCTGACCCTACACGTAATAAATGCAGCCACCCAATGTATCCCTCTCCGCTGGAGATCTACAATTCCGCCCACAATCCAGGATTGGCACGCCCGGGTCAAAATAATTGAAGAAATGGAACAACTCATTCACCAAACCATAGAAACTTACGACAAATTCAGATTCGCGTGGGCTTGTTGGTCCCATTATAGAGAATCACTTGACCTTCAGCCCCCTTCCACCTCCTCTGTACCTCCACATGTTACAGACCTGGCTCCCGTTCGAGGAACCGCAATATCCTTAGGCCAACCGATCCCCCCCTGTCTCGGCCCCGACCGACCACATCTCTCTTCCTCTCCTCTCCCCTAGACTCCCACTCCTCTCCCACCCTTGAAATGCACAAGACACACTCATACATCTAGGTGATGATCCTTCCTTTGGGAAACAGATCTAGCATTACAGGCAAACTATCTGTTAGAAATGGGATGTGAGGACTGTGACTCACATTCCGACCATAATCAGAATTTTACCGACCCCCAATTGATCCAATTACACTAAGATTTTAGAACTGGGCCCCGCCCCCCTCCCCGTCCACAGATTGTTTCCGTTAGGGGTGGACGAGTTGGGGAGGGATTCCCTTTTAGCTTTCATCTGCAGTGCTGAAATCCTCCCCCATCACTACCACATGAGAGACAGGAGGAGCGCAAGGACAGACCTACTATTCCCCTCCCCCATACCCTTTCACTTAATTTGTATCTTCTGTCTTTTACTCCGAGCTTCATCCCATGGCAATGTTTTAAATCTGACACATACTGTATTTCTCATTTCTTGTTTGTTGGATATGCCGTTACAGATTTTTACTTTTGCTCCGATCACTGTTCATCTTCGTCATGTAACCCTTGTTTTGAATTATTGTATGTGACTCTTTTCCTTTATATACTCAATAAAAATTGTTTGGAAAAAAAAAAAAAAGACAATATTCATCTTTCCATTTTATAACATGAAACAAATGCTTTACTGCTATGTGCTAGTATATACTTGTCCATTCAACCTAATGAACTTTACTTACATATTCCTATCTATTCACTCTAGTATTCTTGATGCATTTAGCTAGAAATTAAAAGTAAGATTTATACAAAACATTGTAGTTGATAACAAATGTTTATGGGAAGCATTCAAGTATTTGAAGGTTAGTTGTCTTTTAAATATATCTATATATATAAAACTCAACGTGTGTGTGTGTGTGTGTGTGTATGTATGTATGTTCCAGCATCACGTCCAAACGGCTAAAGATATTAACATGAAACTTGGCACACATGTTAATTATATGTCAGCAACAAACATAGGATAGGTGGTTTAACCCTTACCCACCCCCATTTGCCATGGTCAGGGTTTTTCTTTAAAGTCCCATTCAACTCTATGGGAAAGGGTTTTTCTTTAAAGTCCCATTCAACTGTATGGGAAATACATGTTACTTCATAACTAGTGATGAGCGGAATACGCCATATTCGATTTCGCGATATTTCGCGAATATTTCGAAGAATATTCGCGAATATTCGTTAATATCGAATATTCGTGATATTTTATAAAAAAAAAAAAAATTGCGAATTTTCGCCAATGCGAAATTTCGCGATTTTTTTTTTTTTTTTTATAAAATATCACGAATATTCGATATTTACGAATATTCGCTATATTTTATAAAAAAAAAAAATAGCGAAATTTCGCATATGCGAAAGCGAAAATGATTGCGAAATTTCGCTATTTTTTTTTTTGGATAAAATATCACGAATATTCGATATTTACAAATATTCGCTATATTTTATAAAAAAAAAAAAAAAAAAATTGCGAAATTTCGTTATTGCGAATTTTCGCTATTGCGAAATTTATTGCGAAATTTGAAAAATACAAATATTCGAAATAGCGAATATTCGCCGCGATATTTGAGTTATTCGCGAATACTCGAATATGCAATATTCGTAGCGAATATTTGCAATGCGAATATTCGTGAGCAACACTATTCATAACTTCCAAACGGCGGTTTTTGTTTCAAGTCCCATGCAAGTATATGGGACTGTGGTCTCTTCATCACAGCTCAGCCACAGCTACTGATGTCATCACAGGTCCTTCAACCACAATCTCTTCATCACAGCTCAGACACACCTACCGATTTCATCACAGGTCCTTTTACCACAATCTCTTTATCACAGTTTAGCCACACCTACTGATGTCATCACAGGTCTTTTTTACCACAATCTCTTCATCACAGCTTAGCCACACCTATCTCTTCATCACAGCTTAGCCACACCTACTAATGTCATCACAGGTCCTTTAACCACAGTTTTTTTTTTTATCACAGCTCAGCTACACCTTACTCCACAAGCTCTGCACTGCATCTTCAGGTGAGTATGTGGGCTGGCTTGCAAACCATGCTCATGTCACTAACCATGCCCTCTCCACACCCCTCCCACAAGCCACACCCCTTCTAATTTCTGCCCTTTTTTATGAGGGCTACCTCACTAACTTTTTCAATTTTATGTTGAAAAATGTGATACAGTACATATCAATTGTGACTTGCAAGTTTATTAACATTTTTGTTTGTGGATTATTTTATTTGGTACTGCGGAGTTGATTTAAGATCACCATGTTTTTCACATGGGCAACTTTATGTAGCGTGCTCCAGGGTGGGTTCCCCAAATAATTTGTTCATTTTAGCAATTGCGGGAGAAACTAAGAATATAGTATACAAACAAGTATTGCAATAATATGTCAGTTGAGTTAACCGCACTTTTTAAAGGTCTGTGAGTTGGTACTAATCTGCTTCATTGTACCATATTTTGCTCTGTTTCAACATTCACAAACTGAAAAGGAAAATTTTATAAAAGTTATGAAATACAATACTCTTTAATCAAATAGTAAATATTCATATTTTTATCTGTCAAATTTCTAAAATTAAACATTGTGTTATTTATTATTTATTTATTTATATTTATATAACTATGATTTTCCTCCCCAAAAGGTTAAGATAGGAAGACCGGGCAACGCCAGGTATTCAGCTAGTATGAATATAATAAATACAAATGTGGAAAAGTGACAAAAAAGCTGGCAAAAAAATTCAACTGAACAAAAACACCTGCTCTGCTGATCAGGGAGTATTTCTAACCGTCAGTAATAAGCAGTTACAGTCGGTCTAGATTGTACAAAAAGGAAAAGAGGAGGTAAAAAACATGGGATATTAAAAGTGGTAATTAAAACACTATTTTGCATGCATATACAGAAAGGAGAAAAAATAACTAAACATCCTACATAATGAATTGTGCTGTACAGCACAGCACAGCAGGAAGGTAAATTAACTCTGCTATGATGGAAGAATAAGAGACAGAACCGTCAAATAAAAATTCCTACAAATTTCACATCTAAATATATTTACTAAAGCACAAACTCTCAGCATGAAAACCCAGTTTAGATGATTAATCCTTCGAAAGACATTATCGAAGCAAGATCTATGCTAGTGATGAAAAGAAGCTGTACAATTTTAACAAAAAGTCAGAGACATCATCGGCAGTGCAGGATATTGTAAGATGATGCGACTCGAACTTGTTATGTATGGGAGTCAAATGACCATATGTTGGAAATTTCACAATTGTTGTTTTGAAACAATGCTTGCATAACACTATTGCTGACTACTTTTTATGCTTGGCTTAATTTATCAGCTGTTAATTTATAACACTGCTGTAAAAGGTCTTGTCTCAAAGCTTAGAATCTAATTTAAGTCTATATTATTTATCGTGAATTCCAATAAAAAATGTGATTCATATTAACACATGGATTTAATTATAATTTTTCATAAATGATTTGCACAACTTTGAACCAAGATTGAGGCTGGGTTCACACTATACTACACGACAGCAGTACAACTTTCATCCTACTTTGCTCTGCGACATCTATCCTACATTGGTCCTACATTGATCCTACATCGGTCCTACATCCATCCAACTTTCATGAACAGGATACTACTTTAAACTGACTTTGTAATAGTCTGAGTTGTTCTTTGACCAATCAAAACAATCCCAGAGTGAGATAAATTCCTTTTACTGCTGCTGCTGTAATCACATGTCGAATGTCTGATAAGGACAAGGCTCCTACTTTGGTCTGACTTCAATGATATTCAATGGGCTGAAGTAGGATCAATGTCGGACAAAAGTAGTAGAGGGAGCGTTTTCAAAGTCTGACAGACTTGTGTCGAATCAGACGTCTCTCATAGGGAAACATTGATTTTCACACATCATGCTACATGAGCTCCTAATGTTGGAGCGTTTGTCGGACAAGTGTGAACCCAGCATCACACTTTTTTTCTAATTGGATTTAGTTGGAAAAAAATGTATGAAGATATATAGATGGGCCAATAAGGGTTGGGATTTACAGCTTTGAAGTATCTGGGATACCATATTCTAGAGCAGTAGTCTCCAAACTTTGACCCTTTGCCTTTATCTTGGCCGTGAGGCACTATTTCTTAGACTGACACCAGTGTTGGGGTACCATTCCTCCTCCCATAGACACCAACACTGAGGCATTATTCCTCCCCTGAATACCAATAATGGAGCACCATTCCTCCCAATGATACCACCAATGGGGGAAAATGTCTACCACTAAAGCCAATGATGGAGCATTGTTTACTCCCACTGATGCCAGGGCATTTTCTAATCACACTGGCCACAATTTGCCCCACCTAAAGCCTGAAGGACAGTTAACTGGACCTTTGCTTAGAACGTTTGGAGACTCCTGTACTAGAGAGTTCCAGGAATGATAAACTATTGCTAGCATTTGTCTGTAATTGGCTACATCATATGACTAATCCAACTGTCCATGTGGTTATTAGGGATGGGCGAATGGTTCCGCCCAAGCATAAGTTCGGACTGAACTTTCACTGTTCGGTCGTTCGGGAAGCCACCACCGACACCCAAAGACCAATTTTAGCCAAAGTGACACCAGAATGTATCCAAAAAATCTCTAATCTTGTTCTCACTACATTATGGCCACATCATACACACTGGCTCCCCAGCTATTGCTGAGCAAAATAAAGGCACCTTGCAGGAAAAAAAAACAAAAACATTATTTTTTGGCTTTATAAATTAAAGATTCTAAACATGGTAGAGATCTGCCCCTTTACAGTTAGACTAAGAGGACCCCCATGCACTATATTGTAAGGAATTTTACATTTTTAGGCTTTGACTTTAAAAATCAAAAAATCACTGCTCATTTAACTACTTGCCGACCACCCACCGCAGTTATACGGCGGGACGGTGGCACTGCCGGGCGAGAGCACGTAGCTCTACGTCCTCTCTTTAGCGGCCACTCGTCCCCAGAGTCCCAGGCGCATGCCCGGCGGGCGCGATCGCCGCCGGGCACGCGCGCTCGTTCGTTACAGAGTGGGGAACGAGAGCTATGTGTGTAAACACATAGCTCTCGTTCTGGTCAGCGGGGGAAACGCTGATCTTCTGTTCATGCAATGTATGAATAGAAGATCAGTGATTTCCCCTAGTGAGTCAACCCCCACATACAGTTAGAACACACCCAGGAACACACTTAACCCCTTCCCTGCCCCCTAGTGTTAACCCCTTCACTGCCAATGTCATTTTTATAGTAATCCAATGCATTTTATAGCATTGATCGCTATAAAAATTCCAATGGTCCCAAAAAAAATTCAAAATTGTCCGATGTGTCCGCCATAATGTCTCGGTACTGAAAAAAACCGCTGATCGCCGCCATTACTAGTAAAAAAAAATAATATTAATAAAAATGCCATAAAACTACCCCCTTTTTTGTAAACGCTATAAATTTTGCGCAAACCAATCAATAAACGCTAATTGCGATTTTTTTTTACGAAAAATATGTAGAAGAATACGTATCGGCCTAAACTGAGGAAAAAATCGTTTTTTTTTATATATTTTTTGGGGATATTTATTAAAGCAAAATGTAAAAAAAAAAAGCATTTTTTTCAAAATAGTCGCTCTATTTTTGTTTATAGCGCAAAAAATAAAAACCGCGGAGATGATCAAATACCAGTGCCGAATCACAAAAAGTGCTCTGGTCTTTGACCAGCAATATGGTCCGGGGGTTAAGTGGTTAAAAATGACGTTTTTCACAAACTATTTTTTTTATTGATACTTGTTCCCCAGGGCAGGTCCCAGACCCCTATAATCATTGTATGCCTAATTACTTGCATTTAAGCCTTCAAATTGGGCACTTTTGATATTTGACATTGCGGTCCTATTGACTGTAATGTTGTTCGTTATTCAGGTGTGAACTTTCGCAGTGTTCAAACGTTCCGAATCGAACAGGGGTCTGTTCCGCCCATCCCTAGTGGTTATGTGGGTCAAGAAACTAGTGACAATTGGAGTATATACAGTACTGGAACCAGTCTAATTAAAGCAAACTCAAAAACCTTGCTACATCTGCTCTAGAATATTACATTTTGTTCTGTACTAGCTGTGTGATCACATTTTAGAGTTTCTTTATATATTCAATTCCTTGCGTATGTTCCAAGCTATTAAGAAAAGCTTAAATAGCTAGTTTCAAGTGACTAGAGTCCAGTTCTTTGTGATTGTCACTGAGTATACCCTACTGGGCATCTGGAGAACAATATTAATTATAATTTAAGGCATGCTTGAGGTAATATTCTGCAAAGTTTTGGATACTACTGAAGATGATCTCTGGGCTCCATGTCTTCTAGTGCCCCACCCTTCCTCTTTCTTTGAACAGTAATATCCATAGTTACATTCTGCCACATATTTCACCCAAACAAAGTAATCCTTGTGTTTAGTGGCCAAAGACTTCATTAGTCATCTGTCAGAAAATGCCCTCTGTTTAGGCTACTGGGAGTAGAGTTCTGCAGAACTCTTTACATCAACTACCCTTCAGCGTAAACATAGCACGTGTTACCAGGCTGGTAGTCCATATCATGGGAAATAAACTCTGAGCTCCATATATTTCCTGTTGAATGGGGGATCCACTCTCATCAGGTAAATTTGGTGTACTCCTCTATGTGTGAGGAGAGCCTGTGGAAGACTTACGACAGTAGAGCTAGGGGGGAGGATAATGTACTCCGCTTCCTTCCTCTGTGCCACTGTCTCCCTCTCTCAAATCCTGCTCTACCCCCACTATGAGTATATATATTAACTATTAAATACATATACTGTATTTATCACATTTTTTGCTTTGAAAATTACCCCCAATCAGCACAGCTTCCAAATTATATTATTTTCAGCTCTTTCTGGTAAGCAGAAGACAGCCCAAGTTTAATATGCCCGCCCACTGATTGACAAAGGACTAACTTTATTAAATCATAGCTACCGAATCTAAAACAGAAACTACAGGGGGTATTTATGGAATGAGTCATCCTAGTACACAAGAGCAGGCAGACATGTTGGGGCAAGAAATGTGGGACTGACAAGAAAACTTTTCATAAGGATTACAGAACAATGAAGAAGAGGATTTTTACACAGATTGAACTTAATGAGGTGTTCCAGCCGCAATTTTTTATTTTTTGAAAGTCAGCAGCTACAAACACTAGCTGCTGAAATTTTAATAAGGACACTTACTGTCCAGGGAGCCCACGATGTCACCCCGGAGTCCGATCGATCCATCCATCCATCGTAACAGGTGCCGCCATTCCAACTAAGGGAAACTGGCAGTGGAGCATTGTGGCTTCACTGCCCATTTCCTACTGTGCATGCGCGAGTTGCTTTGTGAATGGCCAGCTTGTCTTCTGGTACAAACACAGGTACCAGAAGACAGCAGGGGGGCTCGCCACACAAAGGGATGTGACACCATGGATTGGAAGTACACTATGTACTTCATAAAAAGGTAGGAAGGGAAACAAATAATATCCAAAAATGAGGGGTGGAGGGTAGTCTTCCATTTAAGACAACCTCTCAAAAGTGTGTGGAACTCAGCTTTTAAAGCTTTTCTCTCTTAATATGAAAAAAAAAATGTTTTGCCTGCAAATGAGCTTTAATAAAAAAATATGGCACAATCTTCATAGTAATGGTGGATCCACTGCAATAACACATACTACTGAATCCAAATGTTTAAAGAGGAAGTAAACCTTTTTTCTCTGCAAAGTAAAAGCATAATGGGCTAGTTTGCATTGCATACTAGCCCATTATGTGCCACTTACCTGCAGAAGAAGCCCGCAGTGTCAGCGATGTCCCCTCTTTCTCATCGCATCCATCTTCAACCCCTCTTCCTTCAGGGGGCATGGACTCCGGCTCTGCTATTGCCCAGAGTCGCGTGACATCACTCTCGCACATGTGCGTGGGAGCGGACGGTCACAGCATGGCACTATAGAAACAGCACGGATTGTGCCTTTTTTTAGTGTGCATGTGCTGATTATGTCGGTGCCGGCTTCTATGGTGAATATCTCCTAAACCGTAGCGGTTTTGGAGACATTTCTAGTACCTACAGGAAAGCCGTATTATAGGCTTACCTTTAGGGAAAAGTGGTCGTACAAGGCGTACAACCACTTTAAGGGAGCAGCTGTAATCTATTGAGAAGCACAATTTTCTTCAAGTATAAGAAGCCATCTGGCCTTGTGTCAAAAACAATACCATGTCTTTGGCACCTGAGAAACAATAAAGCCCAATGGGCTCTGGTAGGCAAATATCAACTATCTCTGCAAACGTTGAAGGCTAGCTTTTTTTTTTTTTTACCAATGCTTGTCATCGCTTACAATTTGCGGAAAAGCTCACCAGCTGATGTAAGTACTATTTGCACATTCTACACATACCAGTTTTACCCCTAAATCTTAAATGACAAATTACATTTCTCATGAATATCGAAAAAGGCCTAAACTATCCTGCAAAACGCAGGTTACTATGGAAAGAGGCAACAGAGTACAATTATAACATCCTCTGCGTGCAGGAATCGCACTTCCACAATCAGGCTACTGTATGCTTGAATGCTCCAATTTTATATTTTCACACATCTTTTGGCAAATACAAATGCAAAAAAAAAGAGGGTTATGACTGCCATTCAACCTTCCACCTAACCCAAAAATAGTCTCCACCACAAGTTCCACCAGATACCAAAGTTCGCTACGGCCAGTACTACACAAGTGTGAGCTTTATGATGCATGCAGATGCCTCCATGCCACGGAAAGAGACTACTTATTTTTATGTTTGTAACATGGCACATATATACAAGACTCAACCTGTTTATCACTGATAAATGGTTAATGCCTAAGATCAAAACCTCAGTAATCAACACTATCACTTGGTTGGATCATGCCTCGGTGTCACTGTCAGTTGATGACACAGCCAATGTCAGACCAGTGTTTATATGGCGTTTTAACCTGCGGCTATTCCAAGAAGATCCTTCCAAGTCCACACTTAAAAATAAGGGTTAGATTTCTTTGATAATAGCGTTAAGTCTGTTGAATGATCCGTTTACGATTTGGAACGCTTACAAGGCATATATACGCGGGCTCCTTATCAAGCCAGGAACAAGGGCATAGAGGTGGCAAAAGACATTATATCCAAAATTAGCAAACTTAATCAGCCCATTTATACCTCATATGAATGCCACAATGTCTTCTACTATTCAAGCATCCATAGAAGCCTGGTCCACACTACGTAAAGTAATACCATCTAACCACAAATTAAAACCTTTAAGATTCCCTTTAAATGCTCCTTCACTCAGAATCCCAGACACCCTCCTAACAGGAATGTGATCCAGCGGCATATGCACACGAGACGATCTAATGTGCACTGATAGGTGGCACTGATTGGCACTGGTAGGTGACAATGACGGGCACAAGTAGGGGACAATGACGGGCAGCACTGTTTGCACTGGTAGGTGGTACTAACAGGAGGCACACATTTACACAGATAAGCTGTCTACAGCTCTCCCTGATCAGGACTGATATCCCGCTGTCCTCTGCCAGTGATCAGCTTTTTTTTCTCCTCACGCTATAAGCGTGAGGAGAAAAATTAGCAGTTTGCCGGTTCTGTTTACATCACATGATTAGATGTCATTGGCTGATAACTGATCATGTGGTAAGGGGTCGGGATTGATCTGTGATCCAGCAAATTTCATAGACTCGCTGATCACAGAGCAAGCCACACATGCCCTGCAGGGGGCGCACAGGCCACTCGAGCACGGGAGGACGTCTATTGACTTCCTCCCGACAATTCAGTTCCGCCCTGTAGTTGTCATTCGGCTATAGCGTGGATGGGAAGTGGTTAATCACTACAGAGAAAAAGTGCCTTTTGCTTATATCATCTGGTTTTATCTTGATAGACCCTTGAATGATCAATGTGTTATGTGCTCTTTTTTCTCTGTAATTCTTTAAAATTGTCACAAGTTTTTACTGTCACAAGTTAGTGTCCCCGATTATCGTCACATCCGTTACATAATAACGATGAACTGCACTAGTGACAGTAGATTTTCTCTTTTTTATTTCTTTATTTTCCCCAAAACTCTGACAAAAAAATACAACTTCAAAAAACTTGCCATGCCTGTTACTAAATACCCTGGACTGTCTACTTTCCAAAAAGGGGTCATTTGGAGGTATTTGGCATGACGTTTTTGAGCCTCAAGAAATTAGATAGGCCATCAGTACATACGGATTGCTCAATTTTCAGACATATCCCATAGTTTGTGAACTCTGTAGCTTTCCCACAGACTAAATATTATACACTTATTTGGGTTATTTTCACCAAAGAAATGTAGCAGAATACATTTTGACCTGAATTCATGAAGAATAATTATTTATGTGCAAAATTTTATAAAAACAAATAAATGGTTTTCATTTATTTAGCAACAAGCAACAAAAAAAAAAAACAGTGGTGATTAAATACCACCAAAATAAATCTTTATTTGTGTGAACAAAATGATAACAATTTAGATTGGATACAGGTGTTGCATGACCGCACAATTGTCATTTAAAGTGTGACAGCAGTGAAAGCTAAAAATGTATAGATACAGAGGGAAGAAAAAAAGAGTGTCACGTACCTGGTTATGGAGCCCAATGTGCAGGGAGCGGCCTCTCGTAAGCCTCTGACTCAGGAGCCCCTGGTAGAGTCTAGAGGGGCACAAGCGCCTGGTGGTAAGCTGGAGACGGACTAGGAGAGGAAGTAGACAGGTGCTGACGAGGTCCTAGCAGGAACCCAGCGAACACAGGAGCGGTGTTGTAGCGCTTATTGAATAGGAGCCAAGGGATTGGCAAACACTGGATCAGGCACAAAGCAGAAGATAGGAACAGATCCGAGGGTTAAATCAGGCCCAGACCGGGTCGGTGAATCAGGTAGGCAGACAGCAAAGACAGGGTTAAGCAGAGTCGGTAGTCAGATCAAGCCGGGGTCGGAGGCAGGCTGCAGGCAGAGATGGGTCAACGGAAGCCGGGTCGGGTATACGGTAATCAGGCAGGCAGGTAACATGTTCAGATTCAATCAGGAAATGCTGCAGACTGGTCAGCAAGATACAGTGGGATCAGACGCTTTAAATAGCAGTTCTTGGCGCCGAAATGACATCAGCACGCGCGCGCTCCCGCCGCGCGCCCCGCGCATGCGCTGAAACAGGCTTCTCCTGACGTTGCCAGTACTGGTAAGATTCCTGCATCTTTTATCATGACATTGCCCCCCCTCTACGGGCAGCCTCCGGATGCCCAACTGGGCCAACCTACTTGGGTGTGCCCTTTTATAGGCCCGGATCAGTCTCTGAGCGTGAATATTGGCCTCTGGTTCCCAGGAGTTCTCTTCTGGGCCATAGCCTTTCCATTTCACCAGGTATTGTACCTGGTTACGTCTCTTCCGACAATCCAGGATGGATTCCACCTCGAATTCCTCCTCGCCATCGATAAGTACCGGTGTGGGCGGACCGACATTCCGGTTGGAAAAAGGATCCGGGACTGTGGGTTTGAGCAGTGCCACATGAAAGACTGGATGAATCCTAAAAGAAGCAGGTAATTTCAATTCGTAGGCCACTTCATTAATCCTTCTGAGTACCTGGAAGGGACCCACAAACTTAGGGCCAAGTTTCTTGGTCGGGCAGGCTAGTTTTAAGTTCAAAGTGGATAACCAAACTTGGTCCCCCGGTGCCAGATTAAGTTGTCCTCTCCTCCTTCTGTCAAACACCTCTTTATTATACTCCTGGGTCTTTGCCATTGTTTCCTGAAGTATTTTGTTGTTGGTGGAAAAAAAATCCAAGGTTTCCTGAACAGCTGGTACTGAGCATTCCGGGATATGGTTGGATAAAAACAGAGGATGAAAGCCGTAGTTGGCGAAGAATGGGGACTGTTTGGTAGCTGAATGGACTGAGTTGTTGTAGGCAAACTCTGCAAGGGGCAACAGAGAAGCCCAATCATCCTGTGAAAAACTGGAGAAACATCGCAGATATTGCTCGAGCGTCTGGTTGGTGCGCTCGGTCTGGCCGTTGGTCTGCGGGTGGTACGCAGATGAGAAGGAGAGTTCAATCTTCAGCGCACCACATAGCGCTTTCCAGAACCTTGAGGTGAATTGCACCCCACGGTCAGATACAATATTAGCAGGTATGCCATGAAGACTCACTACTTCTTTAATAACATTTTTTGCTGTTTCGGCAGCAGAAGGTGTCCCTACCATCGGTAGAAAGTGCGCCATCTTTGAAAGTCTGTCCACCACTACAAAGATGGTAGTATAGTCTTCAGATGGAGGTAACTCAACAATAAAATCAATTGAAATCATTCTCCAAGGTTTCTCTGGAACAGGCAGTGGTTTAAGTAACCCCCAGGCTTTGGTTCTGCTACCCTTGTGTTGGATACAGGTGGCACAGGATTTTACATAGCTCTTGCAATCTTGCAATAATTGAGGCCACCAGAAGGTACGCTGGGGGAGTTCAGCTGTTTTGTGAATTCCGAAATGTCCGGCTAGCTCGTGGTCATGACAGGACTTGAGAATTGTTAATCGTAGCTGTTGAGGTACAAAGATCTTGTTTTTGTTCCATAGCATGCCGTCTCTAAACTGCAGAGTAGGGTCTGAAGATGAGGGAATTGCTGAAGAGGCCTGCTTAATTTGAGAAAGAAGATCTCCCTTCAGGAATCAGGAAATGCTGCAGACTGGTCAGCAAGATACAGTGGGATCAGACGCTTTAAATAGCAGTTCTTGGCACCGAAATGACGTCAGCGCGCGCACGCTCCCGCCGCGCGCGCCGCGCGTGCGCGCACACGCGCCCCCGCGCATGCACTGAAACAGGCTTCTCCTGACGTTGCCAGTACTGGTAAGATTCCTGCATCTTTTATCATGACAAAGAGGTACAAGCGCCAGGGCAGTATTTTGCAGCATACAAGAGTTGTATTATGAAAATAAAGCTAAAAATTGGTCTGGGCAGGAAGGGGATAAAAATGGCTGGTATTGAAGTTGTTAATATATGCCACAGTGCATATGGTGATAGTATGGAACACACAGTGCAAAGATCAGGAGTAACCAATACACCCTCCCCCAACCAGCAATTTACCCCCCTAAGCTGTGTCATCTGACACTTCAGAGCCAAGAAACCTAGGTGTTCCCTTGGTCATGCAATGCCTACTACAGCTCTGAGGGTTTGAGAAGAAGCAGGCATGGTCAGGAACTGGTTGCTGGCATGGCAAATTCGAAAACTACCTGTCACATGGCCATGATCAATGGGTAGATTGCTATCTATCTATTGCCAACCACCACTTTGGAATAATCTTTTCTGACATTTGTTGTGCATAAAAAGAAGGTAATATGTTAATGAATCTTAAGGTCATTTTTGCACCTAGAAATTCATTGACCCTGGGGGAGTATGTGTGAATTTTGTGACTTCATATACTAAATAAAGCCAATTAGCAATGAATTTGGATGCACTTCAGCCTTTCATTGTCACATATCACAACATAAGTAAAAATAAATCTTAATTAAGTGTGAATTTGTACATGCAGAATCTTGTTTTCTATTCACTAGGTTTGTCTGCTAAAGGCATGTTACAGAAACAATTCTTAATTATGATTTTATATATATATATATATATATATATATATATATATATATATATATATATATATATATATATATATTATACACACAGTATGTATGTGTATATATATATACACACACATTACAGACCACAAGTTTGGACACACATTCTCATTCCAAGAGTTTTCTTTATTTTCATGACTATAAAATTGTAGATTCACACTGAAGGCATTACAACTATGAATTAACACATGTGGAATTATATACCGTACATAACAAAAAAGTGTGAAACAACTGAAAATGTCATATTCTAGGTTCTTCAAAGTAGCCACCTTTTGCGTTGATTACTGCTTTGCACACTCTTGGCATTCTCTTGATGAGCTTCAAGAGGTAGTCACCTGAAATGGTCTTCCAACAGTCATGAGGGAGTTCCCAGAGATGCTTAGCACTTGTTGGCCCTTTTGCCTTCACTCTGCGGTCCAGCTCACCCTAAACCATCTTGATTGGGTTCAGGTCCGTTGACTGTGGAGGCCAGGTCACCTGGTGCAGCACCCCATCACTCTCCTTCTTGGTCAAATTGCCCTTATACAGCCTGGAGTTGTGTTTGGGGTCATTGTCCTGTTGAAAATAAATGATGGTCCAACTAAACGCAAACCGGATGGAATAGCATGCCGCTGCAAGATGCTGTGGTAGCCATGCTGGTTCAGTATGCCTTCAATTTTGAATAAACCCCCAACAGTTTCACCAGCAAAGCACCCCCACACCATCACACCTCCTCCTTCATGCTTCACAGTGGGAACCAGGCATATAGAGTCGATCCGTTCACCTTTTCTTGCGTCAAACAAAGTCATGGTGGTTGGAACCAAAGATCTCAAGTTTGGACTCATCAGACCAAAGCACAGATTTCCACTGGTCTAATGTCCATTCCTTGTGTTCTTTAGCCAAAACAAGTCACTTCTGCTTGTTGCCTTTCTTTAGCAGTGGTTTCCTAGCAGATATTCTACCATGAAGGCCTGATTCACACAGTCTCCTCTTAACAGTTGTTCTAGAGATGTGTCTGCTGCAAAAGGTGGCTACTTTGAAGAACCTAGAATATGACATATATTTTCAGTTTCACGCTTTTTTGTTATGTATATAATTCCACATGTTTTAATTCATAGTTTTGATGCCTTCAGTGTGACTCTACAATTTTCATAGTCATGAAAATAAAGAAAACTCTTGGAATGAGAAGGTGTGTCCAAACTTTTGGTCTGTACTGTATATATGGAAAAATGTATAAGTGTGCAAATTTGAACGAAATTCTGATACAGAAAATGTATGGTAGATTATAGATCAATATGTTTCCATACATAAATAAAAACCATACAGACACAAGTTGCATGGCCATATACACACGACTGAGAACCTCGGCAGTATCCAGCGAGAAGCTCGCTGGGATCCATATTCTGCCGAGATACTCGGTCATGTGTACGTTTTCGCAGAGCGTCCCGTCGAGCAAGCCGTCGAGCCAAAATAGAGAGCAGGTTCTCTATTTGCTCGATGGCCCATCGAGAACCACGGCTCGACGCCTTTCCCGACGGCTTGGTCGAAGATTTCGACGGCCGGGTGAGAACCTCGATGGGCGGAACGATGTGTTTGGCCCGTCGAGTTTCTCGTACGTGTGTACGCGGCCTGAGGGCTATTCCAACACCTGGACATTGTTGTGGAAGCTTTTCGCCATTTTGGGGGATCGGCCTGGTTCACCTATGACGAGAATTTCCTTCAGAAATTGGCAGTTCACCCTACGTTACATTGGGGGACAAAGGATGTAGGTTTATGGCTGAACCTAATGTTGCCAACAAAGCCTCAGTTCACGCCTAGGCCCCCGATAAGTAGTCAGGGCAATTTTCGCAAAGGTTTTTGTTTTGCCTTCAATGAAGGTCAATGCAAGTTCCTCACTAATTGTCGCTATAGGCACAAATGCTCCTACTGTAGCGGTCCTCATGCGGCCAGTAGAAATTTCTGCAAATCAGCCGCATCGTCCTTTCAGTCAGTCACCAAGGATAATCATGGAAAAGGCGCTGACGCCAGTGAGGCTAGTCATAATGTGCCCGTGGTTAGAGCGCTACCCAGACCACAGGATGGCGGCTCTGCTAATTGATGGTTTCAAGGATGTTTTTTTAGTCCCTGCCTTTCAAGGCCCAGGCTGTGTGATGGTAAAAAATTTGCTATCAGTTGATAGCCATATTGATGTTTTTTGAAAAAATATCCAAGGAACTGGCCTATGGTAGGATTGCGGGCCCTTTCCATGCCCCCCCCCCTTCCCAAATTTTCGCTTGTCCCCACTGGGATTAGTCCCAAAAAAAGAGGCGGGTTCTTATAGACTGATACACCATCTTTCTTACCCCCAAAAATCCTCCATGAATGATGAAGTCTCAAATATTACAGCCCCAGTGTGTTATTCTTCATTCGATGAAGCCCTAGTCATCTTGAGACGGATGGGCAGAGGTTCCTTGCTAGCCAAAGCCGACATCAAGGCGGCTTTTCGGTTGTTGTCAGTCCACCCCCAAGGTTGCAATTCCTTGGGTTTTCATTTCTTGGGGCAATTTTTCTTTGATAAGTGCATGCCCATGGGGTTTTCCTTATCATGCTTTTACTTTGAAGCTTTCTCCACCTTTTTGCACTGGGTGTTATCCCAAAGGTTTCCCCATGGGGCTGCTCTGCATTATCTGGATGATTTTTTATTTTTTGGTTCGGGGGGGATCCTCGGAATGTTCCAAAGATTTGCAAGCATTCTGCGAAATCTGTGAAGACTTCGGTGTTCCCTTGGCTCATGAAAATACCTTTTTTCCCTCCACGTCTATCGAATTCCTTGGTATAATCATTAATTCGGTACACATGGAGTTCAGATTGCCAGACCAAAAATTGCTGAAGTTGAGATCCTTGATCTGTTCAGTTTTATCTAAGAAAAAAATTATTTTGAAGGAAGCTCAGTCGCTTCTGGGGCTTTTTGCTTTTGCTGCCAGGGTTATTCCTATGGCTAGGGTTTTCTCTCACAGATTCTCCTTGGCCATTAAAGGCCTTACGAACCCGCAGGCTCATGTCCATTTATCAAAAGGGGTTAGAGAGGATCTTAGGATCTGGGATGTCTTCTTGAGCGATTTTAACGGTTCCACAGTATGGCAGCAGGTTTTTGTGGTTAGTAGTCAAATGGAATTTTTCACGGACGCGGCCGGTTCTGCAAGTTTCTGGGCTTTCCTGAATGGGCACTGGTGCATGGCATAAAGAATGGTTGCAGGAGGAAATTTTACAGAACTTAGTCCTCCTGGAATTATTCCCAGTCATAGTTTCTGAAGTGATCTGGAGGGAGTTTTTTGAAAATAAAAGAATATTGGTCCATACGGACAACAAAGGAGTCCTGTTCGCCATTAATGCTTTATCCTCAAAATCTGAGCCGGTTGTTAAATTGCTGCGTTTTTTGGTCCTGCACTGTATGCGTTATAATATTTGGCTTAAGGCTGAACACATACCGGGCATTCATAATAATATCACCGATGCTTTATCTCGCCTACAGTTCACAAAGTTTTGGGACCTGGCTCCATCAGCAGATCAACAAGGCACCCCTTGCCCAGAATTCCTCTGAGGCTTGATATGGGACTGATTTTCTGTAACCTACGCAACTCAGTTTCAAGTAAGACCTGGTTGGATTATAGATTATCGTGGTCCAGGTGGTGTTCATTTTGCCAGAATAGCGGTTCGGATCCTTTGAATGTTACTTCGTTGTTAGCTTTAACTTTTTTGTCTAATCTTATACAGGCTCGCCTTTCGCCGGCTTCAGTAAGCAAAATTATTGCCAGGGTTTCATTCTTCTTGAAGTTTTCAGGTTTGCCAGCTTTGACTTCTTTCTTTCAAGTGACCCAGGTTCTGAAGGGGTTTAGGAGGTCTAGACCTTCAATCGACAACAGGCGTCCCTTTTCGTTCGCATTGTTGTTGGACCTCCTCGGTTCTCTTCACGAGGTATGTACATCTGAGTTTGAATCTCTTCTGTTTAGAGCTGCTTTTTCAGTCGCATTCTTTGGAGCTCTTAGGGTTGGGGAATTTTTGACAGCAAACAAGAGTTCTTTATCCTTTCTTAGGTTTGGTCATGTGCGTTTGCATGGTGGTTGTCTTTATCTTTTTCTTTGTAGATCCAAATCTTTGCCAGTTGGGAAGGGTTGTTGGTTCTCTCTCGCCAGTTCGTCTAACGAAGCACTATGCCCTGTCATTCAAGTGGAAAGGTATATGGCGGTAAGGCCAGTTTCCTCCGATTCTTTTTTTGTTCACGAGGATTTGTCCCCTTTGACCAGATATCAGTTTTCGGCTGTTTTTTCCTCTTGTCTGAAACGCTTGAACTTATCAGGTTATTGTTTTTCTTCCCATTACTTTAGAATAGGGGCGGCTACTGTAGCGGATTCCTTGGGTTTTTCTGAAGATAGGTTAAAATCGGTTGGGCGCTGGAATAGTTCTAGGTACAAGTCATATGTTCGTCCTGAGCTTCTAATTTTGTAATTTATTTTTCAGATCAAGACAAGAAGGTGGTGTGGATAGTCGGCCACTCCTATGTTTTCTTGGCCGCCAAGCATGCGGGATCCAGGTCCTATTCCACCAACCTAGGTCTAGACCAGGGATCCTCAAACTACGGCCCTCCAGCTGTTGTAGAACTACACATCCCATGAGGCAATGTAACACACTGACATTCACAGGCATGACTAGACATGATGGGAATTGTAGTTCTTGAACAACTGGAGGGCCATAGTTTGAAGACCCCTGGTCTAGACTCTACGTCTTTCATGTTATTATAGTCGGGTGTCAAGGGTTTGCGTATATATTAGTCTCATATTATTCGTTTCAAGTTAAGTTGAAGTTTAAGAGTGCAAACAAACCACAAGTTAATTGCAGATACAGAGGTGCCTGAAATGAAAAACACTGCAAATTTCAGTCATAAACCTCCATATTTGTCTTAACCAAGTCCCTAGTGATGTTACTATGCAAATGGATTATTTTATCACTTACAGCTTTGCATTTTTATGGACCACTTTGAAATAATAAAGACTCAAATGAGACCATTGTCCTTGAAATTTAAGTGAATATATTTCCCCCGTGTTAGAATGTAATATAATACATATGTTCATGTTAATGGTGTTACAGTATAT
This sequence comes from Rana kukunoris, assembly GCA_029574335.1. Lineage (NCBI taxonomy): Eukaryota > Metazoa > Chordata > Amphibia > Anura > Ranidae > Rana > Rana kukunoris. The sequence goes on from CM056055.1 coordinate 136,802,058, forward strand.
ACGGGTACATGCATCTTTGGAAGGGGAACAGAGGAAGATAAAGCAAATATAGCTATGTTTGTGTATAAGGCATAATTACATTTCAGTAAAATTTGCTGTCAGGCCGTTCTGTAGTAACAAACTGCCATGGCTGGAATCTTTGCTTTGGCTCATTGCTTGTTGGCTAAGCGAAACCCTATATTTGGTCTGGATCCAGGCATAATTTTAGGTTTTCACATGGAATACAAAGGAATCATCAGATGTAATGCTGCACAGACTTCTAGGACACAGCAGGAGAAATGTACCATCCACAGGGAAAAATATGCTGTTTTTCTTTCTCAGGTATTTATACTTGGCTGAAATTCTAATTAAAAATGGCGTAAATTATTTGGAAACTTTCTCCAATAATTTGTCTAGAAAATCTACAAAACAGGGTACAATATCTTCACACTGCCAAAGTCCTCGTCTTAGGGGCCAAAATTGGATTTAAAAAAAAGATGGAAGGTTCATTAGCCTCTATAATTCTTATGTTGCTAAAAGGGATTCTTATATACTTAAGAGATACGTGTTTTTTTTTTTTTTTTAAAGAATTATAATTACTTTTAGAGTTGGGCAAACGGTTCGGGCAGAGCATCAGTTCGGGTCAAATATTGGCTGGAAGAAGGGGAGGAATCGCGCTAAACGTGAGACAATGCCTAGTAATGGCACAGTATGTTACCAAATAAAAAATATTCATGAAAGTTATAATATGTAGTTGAAACACAAAACCTAAATTAATATTTTTAAAGTCCACAAATAGAAAATATATATGTGAAAAACATGTGAGTCAATCGTGAAAAAAGGGGGTTAAGTTCTTTGTAATGGTCAGAGGTCCATCTGTGAAGCCAATGATGCTGAATTTTTCAAAAGAAATACAGGAAGATCAATGTCCCTTTACCAATCGCGAATATCTTGCACTTGTAGGTTTCAATGTGAAGTCACAATACCGGAAAAAAGAGAAACAAAAAACTTGCATAGTGTAATACCGTTGAGAATTGTGAATAATATCCACCCGTGGGGGATAGCTGTATGGTAGACAGGGGGCAGTGACAACCCTCCACCACAGTACACACTGACCCTTACCAGATAATATGACCCTCTTGAGGTCGGTAACAGCCTTAAGAATAGTGTAATCAAACTTCGCCTTACATCATCATATACAAATAGGATGGATCCAGACAGTAGGATCCCCTCTGGGATCAATATAGGCAGCAAAAGAGTGGATGAACTGCTCTCGCCTTATAACATGTCAACACGTCAGAAACCAATCCTCGATGGTCACAGTGAATAGCATGGAATCGGAAAAAAACTAGAATAGTGTAAATCCGTATAAAATTTAGTCTATAAAAAGCCAAGAAATGCACTTACAAACAAATGCAGGTTTGGAGCGTATAATAAAAGGTGCCGGCCGGCTTGTGGAACGCATACGTCCCCTCGTGTGGTTGCAATGACGTGGAAACGTCTCCTCCCAACATTTCGTCTTCACAAAAGACTTGGTCACGGGATAAGGACGACTGTAAGAGAGCTGCTAGAGCCGTTTCCGCGAATTCGCGGGAGCGCGCGCGTAAATTCGCGGGTGCGCGCGCGTGCACGCGCACAGGCACGGGAGCGCGCACCCGCGTCCGTTGGCGCCAAACAGTCTATTTAAAGGATGCTCTGACCCTAGCCGAGTGCTGACGGATCTCAGCGGTTCCGGTTCCTGTGTCCTGTGCCTGTCCCGTGCTCTTGATCCCGGTTACCGATCCTTGGCTTCCTTGACCTTGTTTTGGACTCACTTCACCTCTGACTCTTGGTTCCTGATCTCGGCTTTCCACGTGACCCCGTTTCCTGCCTGATGACTTGGTACCTCGCTGCCCGCTCGTTGCTGAACCCGGCTTCCCATGTGACCACGATCCTGCTCCCTGTTTGGCTCCGCTTTACCTCCCGGGTACCTGCGACTTCGCTACTGCAACCTGCTGCGACTTTGCTGCTGCAACCTGCTGCGACTTCATCACTGCAACCTGCTGTGACTTCATCACTGCAACCTGCTGCGACTTCCTGCCTTGCTGGACTTGCATCACCGGTTGTGGGCTTCCCCAGTCACATCTACAGGCACTCGTGTCTCCCCTGGCCCTTGGTTCCCCCTGTCTCCACTCTCAGCAGGACCAGGGCCGGAGATTCAAGAGAGGCTAACCTCGTAATTTCAGACTTCACCCAGGTACGTGACAGTATCCGTCAGCCAGCAATGGAGTCTGAAAGGGAGGCCTCTTCTTTCAAAAACATTTGCCATTCCCTCTCTGCACTTGCCCACACAGTACAGAATCTTCAGACAGATCTGAGTCGGATGGAGGGTCAGCTCCGGGATCAGCCCGTTCCCTCTCTTCCTATGGTGAACTCGTCAGTTCAAACGGACTTCAGTCTGCTCTGTGTGGCCGCCACGCCTCCTGAACCCAGAGTGCCATTGCCGGAGCGTTTTTCTGGAAATCGCAAACAGTTTCGTACCTTCCGAAATGCCTGTGAACTGTATTTTTCCTTGCTACCTCAAACCTTCTTTTCCGAAGAAACCAAAGTGGGGTTCATCATCACCTTGCTTCTTGGAGAACCTCTTTCCTGGGCCCATCATCTCCGGGAGCAACAAGACCCGGCCCTGGCAACCACGGACTCCTTCTTTTCCGCCATGTCCCAGTTGTATGCCGACCCTTTTCTCTAACAATCCACGGAGTCCACACTCAGTAGACTCCAGCAGGGTCCAAGGGCTGTGGAAGATTACGTGTCAGACTTTCGTGTCCTGAGTATGGATACTCAGTGGAATAGAGCTGCGCTCCATCATCAATTTCGTTGTGGACTTTCTGACCAGTTAAAGGATGAATTAGCACGCGTGGGAATACCCACATCCCTGGAAGATTTAATTAATATTGTCATTCAGATTGATCGGCGGTTGCGAGAAAGACAATCAGAGAGGACCAATACCAAGCCACCTGCATTTTCTAGTCCCGATCCTTCAATTTCGGCCTGTTCTGTTGGGTCATTGAAATTGTCCAGAAAGAATAAGGACCCCCACAAACTCTCACGTGTAAGCTATCCGAGACCAGCTCTGTCTTCTTCGGAACACCTCCGGCGACTACAAAATAGACTATGTCTTTACTGTGGGGGAACCAGTCACTTTATTCAGACTTGTCCTGTGAAACCTCCCAAGCCTGCCTCCCTGTTGCCCCACGTGATGCACCTCCCTGGAAGGAGTCCAAACCATCTTTCCTTACCACTTCAGTTACAGCTACCAGAAAAGACTATCCTTGTACCTGCTATTATAGACTCAGGGGCTTGCAGTTGCTTTGTGGATGCTGCATTTGCGACCCTTCACCAATTACCTCTGTGCTCTAAGAGGCAGGGGCTTATCGTTCACTTAGCAGATGGGTCTGGTCTCAAGTCTGGACCAGTAACCCAAGAGACTATACCTATTCCTTGCCGTACTGCCTCAGGACATCTGGAACTCCTTTGTTTGGATGTGATTGCTTCTCCCATGTTCCCTATAATTCTGGGGATACCCTGGCTAAAAGCACATAACCCCCATATAGATTGGGCCACTGGAAAAGTTTCCTTCTCATCCGACTATTGTCAGATACAATGTTTTCCAGAAAGGATCTGCAATCCTACTTCCCTTCTTAGTATTTGTCCGGATCCTGAAACTGTAAAACTGGTGCCAGTTGCCCATCATGAATTCTTGGATGTGTTCAATAAGAAAAGTGCAGATACCTTGCCCCCACACAGGACTTATGACTGTCCTATTGAACTTTTACCCGGATCCGAGATTCCTTTCAGTCGAATCTACCCGCTTTCTGAACCTGAACTAGAAGCCCTGCGCAAATATATAGACGAAAGTCTGGAAAAAGGGTTTATTCGGCATTCTTCCTCACCTGCAGGAGCTGGTATTTTCTTTGTAGAAAAGAAAGACCACTCTCTAAGACCCTGTATTGACTATCGGGACCTTAATAAGATCACTGTCAAGAACCGGTACCCACTTCCGCTAATTCCTGAATTGTTCCAGAGGTTGCGCGGAGCACGGATATTTTCCAAACTTGATCTTAGGGGTGCTTACAATTTAGTCCGGATAAAAGAGGGAGATGAATGGAAAACAGCTATCAGAACACGCTTCGGGCATTTTGAGTATTTGGTTATGCACTTCGACCTCTGCAATGCCCCAGCCACCTTCCAACATTTAGTAAATTACGTATTTCGGGACTTTCTTGATCTGTTCATCATAGTCTACCTCGATGACATCCTCATATTCTCTGAAACAATTGAACTTCACCGCACCCATGTGAAAAAGGTCTTGAGTAGACTCCGCGAACATCACCTCTATGCCAAGGCTGATAAGTGCGACTTTGAAAAGCACACCGTACAGTTTCTTGGACTCGTCATCTCTGCTGATGGCATTTCCATGGATCCTCAGAAGGTTGCTGCAGTTCTAGAATGGCCGGCCCCTACGGACAGGAAAGCAGTACAGAGGTTCGTGGGCTTTGCAAATTTTTATAGAAAATTTATTAAAAAATTTCTGGTATTATCTCGCCTATTACTCAACTAACGAAACAGCATGTTCCTTTCCGATGGACTCCTGAAGCACAAGTAGCATTTGAACAATTAAAGACTCTGTTCACTTCTGCTCCCATCCTGAAACATCCCGATCCGTCCCTGGCCTATGTTTTGGAGGTGGACGCCTCCGAAAGTGCCGTTGGGGCTATTCTGTCACAGCGACAAGGTCCCAAATCTTTATTGCATCCTGTAGCCTTTTTCTCTAAAAAATTGAATCCTTCTGAAAGGAACTACGATGTTGGAGACCGGGAATTGTTAGCCATTAAAGCTGCACTTGAGGAATGGCGTTATTTGTTGGAAGGAGCCGCCCACCCTATTCTCATCTTCACTGACCATAAGAACTTGGAGTATTTGAGGACAGCCAAGAGACTAAGACCCCGGCAAGCAAGATGGGCATTATTCTTCTCCCGTTTTATATTCCATATTACCTTCCGTCCTGGTTCTAAAAATGGCAAACCAGACGCGCTTTTGCGCATGTTCCATGATTCAGTGCAACCTTCAGAGCCAACTACCATTTTGCCAGCCAAGAACTTTCTTCTTCTCCAGTCTGACCTAATGTTTCAAATTAAGACAGATGTGACAGAGCATCCCCCATCCCCAGATTTACCTCTCCAGTTTAAGGATGGGCTCTACTATCACAAGGAACAGATCTATGCCCCGGAACAGTTCAGAGTCTCTGTTCTCAAACGGTGTCATGATCACCCCCTGGCAGGCCATTTTGGTATCCACAAGACTATAGACTTAATTTCCCGTTCTTTTTGGTGGCCCGACCTGATACAGGACTGTAACAAATATGTAAGATCCTGTGCGACATGTCTACGCTGCAAAACCAGCCGAGCCAAGACTTGGTGCCTACTTGAAAGCCTTCCGGTGCCCAAGAAGCCTTGGAGCATGATTTCTATGGATTTCATTGTTGAACTTCGTCCTTCTGAGAACTTCACTTCTATATTTGTCGTAGTGGACCGTCTGACCAAGATGGCACACTTTGTTCCTTTACAAGGCACCCCTTCTGCCGCCGAGACAGCTTCCACATTTATCAGGGAAATAGTGAAATTGCATGGGATCCCTGATAACATTGTCTCTGACCGCGGGGTGCAATTCACCTCAAGATTCTGGAGGTCCCTATGTGAATCATTAAACATCGAACTCCGTCTGTCCACTGCTTACCACCCCCAGACAAATGGACAGACGGAGAGAACTAATCAAACCTTGGAGCAGTACCTGCGGTGCTTTTCCTCATTTTCTCAGGATGACTGGTCTTCCCTTCTCCCACTGGCGGAGTTTGCTTACAACAACACTATTCACTCTGCAACCAAGCAATCTCCCTTTTTCGCCAATTATGGCTATCACCCCTCATTTTTACCTGAACTGCCTGTTGAGTCCTCCGTGCCTGCTGTACAAGACAGACTAGACTTTTTTAACTCCAACAATAAATTACTCCAGGATACCATCTCTAAAGCCCAAGCGAGCAACAAGAAGTTCTTTGACAAAAAGAAGAGGGGTAACCTAAATCTGGAACCAGGAGACAAGGTCTGGTTGTCTACTGCAAATCTAAAGCCGAGTTGCCCCTCCAGGAAACTTGGCCCAAAGTTTCTGGGGCCTTTTCCGGTTAAAAGGAAGATTAATCCTGTGGCCGTTGAGTTAATTCTACCTAAGAGCCTGAAAATTCATCCGGTATTCCACATCTCCCTGCTAAAACCAACGGTGCCTAACCCATTTTCCAATCGGGATCCAGAAAACCCTCCTCCGCTTCTCATCGAAGGCAACGAGGAATATGAAGTTGAAGCTGTTCTGGATTGCAAGACCAAAAGGGGTCAAACGCAATTCTTGATTAAATGGAAGGGTTATGGTCCGGAAGAGAACTCTTGGGAACCAGCGTCCAATGTGCATGCCCCACAAAAGATTTGTGCCTTTTTCCAGCGCCATCCGGAAAAGAAACCCCTGAGGGGCATCTGGAGGCTGCCCATAGGGAGGGGGCAATGTAAGAGAGCTGAATAAAATAAAATACACAAAATATTAATAACCAAATGTAAAAAGCTGCATCCGGTGACGGTGCACAAAACCAAAATATATATGAAACAAATTAAAGATGTGCTACAATTTACAACTAATATATGTGAACCGTGCAGTGAACAAAACCATATAGGGTTAACAAATAACTGACAAACAGAGAATGTGAATTGCTCAGTGAATCCAGCTGTGGGTAAATCCACACCTAAGGTGAAAAAATATGTGTGTCCCATAAAACAATGATATGTGCGGAAAAAAAAGGTCCAAATATAAATATAAATCCAATATCTATACACCGTGATTCCAAACTGAAATTCCAAAAAATGGGTACAGCAACTGTGAGTACAAAATCTTCAGTTGTATCAAAGCTCCTAATTCATACAGATGAAATAGATCCTTACATGGTCCGCAGAACATATAACAAAAAGAGAAAACATACCATGGTATAATATTGTATGGTAAACTGTATACCAAATACGTGATATGTCACACTCACGGATCCCCTAAAGATAAAAGCCGCTCAGTATTTGCTGAGTATCGTATGAGACCTCCGTTGGTTCCGTACGTATGGCTCCTCCCTACGCGTTGCGTCACGAACACGTGACTTACTCATGGGATATGGCGGTGGAGCGCATCATGCAGGCCATTTATCTCACTCAACCCGGAAGAGTAAAGCAACGGAGGGAACTTTAAGCAATCAACATCATTTGCGGCTGAGGACTTATGACAGTGGTACTAGAACCGTTAAAAACTGTCACAGAACAACTTTAATACCATAACAATCCTTAATATAAAGTTAAAAAGACATAGAAATAATATATATATATAAACTATGTACAATTTCTAATACAATCGTAATAGGGAGAGAGTCCACTCGCTTCCCCGATGGTGAAAAATGGGTACTACATACTGAATTACATATATAGCAATTACATCATATGAAATGGACCACTCATAATAAAATAAAATTATACAAATACTATAAATATATATGCATACACATATATAAAACATACATATATCAAAAAAAACCTTTCTGTGTCCTTATTATTAAAATTACATTTAAAATTAATTAGAATAATTAGTCAATTAAAATACCAAATTACTGATCTGAAATAAAACAATTTAAATCAAAATCGATGTTTAGGCCATTCGGCTCCAAAGATTTAATTTCATAAATCCATCGAGATTCTGATTTACTTAATTCCCTCACCTTGTGGCTACCTCTCCAGTGGGGATTAAACTTTTGAATAGCCCAAAACTTTAATTCATGGGGATTTTTGTTATGACATAGTTTAAAGTGACGCGATACGCTATGTTTTCTGAACCCTTTTATAATGTTCTGTACATGTTCTCTCAAACGCTTCCAAAGTGGTCTTTTGGTCCTACCTATATATTGAAGAGAACATGGACATTAACATGTAGACTGCTCCTTCTGTTCGGCAGGTGATCAAATCATCAATTTGATATTGTTTTTTAGTAACATTGGATACAAAGTTCGAACATTTTTGTCCATTAAAATTCGTATTTTTACAAGCAAAACATCTCTTACAGGGGAAGAAGCCTTTCCCCTGAAAAAAGGTTAGAGAATGATTCCTATTAGGTGGATTGGGGACATTTTTTGCTACTAAATCTCTGAGAGTAGGAGCACGGCGATATATCACTCTCGGACGATTGGGTAAAATTCCCTGTAGTTGTCGATCTGCCTGGAGAATGTGCCAATGCTTCTGGAAAATTGACTCCATCTGTTTGTGTTGTACTGTATAATTGGTGATAATAGGAAGATCATCTCTCATTATTGTTGATCTCGGTTTATCTTGTATCAGGGAACTCCTTGAGGTGTTAGATATTTTTTGAATATGATTCTGAATGAATTCCTCATTATATCCTTTCTTTACAAATCTCCTCCACATTTGTTGTGCTTGTTCCAAAAACACATTTGGATCAGTACAATTCCTACGAATACGTATGAGTTGGCCTTTAGGGATATTAATAAGCCAAGGTTCATAATGGCAACTGTCGACAGGAATATAACTAATATAAGAGAGCTGCTAGAGCCGTTCCCGCGAATTCGCGGGAGCGCGTTAATTCGCGGGTGCGCTCGCATGCACGCGCACGTGCACGGGAGCGCACACCCACGTCCGTTGGTGCCAAACAGTCTATTTAAAGGATGCTCTGACCCTAGCCGAGTGCCGACGGATCTCAGCGGTTCCGGTTCCTGTGTCCTGTGCCTGTCCCGTGCTCTTGATCCCGGTTACCGATCCTTGGCTTCCTTGACCTTGTTTTGGACTCACTTCACCTCTGACTCTTGGTTCCTGATCTCGGCTTTCCACGTGACCCTGTTTCCTGCCTGATGACTTGGTACCTCGTTGCCTGCTCGTTGCTGAACCCGGCTTCCCATGTGACCACGATCCTGCTCCCTGTTTGGCTCCGCTTTACCTCCCGGGTACCTGCGACTTCGCTACTGCAACCTGCTGCGACTTCACTGCTGCAACCTGCTGCGACTTCATCACTGCAACCTGCTGCGACTTCATCACTGCAACCTGCTGCGACTTCCTGCCTTGCTGGACTTGCATCACCGGTTGTGGGCTTCCCCAGTCACATCTACAGGCACTCGTGTCTCCCCTGGCCCGTGGTTCCCCCTGTCTCCACTCTCAGCGGGACCAGGGCCGGAGATTCAAGAGAGGCTAACCTCGTCATTTCAGACTTCACCCAGGTACGTGACAACGACGCTCTACGTCATCGCATAAGAACCCTCTGCGGGCGGAGTCAGTTTCACATGGACATGGCCCCGCCATCTTGGAGAAGGGACAAAGTAAGGGAAAACCGCTCAAACGTGTATTTCCCTATCACAAAACAATAAAAAATATAAAAACAAAAAACAAGAAAAAAAACTAGATTGGCTGGTTACATATAGGCAGCCACTGTCTGTCATGTAACAGCGCGGGAGCGGAAAAAAAATGTTTAATAAGCTGGCAATCCAAAAGCACTCATTAAGATGGCAATGGAGCTTAGCAAGATACACAGGGAAAAGAAACTTTATAAACATCCCAATGGGCCATGTTACCATGTGAAACCGGAACATAGCCACTTGTGTTAATATACATCTAGCAAACGATACTACACAATACACTTATTCTTAGACAGGTAGGCACACATTATGACCCATAACATATGTCACATATCAGCTGGATCATGAGTATTCACATCAGTGATATCCAAATACCATACTACCTGGAGTGACCACAGTATGTCACCCAAAAGCAACATTGGGGCACATCTGGATGTTAATCAATGGTCCAAAAGGAATAATGGAAATTAATAAATTACAGCAAAAATTAAATAATTAAATAAAATTAAATAAATACACAACCATATAAACCTTAAAAGGTAAAGAGCAACATGGGAGGTAAATAATAGAGAAAGCACATCTTGCTGCACAATGCAGACCGTGGATAGTCAAATAGAGTGGAAAGTACGTGGGATACTATGACAAGGGGACTCCCCAAATATTGGCTGTTTGCCCCGTTCTGGGAACATGAAAATTTGCAGGATGTTCGCTCTGCACAGTGCTTTATTGGCAGGTAAAACAGGCCCTATATATGTATTTCATCTGTGTATTTAGCTGTTTGCCTGGAGTCCAGTTTTTATTTGAATAAAAATCATTGGGCCTTTAGGAATATTTTGTGGTTGTTTAAATTGTTTCTTAAAAACAAAGAACTTTTCATTACATAGGTGCACCAAGATAGATCATCGGGCTGATAAAAAAACAAACAAAAAATCACTGGGTAACATTTGTTAAATAAGAATTCCAGGTATGACTGTTTTTACATAGTTACATTGATCCAGGTCCAGTGTTGCGCAGTTGCCCTACTGCATTCTCAACACAGGGGTCAGCCATTCAGCATGGTAGAAATATTTGCCAGCACATCATGGAACGGCGTAAATAGCGTCCAAATGGATGTTTTATTGCATGATCCCAACACAAAGAGAGTGCAACGTTTCGGAGCCGCGCAGGGCCCCTTCATCAGGCATGTGATGATCATCAGTTTGTATGCTATTTACGTCATTCCATGGTGTGCTGGCAAATATTTCTACTGTAACATGTACCAGTATCCAGCTGGTTGTTGCTACAAGCACCCAAACCCAAGAGCAGATCCAGGAAGTGTGCAATGGGAATATGAAGTAAGCCATTCAGCATGAGCGCCATTCAG